>VONZ01001092.1:0-224879 GCA_012976165.1 Labeo catla | reverse complement strand
GAGGGGAAACAGACCAATAATTTTGTCTGACTGAGACTTTTGTGGAATCTCTTGTGGCTTTATCAACTGCATCTTGAAGCAAATTAATTCTATTCCTGCATAGTTGCTTTTAAATTTTAGGAAATCCATCAGGATGAAATTGCGCCTGTGGTCCTCTAAAGCAATGATGCCATCTACAGTAGCATTTATAAGATCTGACAAAAATTAAGACCGCAGAAACGATTAAAAAGTTATAAAAATTTATTTAATATAAATAAATAAACAGCTTGACTTCTTTATATGACACTTACTTAACATTGCCTTTCCTGTCAAACAGAAAGTGTGAGTCTTTAACACAGTTCAATGTTACTGGATCTGAAACTTCACAGTTTCTCTTTCAGTTGCACTTATGGAAGTTGTCCTCCATAGCATTGATGGACACCACTGTTTTCATAGTTTTCAGTCAAACACAACCCAGAAACTTTCAAACTCACAACCTAGTGCTCTATATATTTAATTGGGAATTACATCTCATAACTGCAACTTTATATTGCAATCTGACTTCATGTAACTTCAGTGTAACTTCATACATTACAATGTGACTACAGCTTACATTTGCAACTTTATTTCTTGCAACTGTGACTATGAACTGATGTCATAACAGTGAGAGAGAAAGTTGCCAATGCAAGATATACAGTACAATCACAAATGCCTTTAAATTGTTTTGCTCTGATGTGGAAATGGTCTTCTCACACGAGGTTGTTAAATCTGACACAGAGACACTGAAGAATCAGGATAAAACCCAAATCCAGCATAGAGGGGTTCAGTGAATGTGGTGTTGAATGTGTAAATGTGTGTGAGTGTGTGTGTGTCAGAGACGCTGTAGAAGGACAGAATGCCGGCCGACTCGTCCAGATACACTCCTACTCTATTAGAGCGGGACAACAGGTCAGATACATCAGTGCTGTTATTATTGTACCAGGCAGTATAAGTCGTATCAGAACAATTTAGACTCCAGGACTTTTCATTGAATCCAAACGAACTGTTAATTCCACTTTTCCTGCTGATGTATTTATATGTAATCGCTACATTACCTGAGCCTTCCCATTTAACCTCCCAGTAACAGCGTCCAGTCAGACTCTCTCTACACAGGATCTGTTCCCGGTCATCAAATCTGTCTGGATGATCAGGATACGGCTGACGATCTTTCACATATGTTGTTTTTTTGTTCCCTTCAAACAGGATGAGTTGAGTGTGTGCTGTGTCTGGATCCAGTGTGAGATCACAGGCATCTGAACACAAGAAGAGAGAACACGTCATAAATGACATCATTAAATATGCACAGGAGAATGTGTGTGTGTGTGTGTGTGTGTGTGTGTGTGTGTGCACCTGGTATTCATCACGTTATGGGGACCAAATGTCCCCACAAGGATAGTAATACCAGTAAATTTTGAACTTGTGGGGACATTTGTGAGGTCCCCATGAGGAAACAGGCTTATAAATCATGCACAATGAGTTTTTTTGAGAAAGTAAAAGTGTGCACAGTCTCCTGTGAGGGCTAGGTTTAGGTGTAAGGTAGGTGTAGGGTGATAGAAAATACGGTTTGTACAGTATAAAAATCATTACGCCTATGGAATGTCCCCATAAAACATGTAAACCCAACATGTGTGTGTGTGTGTGTGTGTGTGTGAGGACTTACATTTTCTCAGTCCTGGTTTGATTCTGAAATGTCCTCCATAGTCAAAACTGAACAGAGACAAAAACACACAAACAAAAAATAGTATGGTATGAGGGAAGATTTTAAATTTGTAAATTTAGTCTTCTGTAGTTTTTTTTTTATTTTTCTTAACTTTTTTGTACATAGAATCACGTAACAGTCAGCTCACTGTTAAAGCAGTCTGTGATTTCTGTGTTAGGAGCAACGTTTATTAAACATTTTATTATATCCTTTATTCACAGAGAATTATATGCCACGAAATAAATAAATAACTAAATAAATAGGAACTGCAAATTGTGATTCTCTTAGGTAACTCATATTTACATACTGACACAGACAAGTCATAACTGCCCCACATACTTGAGTATCTCCAATTTATAGTTTAAATCCTCCACTTTTTGGTAGAGCTCCTGGTTTCCTGATTGTCCTGGGTGATTGTAGCTCAGATCCAGCTCTCTCAGGTGTGAGGGGTTTGAACTCAGAGCTGAAGACAAATAACCACAGCCTTCCTCTGTCACCATACAGCCAGACAACCTACAGACACACACAAAACAGTCTAATAAGAAAGGAAAACTTGTGTCCAATTCCAAACTCGTGTTTCATACCAGAAGTAATCTGCTCTGTCTTATATATACAATTTCTTTCATTAATGTGAAAGCTTTTAACTTGACAAAAATATGGAAATTACCTGTAGTAGTGCTTGAATAAGTATGTTTTAAATAGAAAATCTAGTGCTAGGCATTCTACCTACACTAAGTATCCAAGATCAAATTGTGCACACCTCAGTATCTCCAGCTGACAGTTTTGACTCTTCAGTCCATCAGAAATAATCTTCACACCAGAGTCCTGGATGTCATTATTACTCAGATCCAGCTCTATCAGAACAGAGTTTGAGGATTGTAGAGCTGATGATACTATTTCACAATCCTGAGCAGTGAGATTACAACCAGCAAGACTGAAAGAGAGGAAAACACATGATTAAATTCTTAACCTCATTTTAAATCTGGTATTTCAATAATATCTGCTTAATTCTTGTAAAAAACATTCAAACTGAAATAACTATTACATGATTAAACACTCACAGAGCTTTTCTGCAGTTGATCACAGCTGGTATCAGTCTTCTTCTCCCCTCATCTGATGTGTTGTATTTCTTGAGGTCCAGCTCATCCAGCACCTCCTCTGACATCTGAAGCATGTAGGCGATTGTTGAGCAGTGAGCAGGAGAGAGTTTCTTCTCTGAGTGTTTGTCTGATTTCACAAACTCCTCAATCTCTCTGGACAGAGTCTCATCTTTCACTTCCAGCAGACAGAGGAACAGATTGATGGATCTTTCAGTGGAGAGTCCATGTCCATCTTTGATCTTCTCTTTAATGTACTGTGTGGTTCTCCTGATGCTCTCTGAGCTGTTCTCTGTGTGTGTCAGTAGATCCTGTAAGAGTCTCTGATTGGACTCCAGTGAGACGCCCAGCAGAAACCGCAGGAACAGATCCAGATGGCCATTCTCACTCTCAAGGGCTTTATCTACTGCATCTCTATGCAGATTATGTATCACATCACAAAACTTCAATGTATCAATATGTATCATTACATAATGGTAAAACACATAGAAAGCAGCGAGAAACTCTTGAACACTGAGATGAATGAAGCTGTAGACTTTCCTCTGATGAATCACAGATTCCTCCATAAAGATCTCAGTGCAAATCCCAGAATACACTGAGGCATCATTGACATCTATGCCGCTCTCAATCAGGTCCTCCTCATAGAACATCACATTGCCCTTCATCAGCTGTTTGAAAGCCACTTCAGCAAGTTTCACAATCACTTCTCTGTTGGACTGCAGGAGTTTCTCTGGATCTCTCTCTTCATACTTCTGATTCCTCATGTTGATCTGAATCAGCAGGAAGTGGATGTACATTTCAGTAAGTGTTTGAGGGATTTCTGCACTCAGATCTTCTTTCAGGAGCTTCTGAAGCACAGTGGATGAGATCCAGCAGAAGACGGGGATGTGGCACATGATGTGGAGGCTTCTTGCTCTTCTGATGTGTGAGATGATTCTGCTGGCTTGATGCTGGTCACTGATTCTCTTCCTGAAATATTCCTCCTTCTGAGGTTCATTGAATCCCTGAATTTCTGACGGTTGATGTATTTGGAGGGGATCTGATTGGCTGCTGCTGGTCTGGAGGTGATCCAGATGAGAGCAGAGGGAAGCAGCTCTCCTTTCATGAGGTTTGACATCAACACACCCACTGATGAAGTCTCAGTCACATCACAAACTTTATGATCATCTGAAAACATCAGTGTGATTCTGCTTTCATCCAGACCATCAAAGATGAACACAACTTTACACTCCTCATAAATCTTTGAGTCCAGATCTTGAAGTTCAGGATGAAAGTCCAGCAGAAGTCTGTGAAGACTGTACTGATGATCTTGGATCAAGTTCAGCTCTCGAAATGGAAGCACAAACATGAAATCTACATCCTGATTGTCTTTTCCCTCGGCCCAGTCCAGAATGAACTTCTGCACAGAGACGGGTTTTCCGATTCCAGCGATGCCTTTAGTAAGAACAGTCTTGATTTGGTCTTTCTCCTCACATCCTGGTTCAGGTGAGGATTTAAAGATGTCATTGCAGTAGATTGGAGTGTCTTGTGAGTGTTTTGTTCTGGCTGTTTTCTCCATCTGTAAAACCTCATGTTCTTCATTCACTCCTTCACTCTCTCCCTCTATGATGTAGAGCTGTGTGTAGATCCTGTTCAGGAGGGTTTCATTCTCTTGGAGTTTGATTCCCTCAAATAATCTCTCACACTTGATCTTGATACTGGTTTTGTGCTGGTCTTTTACTCTCTGCAGGTCTGTAAGGACTGCTACAGTGCTGTCCTGCATAATGTGAGTCTGACAGTGAGATGGCCCACATATTTCTCTTCTGCTGAGAAAATTCAAATAAAAGAGCATGTTTTTTTCAAGTTTTGCCCCTTTTGACTCCATATTTTTAAATGTATTTTGTGTTATTGTCAAAGTCCTGTCCTGATAGCCTTGTCTGTTTTGTCTTTGATTAATGTTTCTGTGTTTGTCTTGTGCTTGAGCACATGGTTTTCATTGGCCATGTGCTCCTCCTATCTTGCCCCCTTGACTAGTCCTTATCCAGTCCTCGTTTCAGTCATTGTGTTCACCTTTACTCACGTGCTTTCCTTCCTATTTATTGAGCTCTATACCCTCAGGTCCTTGCTGATTTGTTGTTTTGTGCTTCATTTAGTTAAACTACCTGCTCTAGTTGCACCTTACTCTTTGGTACAGTTCTTATATATCCTTGTCAAAGTTTAAACTCTCGCTCCTCTTTTGACTGATAACATTTTCAAGCCTTCCACTTCAAGTTTCCATTTTAGCATTTTCTTTATTTTTTATTTTATGTTTGGTTCCTTTCTCACAGATCCTGACATTTATTTCATTGGGGGACTTTATTACGAATCTGAGATGCACTACACAGTACATTAGCAAGTAAATGCTTATACTAACGGAGTGACAGAGGTCACTGGTCCTTCACGGAAAACAGTGGGTAGGTCCATTGATTTGGCACTCTTCACAGACACACCACTGGGATCTGAAGACTCTGAACTGCATCTCTTCCACTTTCTGATCCTGACAAAATACAAAAACATTATTTTGTACATACCTTAAAGGCTTTATTTATGAAAATTAAAATACATTTTAATTAACCCTGAGTACTTTCCATCCCTCTATTGAAAGTCCAAATCTCAAAAACTTCAGATACAAAGGGTCTGACAAAAGTTTAAATTAAATCTGTTCATCATATAAAGGAGCCATATCTCCTAAGACTTGAATTAAACAATGCAATTCTTATACCTTAATGATACCTTCTGATGATCCTTCTGAATCTTTGCAATTATGGTACTGTGAAATTGCAATGGAGGGACAAAAATCTCTCAGGTTTTAAATATAATTAGTGTGAGGGTGTTAATAATGATTAATTATGATTATTATCCCTTTAACTCTTTCCCCGTCTGTGTTGCCAGCCACCGCCAGCATTTTTGATGATGTTAACCTATATATATATATATATATATATATATATATATATATACATAGAATAAAAATAAATGAATAAAAACATAAAACTAGGTTACACATCAAATAGGTTTCATCAAAAATACAACATTTTGGACAAAAACAGAGAGAAGTGCATCAAAGTAGTGCATTTTCAAGCAAAATACATGCATTTGAATAATTACAATCTACATCTACATTTCGTTTATGCCGACCATCTTATATTCGCACATGGAAGTCCTGTAATTCATTCTGGGAACATGCTAGGACTTTCCTTAATGTAATGCACCTAGACGACATATCTCATCAATGGCGGGGAAAGAGTTAAGGGCTGTTGACACCAAATTCACCTTAGTTTTTCATATGATGTTTTGTCAGGACAGAGGAACAGTGAAGTGTGGCCCTGTCGCAAATGACACACTTCACCTGCACTTGTGGACTTGCCGCCTTACAGTGGCTGCAGTGTGTGTGTCTGTTAAATCCATGAGACCGCAGGGTGTCCTATTTGTCATTTTAGCATTCAGAAAGGTTCTTACAAGCGCCCACTTGAGGCCACTATATGCGTCCTCAGGTGTGCACTCCTGCTGAGCCACCAACGTGAGCTCCACAGCAGACTTCTACCAAATAGTCAATGTGGCATTACATCATGAATGTGTTTAGGGTTATGGGTGCGATTTGGGACAGGGCCTCTGTGATGGTATCAAAGTGCTGATTACTCACCTACTGCAAGCTACTGGAATGTACTTTAAATCACTGTGAAGTACTGTGAGTTACCTGGGGTCAGAGGTCATGGATTCATCACTGAATTCAGAGGGGTGATTCCTCATGGGTTCATCACGGCTTGATTCAGCAGATGGAGAACTCATTTTATAGACAGTGTCCTCCAACTCTCATTTATCACAGAGTGTTTTTTCAGCCCTTTTATGTGGAAACAGAGATAAAAAGACAGAACCATAATACTGTACAGTATAGATACAATAAATTAATGTTTAATTTCAAACATCAATGTAATCATATTCAAATAGTTGCTCATGTTCAGATACTTTTGTTATATTCAGGTACATTCATGTTGTCTATTCATTTCTCACTGTTTATTCAGCTTATAATATTTTCTTACAGTATAGGGGCTGGAAATCTGTACACAAACTAGTTATACAACAGTTTTAACATGTTAGCGTATAGTACTTAAATATTGTGCTAATTTGGATGCAGTACAAATTAAGCATTAATTCAGCGGTTATTTCGAGCGTAATGACAACATGATAATGTCTCATTTTCTAGTAATTGCACAACAGAAGCAACAGTCATTGCTGTTTGTAAATATTGTTCTAATTACTGTAGGCAATAACGTCACATCTGATAAACGTTTCCCTGCGGAGAAATTCAAACTAACAATTTATGTCAAACTTTGTTGACGTGACAATAGCTACACATATCGAAATATAAAAATTATATACGACAGTGTTTAGTCTATATTATTGCATGTTATATAAATTAAACGATCAGAGTAAAAACACTTTTATTGTGGAACTTTCTGCCATTTTGCCCGGATATAGCTGAAGAAACATATAAGGAAGACCAAAAATCCAAATAGCACCGATTTGTTTATATATTATTGCATTATTATATGAAGAATAAGTTTTGAACTTACCACAAAACATGCAGCTGTTTTAAACGAGTATTAACGTTTTTAGATCCTTCAAATAGCGTCGTTTTTGTTTTTTTTACTTTCGTTTTCTAGTGTAACTCCACGCATATATATTTTACACCACAACAATCATATTCTCCCTCTAGTGGCGTAGAGCGTTATGTCTAGTGATGGGAAGTTCGGATCATTTTACCGACTCGGAAGTTTGAGTCTCGTTCATCAAAATGAACGAATCTTTTTCCGAGTCATTTCGTTCATTTCGTTAATTTTAGCAAAATATAATTAAAATGTTTCGTATTACTTCCCTAACACATCTACTGCTTACACAAACGTTGATCACACTACAAACAAGACAAAACTATAATGCTTTAAGAAACAGAAAAGATTAATTCATTGTTTAGCTGAGTCTTTATGATTAGAGTTTGAGTCGTTCGTTCATCACGTGACAGCCCCATAAGATGAACGAACGACTCGAAAAACCCGAAGACTCAAAACAGGTGAACTAATTCCAGTACGGAACCTAATAGGATGTTGCGCATGCGCGACTGAACGAATCACTCCCCGAGACGACTCGTTCGTCCTGAGTCACATTAAAGATTCGTTCAAAATGAACGAACCGTTCAAGAACGACCCATTACTAGTCATGTCATTCTCAACGAGTCTCAAAAGTTATAACTGTTCGTCTGTCATTAAATTCTCTTATAAGCAGCTATTCACGAGCTGCTGGTAACGAATGCGTATGTTCAAGCATAAACTGTTAAAACAATCCATCATGGTGAAACTGCCCTTCTGTCACAACATCTGGATTTACGATTATCTGTCATCTTTTTGGACATTGCAGTAGTCAACTGTCTGTAACCAGCCTCTCATAGGCAGACTTTCTCGAGCTAAAAAATTAGCCAACCTAAAGGCAAGCTCCAAAACTGTCCTGACAGTGTTTTGTTTGGTTCTTTTGCTAATCAATGCTGCCATTTTATTTACTTCCAAAATAATTCATAATTCTGTGGCTGGCTCTTTATACAGTGCTCACACCACAAACCCTGCTGAATGTTCATATATTAAATGCATTGTTTAGGTCTTGTGATTTTTAGCATGCAGTCATGTTCCTTTGTGTTCTTCATGCATGTCAGCTTCTCTTACTCACGGTTCACAGCGGTCGGATGATACAGACAGATCAGGGTCAGACTCTGGCCGTGTCCCACAGAGAGACGACTGTCCTGGACACACAGACTCACAGAGACCCCCGTCCAGCAGCAGAGACTCCAACAACATCCACTGTTTCAATCTTGTACACATTTTTTATGGCCCCCATGATGTATGAATAACTGAACATGCAATATGCCAAAATAAAGAACACAACTTCTACTTTTAAACAAACAAACAAAATGTTTTATTCTTTGAACATTCTTTTTTTTTTTTATCACCACCTGAATGTAGGTAAGTTTCATTTTTTTTTTTCTTTTTATGAAACTTACCTATAATCAAGGAAAGCTGTACAATGTAATATTTTTCTAAATGCATAATAAATAAATAAATGAATATAAAAATGTAAACAGTAATATAAAAAATGTCACAGAAGCATTTTTTAATGCTTCTGTTTGAATCTCTGCAGATCTTCAGTTTCCAGTGTGTATCTCTGTATGACTGTTTCAGATTTTTCCTGCCTGTAGTGAGATGCAGAAAAAAAAGTATAGAGCTCATTTATCTCCAACCTGCAAAAAAAGTTAAAAAGGAAAAGTAACAAAATGGCAATGATAGTCATTACAAAGATTCACTGTAGTGGAGACCACAAGGCATATATTCAACCATATCTATAATTTTGATAAGGTGGAGTAATTCAGGAACCACATCTTTATACTAACCAAGTGTCAGAGGTCACTGTTCCTTCACTGAAATAAAATTTTGCACTACTTATTACACATACTTGCCTCTGTCACCTTTTAGCATGCTTGGTTAGGGATATTTGGCAATACTATTAACTTGACTGTACAGACAATATGGAATGAGAACTGAACTGAAAGCTGAGCTGTTTTGTTTTTTTTTTTTTTGTATTTATTTATTTATATTGTCTCTGGCTGCTAGTGGATTCACAGAGTAAGATTTTCATTGTATAGTTTAACTATATATATATATATATATATATTAACTATAGTTAACTATACTTAACCATATAAAGAGGGCCATGCCAAACAGGAGGGTGCATAGTATTGTTTTGCCTGTGCGGGCTCAACCACGTGTTTTTCCTGTTTCATTGCCTTGTTTTGTTATTGCCACGGTCATTGTTTTGTTCCATAGTCATAGTTTTTGCCCTGTTTCTTTGCCATAGTTTTGCCTTGTTCCATTGCCTTGTTTATTTGTTACTTTTGGACTGCTCTCTTGGATTTTGACCGTTTGCATGTTTTTTTGGATTACGCTTTTGTCTTGCCCTAGATGTTACTGTTTGTTGGAGATCGCCCCTGCCTGTCTTGACTACGATCTGTATAATAAAGCTCGCACTTGGATCTATTCACGCTTCCTATGAGTCCCGTTACAATATTACTGATTTTGATCATGAACATAAATCTACATCTGCATCCAAACTCAATCTACTATCAAATGTGTATTTCTAAGAGACAAAAAAAAGTTAGATTATTATTATTATTATTAATTCTATCAGGTAACACAAACATGTTTTTGATTTGAAACAATATTACTCATTAAAGCATGCAAAACTAAGAATTTTTATTTTATTTATTTATTTAGTTAGTTTTTTTAAGATATTTATTTTGTTAAGTAAAAATGACTTGAAAAAAGTGTGAAGAATTAAACAATTTGTATTGTATAAAGCACTTTAAAAAAGGGGGCTTGATTTGAACTAACATATTATACATTTCTGATTTACAAATAAGAAAAAAAAATCATTGATATGAGAAATTACGTAATACAAAGATTAAGATTGTTCAGCAAAGTACAGACTAGAATAGAGATGAATGTAAGAAACGGTAAAGACAGGATTTATTTTGCAAGGGACTTATTTTGCTGAAAGTGATTTGTTTGTACTTTTCTATGTTTTGGACTTTTCATGAGGCTTCACTTCGCTTTTTATAAAAGCATCTGAAAAAATGAATATGTGTCTAGTGCCTTACCTAGGGTCAGAAGTCACTGTTCCACCACTGAATTCAGGTGGATCTATCAAAGATCTACTACTCTTCATAGACACATCCCAGTCAACAATTTGATCTTACACTGATCTCACCATGTGGTCACAATGTGACGTAACAGTGAGCTAAAAGTGTAACCTCACAGCATCCTCAATGTGTGCTCACACTATGATCACAATGTGAAGTCACTGCACGGAGACTAGGTACCCAGCATGCATTGCTGCAGGAAGCTTTTGATTGTCACCATTGTTGAGATTCATACACTGATTCTTGATGTTTCTGTTTTGACATGAAATGGTAGTTTAAAATGTTTGTTTATGCTTTCGAATTTCTTCATAAATTACTATACTGTATAAACAAAGAGCTATTATAATTGACTGCATATTGATTCTAGGTGATGATTGTGTTGTTATCATTAATAATCTCTTCTTGGTATTTCTTACCATAACAAATGTGGTTTACAAACAGTTACACATCAGTTGTACACAGCAAAATCCCCAGTGTTAATTTAACACTGTGAGTGTGGACACATATAAACACTGAAGCAGTGTTTAAGGTAATGAGATAATTAGGTGATTAACAAAGTGATGATTGATCATTATTGAAGACACCTGATGTTAATAAGCAGAATTACCAAAGGAGAAAAACAAAATTTTTAAGCAACCATTATAGTGGTCAGTGTTTGCATTAGTTGGGCTCTTGACCCTTAAATCATCAATATTAGGTCTTGTTTGGCTGCAATTACTGAGTTGTAACAGCCAGACAAGCAAAGAGCAAAAGTCAATAAGATGGCATTGACTGTGCTTGACTTAATCATCATATAGTGACTTGAGTATTTGACATAGAATTTCCTTACAGATTACAAGAAAAAAAAACTGTGAACAAAAGATCAATCAGTTTTGCCATAATCAGACAGATGATGAAAAAAAAAAATTCATCTTAATTTAGACACACAGACATGAAGAATCAGTGTGAGAATCACAACAACGGTGACCATCAAAAAGCATGTTGTAGCCAATCAGAACTCATCCATGACTCCCATCATGCATTGCAGCATGAATAAATTATGAGAGTTCAGAGTTGATCTGTTTATCTGAATATGCCGTTTGTCACCATTGTTGAGATTCATGGGCTGGTTCTTGATGTCTATGTGTGCCTAGGTGAAATACTTCTTTTTTCGAACAGGTTGTAAAAAAAAAAAAACTTTCCAAAATGTGTAGGAAGTGCTGGATCTTCTGTGGATTGTCAAGGCAATTACAATAAGCAAAAAAAAAAACTAACTTAGAAGTTATACTCTAGGTGATTTACGTCAAACAATGAATATGTTAAAACATAAACAACTGGTGACTTGAGTTTTTGGCTTGTCTGGCTGTTTTAACTCAAATACAGCAGCCAAACAAAATCTAGTATTAAAGATTTAAGGGTCAAGAGCCCAACTAATGCAAACATTGACCACTATAATGGTTGCTTAAAAATTTTTAACATCAGGTGTCTTCAATAATGATCAATCATCACTTCGTTAATCACCTAATTATATCATTACCTTCAACACTGCTTCAGTGTTAACTTTAACACTGCTTCAGTGTTTATATGTGTCCACACTCAGAGTGTTAAATTAACACTGGGGATTTTGCTGTGTATGTTTGGAGAAGGTTCTTATAAGTTTGTTATCTGGGTGTGCACTCATACTGTGAGCTCATCATGTGACACCACTGTGATAGTGTTGAGAAACAGGAAGTAGAATGTCCCCTGGTGACCGATATTTGCAGTGCCTCCTCTCAACCTGCACAACATTTTGAATTCACAATGAGCTCACATACTACTCACACTCTTGAGTATCACACAATGAGAATGATGTGATGTCACTGTGAACATCGCATGATCTCACGTGTTGACTGGGATTACTGTGTTTTATAGACTTTTCATTGACTCTTTCTCACCTGGTGACAATGACAAAAGACAAACAAAAAGGCATTTTAGATCTATCTGCTGTTCATTCCCCATGTCTCAAGTACTGGCTCTTGTATATACTTTGAATGAACCATTGATTTACAGTACAAAAAAAAAGAGATTGATTCTAATGAGGCAGTTACATAAGTGCTGTAAAACAAGTTTTGTTCAGAGGAAAACAGACTAGTACTGACTATAAAACAATATTGAGTTGTATTGCTCAAATAATGTCTTCAAACTGTTACACCTATGCATTACTCATGCATCAATACGTGAATACATAAAATATAAATAAATTACTGTTTAAGAAGTGTTTGAAGTTGATTAGCTCCAGGAGCCGGATTACCTGTTGCACCACTGAGGGAAAAAAGTGCTACATAAAATCTTTGGCCTACTCAAAGGTAGGTGTTAAATGAAAAGTCATGATTTTTATGGACATTATTAGTTTCTAGAATTCAAATGTAATCTGGGATTATTAGAAGAAACCGTACCATGGATCATCCTGCATGTAAGGACAATATAAATGCTTGGATAAATTAAAATTACTTGTCGCTCGGCTACCACTCAATAATTGCAATAAGATCTTTCGATAAGAAACAAAGTCTCCGCTTTCAAATTCTGTGAGTTTTATCATGAAATACAAACTTGTTAGGAAACACTTTGTGAAAACATGGAGCAGCAGCTTCACTTGTTATGGTGTTTTGAGCAATTCAGTTCTTTATTTTTAGTAACTGTAGTTATTGCAGCGTGAATGGTGTCTCAACTGCAGTACAATGTGTTGGTGTGGATGTGCATCACTAGGTATAGTTGTGCCTGGTCTGCTTTTAGCTGGTGCAATAGATGTAAATATTTATTTTAAAGCTGGACAAAACCAGTGTAGGGCTTACACCCTTTTTTCAAGTTACTATAACCAGCCCCAAGAAGAATGTGCTCACAGTAGAACAGAAGGAGGCTGATTCCATCCCAGCATAACAGAAAATGATTCAAGAAAATTATTTCATGCCTCTCTGGTAGTATCACGAGATGCTGCTTACAAACCGACCGCAGGCTTCTGGAATCCACTGTAAATCATTTTGAATAAAGCCAAAAATGGCTAGTGTCTTACCTGGGCTCAAATGTCTCCGTTTTATCACTGGATCTAGTGGTCAGATTCTTTATTGATTGATCACAGCTTAACCCAGGAGATGGAGAACTCATTTTAGAGTTTGTATCCTTATCTTTCTTCACAAAGAAAAGAAAAAAAGAAAGTAAACAAATACATAAAATATAGACAAATAAAAACGAACATTTATCAGTAGCTTTGGATACTTATTTTGTAGTAAAAAGCACAGTTTTGTGCAGAATAATGAAGTCGTGTTGATCTTTTTGTCTTCAGTAGACCAGGAAAGATTTTGAAAGCAAACAGCTTTTTAGCAAAAATGGGGAGCCACTGAATTGTTCATTTTATGAATCACAAAGGACCACAGTTTCTGCTAAAAATCTTTTTTACTGTTTTACTGAGGGAACAAAGTCATCAACATCTTGGATTGCCTGATGGTGAGTAAATTAACAGCACATTTTTGTGTAAACTATCCCTTTAAAGTGTCCTTATAATCTGCTGCAATGCCACAGTGGGGCAACCTTTTCACAAGTTTGTGCATTTGGTTTATTGATGTCTTGTATGCACATTAACTATCTTTGTACATTAAAGCACATACAGTGGTGGTCAGAATAGTTGTATGGTAAATTTGATCAAAGAAGGCTGTGAAAATCAATCTGCATTGTTTACCTATTTGATCTTTCATTTATTTTTTTAATCTAACCTTTAATTGAAGATATGTAAAAATAAATAAATAAATAAAGTGGGAGAATGTCACAATACAATATTTTTCCCCTCCTGTAATGCACACAATGGTAACAATTATTGGTACCCTTGTAAATTCTTGTGTGTAATATATCTCTAAAGCAGGGGTTCCCAACCAGGGGGTCGCGTTTTTTTTTTTACTCTTTGTGCAGGAGTCATTGTTAATTCTAAATGTATTGTAATGTAGAATATGTGTTACATAAATATATGAAATATAGAACATATGGGCTAGAAAAATGTGCTGCTGGCTCGTCTGCCAGTGGGTGCCCCCCACGCATAAAAGTGAAACTCGTGAAAAATATGCGATATACCCATGCTCACATTAGCAATAAATTCTTAACTTACTACAAAACAGGCAGTTTAGATATCTAGTAGTGACAGATTTAAAACCTTGAAATGGTGTCTCTTCTTATCTTCCTTTTTTACTTTCGTTTTATTAAAGTACTTTAGTAAAGGCGTGTCTTTGCTCATCTATAAAGGAAAAACAAACAAACAAACAAACAAATCTCATTCCCTCTAGTGGCGCAGAGCATCATCAGACTCTGACCATGTCCCACATAGAGAAGACCTGGGCACACAGAGCCCCAGAAACACATCCATTCATGACATGAGAGAGGAATACAGATGAACAATGAAAACAGACAAATCAGAAACCACATGAATGGTGAAGACAGACAGTGTGACATCTGTCACAACTGTGAAAGTGTGAAAGTTACTTTCACTGGTACAACCTAATCAAGTGAGGTAGTATTAATTAATTTATTTTGAACTGAATAAAAAACACATTTTAGGTTACCTGACAAAATGTTTAACAAAACCCAAACAAATAAGAAACATACAAACAAACACACACACACACACACACACACACACATAAAATACATAAATATATATAGAACAATGTAAGCTGTAACAAATGTCAAGGTAGCAACAAAACAAAATCAAATACCTAAAACTAAAGAACTACTGTACAGCAACAGACAGTCCTGAATACATCATTTCAGTGTAGTAGAAGAGACACTGAATAATAAGAGGGGATATAGTACTGTATTTGTGTGTGCATGTGTGTGCGCGCATGTGTGTACATGTTTCATCACCTCTTTCAGGTGAGATAACCCATCATATACCGGCCCCTGTCCACTAGTTTTAGAAGCTCTTTAAAGAAAGAAAGAAAAAAAAACTCTGTTATAGTGGTAGAAGTCTGGTATGCACCTTAAAGTATAATTTACATTCAGTATGTTTAAAAAAAATAATAATAATAACAATTGCTGAAAGTCATTATCTTTTAAGTTCCACAGAAGAACAAGAACATTATACAGGTTTAAAACGAATAATGCTGAGAAGATTCACTTTTGGGTCATCTATTCCTTTAATTTAGATGTGCAATATGCAAGCCCTGATTTTTAAGGATTAAAAAAATGTTGTTTTCATTTTGATCTGGTTTCGGAGTCTCCTTTCCAAAAGGTTGTGTGAACAATTAAAAAAGAATGCAATTAATAAACAAAATATGAAATACATTACTGTAGTCTGAGAAGAAGTTGAAAAAAAGACCTGTCAAGTCAGACTACTGTTTACAGTGGTGGTGCAGTGTATTAAATGCAATATTTGTCAGAAAGATGGGTGGGTATTACACATGGTAACCACAGGGCCACTGATAGTACTGCTTCCTGCTTATCTGCTTCCTGTTCATGTCTGCTGTGCTGATAAGTGTGTTGTCTTTGTAGTTCTGTTGAGCTTTTCTGAAATAATAGACCTACTCTGTTGTGTATACAATTTTCACTCTGTTACATGAACTGCTAGATTTAATTCCAGTATTATCAAATATTAGCCTATTAGTGGTGTGTGGTGGTGTTCTAAAACAAGGAGGAACATTTCTGTGCTTTTTTTTAATCACTATAGTTTCACTTAATGTTGACATTTTCCTGTTAAAATAAGAAATAATAATTATAAACAGTTATCACACAATCAAAAACAACAAACACAATATGATTTTGTATTTTAACAGTTATTTAAGAATTGTATTGAACAGTTTTTTGGTTATTAAAAATCAAGTACAAATCTAGTTAGTAAGAATTTTTGCATTTATTCCAAAATAAGAATGCAGATATTTTCAGATTTCAAATATATATTATTAGTAAACTGGAGATCAGTGTGAGGGAGGCAAAGGTACATCCCCTTCAACCCCAATGTGTACTTTGTTTATGTGGACACTAGGATTCACGTACAGTGTTTGACATGAATTTCACCATCAGTACAGTTTACAGTAAAAACTCATTTTTTATTTATTTATTTTTTTAACTCAAGGTTGTGAGTTGCTCTGTTGGGGTGCTCTAATGGGGGAGGGAGGTTAGAATGATTCTAAGGGCCTAAAAAGTCTAAAGAGTCAAGAGGCATTTATTTGTAATTTGCAGAGTTGCACTGGGGATCTGAGTATTGATGCTTGTGACGAGGCACAGACTTGCAGTGACAGGACTAAACACAAATTTAGTAAACATTAACATACACAACTTTATACAAGTGCACTGACCAATTAAATTGGGGTGCTAGAGTTTTAATGCAGATGCACCAGTGAAATTGACAACATTAAATGATTTTGATTATCATTGACTTTTTCCTTTCAACATTCACAAGCCAATGGCCAGACTTCCCATAAAAGTGACAAGCTTCAGGCAGCATTTAACATTTATTAATGTCAAGATTAATTCCCTCTCCTAAATCAAACAGTAGGATTGTACACAAATATGTGCCCGTCAGTTGAGTATAATGGGTTTGAGCTTTCAGGTCTGTTTGTGAGGGAGGAAAGGCAGCACAAATAGCATTCAGCATGGCCAGATCCACTGGTTTGATTGAAAAATCTCATCCAGTGTGAATAAAGAGAAAATGGCATTATTAACCATTGGTGGAGCAGGTCATTGCAGTTCCAGCTGCAGGGGTTTCACTCCACTCATTTATTTTTGTGTGTTTTTTTTATTTTGTGCTTTTACTCCTTTGTGTGTTTTTTCACCAGTATTTTGCCATAACAACCTATGCACCAAAACATTCATGCTTACATTTGACCCATTTAGGGTGTCCTAGTTCATCACATATCAATACTGAACACATTCTCATCATATCTAGAGCAAGCAAACCCTCTCAGGGTTAGATATTCCACCTTCTGTCCATGCAGCCAAATGATTAACATATGTTCACACATTGTATGTTTCCAAGGGGAACTAAGCACAGAAGGGACACAGCAATACTGAGACCAATACCTGTGTCTGACTGAGACTTTTGTGGAACCTCTGAATTTCAGGTGGCCATTCTCACCCTTGAGGACTTTATCTACTGCATCTTAAAGCAAATGTATTCAATAGCTGTATAGTTGCATTTCAATGGTAGCCAAATCCATCAGGATGAAACTGTGCCTGTAGTCCTCTAAATCAATGATGGCATCTACAGTAGCATTTATAAGATCACAACATAATCACAATCTCTCAAACACACCAACAGATGATACTGATACCAGTGGAGTGCAGGTCAGACCATTCAAACCATTCAAACCTGACAAAAATCAGGACAGCAAAAACGATTACAATTTTTTATTTATTATAAATAAACAGCTTGATTTCTTCATATGACCTTAATTAACATTGCTTTTCCTGTCAAACAGAAAGTTTCAGTCTGCAACACAATTCAGTGTTACTGTGTGTGAAACTTCTCTTTTTTTCTTTCAGTTGCTCTTATGGAAGTTGTCCTCCACAGCTTGATGAAGATGAACCTAATGTACTGAACACCACTATTTTCACAAACACAACCCAGAAATTCCTACAGCTTCAAACTCACATACTAGTGCTCTATATTTAATTAATAACTAATATTATCCCTGTGTACTGTATATATATATATATATATATATATATATGTGCAAGATATAGAGTACAATCACAAATGCCTTTTAATTGTTTTGCTCTGATGAGGAAATTATCTTCTCACAAGAGGTTGTTACATCTGACACAGAGACACTGAAGAATCAGGATAAAACCCAAATCCAGCATAGAGGGGTTCAGTGAATGTGGTGTTGAATGTGTAAATGTGTGTGAATGTGTTTATGTCAGAGACGCTGTAGAAGGACAGAATGCTGGATGGACAGTCCAGATACACTCCTACTCTATTAGAGCGGGATGACGGGCCAGATACATCAGTGCTGTTATTATTGTACCAGACAGTATAATTCATGTCAGAACAATTTAGACTCCAGGACTTTTCATTGAATCCAAACGAACTGTTAATTCCACTTTTCCTGCTGATGTCTTTATATGTAATCGCTACATTACCTGAGCCTTCCCATTTAACCTCCCAGTAACAGCGTCCAGTCAGACTCTCTCCACACAGGATCTGTTCCTGGTCATCAAATCTGTCCGGATGATCAGGATACGGCTGACGATCTTTCACATATGTTGTTTTTTTGTTCCCTTCAGACAGGATGAGTTGAGTGTGTGCTGTGTCTGGATCCAGTGTGAGATCACAGGCATCTGAACACAAGAAGAGACATCACATCATCTATGACATCATTAAATATGCACAGGAGAATGTGTGTGTGTGTGTGTGTGTGAGGACTTACATTTTCTCAGTCCTGGTTTGATTCTGAAATGTCCTCCATAGTCAAAACTGAACAGAGACAAAAACATACACACAAACAAAAAAATGATATGGTATGAGGGAAGATTATAAAATTGCAAATTTAGTCTACTGTAGTTTTTTTTGGTTTTCTTCATTGGTCCCTCACTATTCTCACCTTGGTCTTGGTTATCTAGCTATCTTGTGTATTTAACCCCCAGGGTTTGCTATGTTGGTTTATTGCTTGTTTTCCTGAATCACTGTGGTGCTCTCACTACTAAAGTTTTTTGCTATTTGTTGTGATCTTTTCATAGCAGCACTCATACTAAACAACACAACGTTGATGAGGTGCAAAAACTACAAGACATTTGTCAAGAGGCAGTCTCAACCAAAAAAAAACAAAAAAAAACAAATAAAATCTCACCTACATTCACATAAGAGAATCTAACAGTGATTAGATTTTTTCCAGGAATGGAGAGTAACACTCAGCTCACTGTTAAAGCAGTCTGTGATTTCTGTGGGTTTTTTTAGCCTTTAGCCTAGATTGTTTGTAAATATGGCCCCTGGTTTTGCATCTATGCCACATGAACCACTCCAATACAAACTAGTATGCTCCAGACTAGATGGACAGCACAGAGTGAACTATATGCTACAAAAAACTTAAATAAGAACTGTAAATTGTGATAGCATTTAACCCTCAAGTCCCAGTAGAACTTTGTGGATTCAGCTGTATTACATCACATAAAGGCAGTTAAAAAAAGTAATGTGAGCATAACAAATATTTCAATAGTAATTTTCTTAACAAAAAATTACTCTTAGGTAAATCCTATACACAAACTGACACAGACAAGTCATAACTGTCCCACATACTTGAGTATCTGCAGATTGTAATTGGGATCCTCCAGTTTGTGTTTGAGCAGCTGGACTCCTGATTGTCCTGGGTGATTGTAGCTCAGATCCAGCTCTCTCAGGTGTGAGGGGTTTGAACTCAGAGCTGAAGACAAATAACCACAGCCTTCCTCTGTCACCATACAACCAGACAACCTACAGACACACAAAACAGTCTAATAAGAAAGGAAAACTCGTGTCCATTTGTTAACGTATCTGAATCTACAAAGTGGCCCAGATTACAACAATGTTGTTTAGCAAAAGCCCGTTCACAAAGAGCTTGATTGACAGGCGATCTGACCAGTCATAACCACAAATCAGCCATTTTGTCTGACAAACAAATCAGACAGGAGAATAGATTAACTCCAGTGGATTTAAACTTAAAAAGTGGTGTGTATTGACATCTATCTGTGGTTAAAATAAAACACACGTTCTGATGTTCATTCATGCTTATTTTGTGCTTAAGTAATATTGAAAAGATGATCAGTTTATGTGTCACTTGAAATTAGGCAAAGCTGTAACGATTTCCAACAAAATATGGAAATGACCTGTAGTAGTGCTTGAATAAGTATTTTTTAAATAGAAAATCTAGTGCTAAGCATTATACCAACATTGTGCTAAGTATCCAAGATCAAATTTTGCAGACCTCAGTATCTCCAGCTGACAGTTTTTACTTTTCAGTCCATCAGAAATAATCTTCACTCCTGAGTCCTGAAGGTCATTGTTACTCAGATCCAGCTCCCTCAGGACAGAGTTTGAGGATTGTAGAGCTGATGATATAATATCATAGGACTGAGCAGTGAGATTACAGCCATCAAGACTGAAAGAGAGTAAAACACATGAGAATTAAACTCTTAAGCTCATTTTACATCTGGTATTTCAATAATATATGCTTAATTCTTGTAAAAGACATTCAAACTGCAATACTTATTATATGATTAAACACTCACAGAGCTTTTCTGCAGTTGATCACAGCTGGTATCAGTCTTCTTCTCCCCTCATCTGATGTGTTGTATTTCTTGAGGTCCAGTTCATCCAGCACCTCCTCTGACATCTGAAGCATGTAGGCGATTGTTGAGCAGTGAGCAGGAGAGAGTTTCTTCTCTGAGTGTTTGTCTGATTTCACAAACTCCTGAATCTCTCTGGACAGAGTCTGATCTTTCACTTCCAGCAGACAGAGGAACAGATTGATGGATCTTTCAGTGGAAAGTCCATGTCCATCTTTGATCTTCTCTTTAATGTACTGTGTGGTTCTCCTGATGCTCTCTGAGCTGTTCTCTGTGTGTGTCAGTAGATCCTGTAAGAGTCTCTGATTGGACTCCAGTGAGACGCCCAGCAGGAACCGCAGGAACAGATCCAGATGACCATTCTCACTCTTAAGTGCTTTATCTACTGCCTCTCTATGCAGATTATGTATCACATCACAAAACTTCAATGTATCAATATGTATCATTACATAATAGTAAAATGCATAGAAAGCAGCAAGAAACTCCTGAACACTCGGATGAATGAAGCTGTAGACTTTCCTCTGATGAATCACAGATTCCTCCCTAATGATCTCAGTGCAAATCCCAGAATACACTGAGGCATCAGTGATGTCTATGCCGCTCTCAATCAGGTCCTCCTCGTAGAACATCACATTGCCCTTCATCAGCTGTTTGAAAGCCACTTCAGCAAGTTTCACAATCACTTCTCTGTTGGACTGCTGGAGTTTCTCTGTATCTCTCTCTTCATACTTCTGATTCCTCATGTTGATCTGAATCAGCAGGAAGTGGATGTACATTTCAGTCAGAGTTTGAGGGATTTCTGCACTCACATCTTCTTTCAGGAGCTTTTGAAGGACAGTGGATGAGATCCAGCAGAAGATGAATGCGGCACATGATGTGGAGGCTTCTTGCTCTTTTGATGTGTGAGATGATTCTGCTGGCTTGATGCTGGTCACTGATTCTCTTCCTGAAATATTCCTCCTTCTGAGACTCATTGAATCCCTGAATTTCTGTCAGACGGTTGATGTATTTGGAGGGGATCTGATTGGCTGCTGCTGGTCTGGAGGTGATCCAGATGAGAGCAGAGGGAAGCAGCTCTCCTTTCATGAGGTTTGACATCAACACACCCACTGATGAAGTCTCAGTCACATCACAAACTTTCTGATCATCTGAAAACATCAGTGTGATTCTGCTTTCATCCAGACCATCAAAGATGAACACAACTTTACACTCCTCATAAATCTTTGAGTCCAGATCTTGAAGTTCAGGATGAAAGTCCAGCAGAAGTCTGTGAAGACTGTACTGATGATCTCGGATCAAGTTCAGCTCTCGAAATGGAAGCACAAACATGAAATCTACATCCTGATTGTCTTTTCCCTCGGCCCAGTCCAGAATGAACTTCTGCACAGAGACGGTTTTTCCGATTCCAGCGATGCCTTTAGTAAGAACAGTTTTGATTTGGTCTTTCTCTTCACATCCTGGTTCAGGTGAGGATTTAAAGATGTCATTGCAGTAGATTGGAGTGTCTTGTGAGTGTTTTGTTCTGGCTGTTTTCTCCATCTGTAAAACGTCATGTTCTTCATTCACTCCTTCACTCTCTCCCTCTATGATGTAGAGCTGTGTGTAGATCTTGTTCAGGAGGGTTTGATTCCCTTGGAGTTTCATTCCTTCAAATAATCTCTCATACTTGTTCCTCATGTTGGTTTTATGCTGGTCTTTAACTTTCTGCAGGTCTCCAGATTCCAGACTGTGTTTCTGCCAGATGGCTTCAGCTTTGTCCTGTCTGATGTGGGTCTGGTAGTGGGATGAAGTGAAGGGCACAGATCTGATTACAACATACAAAAGACACAACATCAACAAAATTTAAGCATAAACATGCTCAAACAACGTTATAATCTAAAAATAGTAAATGCAAATTCAACTTAAATTTAAAGGTTGATAAAGACTGGAATGACCTAATATGCATGGGGCAGCTCATTCCACAGTTTCAGACCCACTGTAGTAAATAATTATGTAATAAAAAATATCCACATTAATAACAGAACTAAATTAATATTCATCTCTAATGTTTTACAATCATCTGAAATTGGAGTCAGATTAAACAGAGCTAAAAGTTGAACAATTTTAATAAATTTAGCACAATTGATAAGTAGAAGAGTTACAGAATATTTTCACCCAGACCACTGGTTTCTGCTGCCGATATTACACAGTGCCTGAAAACAGTCTCCCTGTGCAAGCAGGTGGTCACGTTGGTTATGTTGACAGAAGTTAGCCTATTTTCAGGCGCAGCATAATATCATTGCACCTGCTGCACCCATGATACAGCAGCAAATTTCTTTGATTATTACGCCGGAATGAGAATATAGTTCCTAGCCATAATCAGCGTAGAAAATCACAACTCTTCATTTTTCGTCAGTCTTAGTACACGATGTAACTACAGAAGAGTCAAGTTTTAAATAGGAAAAATATTGAAACTCTGATTTTTTAGCGAGATGCTAACGGTCTCATCAGATTCAATGATCTATGCTAAGCTATGCTAAAAGTGCTGCCACCAGACCCGGCGATCGGCTGAATGGATTAAAAAAACGGTAAAACTCAAAAAGGATCCTATTTTCAAAAAAAAGTGGAGTGTTCCTTTAACCTCCTGAGACCCTGCATCCTCATATGAGGACATTATATTTTAGTGAATTTATCTGTGACTGTACATGCCACAGTTTTTAGTCTGGATGTCCTGTACAGAGCACATTCAGGGCTTTTCTGAGATACTAAATGTTTGGATGTTTCACCATGACCACTCCCTCTCCTTGGTCTTCAAAAATGTCTAATATTAATTTAGTGACACCCTTATGGAAATATGGTAATATTTTGTAATTATCATTTAAATCTGACTAATTTTGAAACTGTGTGTCATAAATCAACATCTCAGGAATATGTTATGGGGCTTCAAATCAAAATATGACTTGTTTCTGTAATGAAACAGGACATTGATTTCATACATGTCCTCATATGAGGACACTGGGACTAAGAGCATGTTTATTACGCATTTTGGGAGAGACAACAAATGAATAGGGAAATAAATTATATTTCAATATTCCTATTAAATATATATTATTATGAAACTCTTGTCAATTATTACTCCCATTATTATACTTCTTTTTTATTACATGTTTCCTCAAAAACACATTAATATGCAAATTAGATTTAGTTTATAGATACATTGTATATATTGAGTGAATCCATTTATGGCCATTTTACACATATTTTGCATAAAGAAAAATGGTATATGAAATCATTCTATTACAACATAGTTGAGACTCATCTTTTAAAAAAAATCCTGAAAACTAAAAATGTATTGGTGATTTAAAAAAAAAAAAAAAAATTTGCCTATGCATGTTCATTCATGTCTTTTTATTTTTGGTAAAAAGAGTCCTGATTTTTACATTTTATTAATGCCTTAAACAATGTAATGACATGACAAAATACTACTTTTTTACTAAATTATTTTCCACGGTCTCAGGAGGTTATTAAAATAAATAATTCAATTGTTAGGACAGTGATTACATGCACTAGTCTTTAGTGACTGCATAAGATTTTGTTAAAAGAAACCCTGCTCATTTATTCCACTCATTTTAAATAATTTACTGTGAAAGAGGTCAGTTTTCTGAATACAGAAGATGTTTGATGTGGAAAAATGTAAATGTGCTGTTGTGATGGGGTGATGATCCAGTCTGGCTCATCCGATCATGGTGATTGTCGAGCAGCTCGATAGGTCCCGATGTTCGGCACAGATTATCTGTTAATGTGAGGCAGATCAAATCTTACACCTCCCGATCTGCTCACACACAAATCGGGGCCGCCCCGATCATATCAAACATGTTTGATATTCAGGATTTTAAATCGGGATGATCATGGCTATGATTACATCAGTACTTTCACAACAGCCAATTCGTGACTGCAAAACAGCTGCTGTATGGTCCATTGGATAGTGGAGATGAAGGAAACTTCTTCTTGAGTTTTTATAGCAACACTGTCTGTATAATATGTTAAAAACGTACCACAACTGCATGGAGTAAGAGAAGCTCTGGGGTGAAATCGTCTCAGTTTTGAACATACCGGGTGAGTGCATAAAGCTGCTAGCATGCTAACTAACATTTGTAAACATTAGTTGCTGAAATGACGATCTGTTGCGTAAGATCACGTGAAGTGCTCCCTCCGGCATGATAATTTTAATAATATCTTGTAGTGTGTGATGCACCACGATTTCAAATCTTGCAGTGTGTGCGTGTTTAAGACTTCAGGGAAGATAATCTGCAAAGATTCTCCTTATGTGTGCGCTGCAACCAGATTTCATAATTGGTTAGGATTTTAAAAATCCTTTAGTGTGAGCCCGGCTTTAGTGTTGCATCGTGTAGCTTGAAAGCCCTGTAAATTGTTTTGAATAAAAACATCTGCCAAATGCATACACAGTTATCTTACTGTACCTGCGGTCAGAGGTCACTGCTCCATCTCTGAAATGAGTGGGGTTGCCCATGGACTGGTCACTCTTCATTGACACACAACTAGGTCCTGCACCATACTCTTCTTTCTCCTCCTCCCTCTCCACACAGTGACTCATATTGGAGGTGTGTTCCCCTCCTCCCCCTCCTCCTGATTTAAGATGTTTAGACAGTAATTATCTTCAGAAGGACAATAATAACAATATTGCAGTAAAACTGCCAACAAATACATTTCAACTTTCAGATTCATTAAGTAAAACAGAATTTTTTGTCTTACACTACTAGTTTTTAAAGTCAAATGCCTCCTGCTTGCAGATGGCAAATTAATATCTGATTATCATCTTAAATACTGGATTCTTGCATGTTATATTTTCCTTATGCACTGGCACTTCAATGTGCTTCTCAGTCAGAAGGCTGCATCCTGGTTAAGCAATCTGAATTTGAAGGATCATTGAAAGACAGCTTTGTGTTCATCATTCAGCCTGTTTTGATAAACTCATCAAGTGTTTTCTTCGTATGTGGACTAACTAGACTTTAATGTCAGTGCTAATTGTTTTATTACCTTAAAGCGGATGACTGGTGAATGTAAGAATGTAAGAACTAATAACAAATTGAGTTACAGAGTAAACGTAAAGACTAAAATATCACATTAAACATTAGTTCTATCTCGATCATTTAACTCTTGCTCCTCTCGCTCTTTGAAGCAAAGTTACGCCATGCTTTTCAGTCTAAAGTGAAACCGACGACATTTCCGTTATTTTGTTACGCAGTTTGCACATTCAGATTTAGAATTCTCTGTAAGAAAGTGGAGAAACCTCATTCTTAGATTATTTTCACTAAAGCATAGATTATAACATAAAGAATAACTTCCGAATTTACCTCAGAATACAGTGTATCGTATTTAAATACGCTGACTGAGTTTTGTTTCAGATCTTCAGACGCGTCTCTCTTCCGTGTCTCTGAATTTGGGGTGTGCTCCACTCGATTGTAAGAGGGTTGTGTCTAGAAGCACAGCTCTGACCGGAACCTAACAATTAAATGAATTGTTCTACCTATTAGATTGTTTTTTACGTCTACATCTACCCCAACCCTAAACGTAGCCCTTACTATAATACAAAAAGAGTATTATTGTTGTACAGTGTAACAAAATAACGTTAGACTGATGTGCACATGCACAGCAGCCAGAGCTGTATCCCATCTAGCCTTAAGGGTACAGTAGCCTAGCACACATCAATACATCACTTCATCGGAGGGAAACCACCAGCAACACAACAGCCAAGAATTCTGAATAAAACACGTGGAGTAGGAAGTGCTTGAGACGCGACAGTTACAGTGCAACTACCCTGCTGTTTAAATAAGATAAGAGACAGGTCTAATGAGTAAACTGTTATTTAATATTAAACATTGCAACAGATATTCTCACTCGGTACAGCTTCAGATGTGTCCATAATAACTAATTTAATAATAGCTACATTTGTACATGAATGTAGCTTATTATAAAACTTACACATATTACACAAACATATGGTAATTTGTATGTACTTACATAATTAGTTAGGACATCATCATACCTTAAACTCCTCTCAAGTGTTGTATGTGTATAATAAGCTGACATTATATGGTTTTCCTCAATTAATGCATTTGTCAGGTGAAGTGGACTTAGATATCCCATGCTCAGGAAATAGAAGCAACAAACACTGTGTAAGCAACCTTGGTTTTTATTTATTTATTTATTTATTTATTTATCTTTCGGTTCAGTCTGTTAATTTTCCTATAGTGTCAGACTCATGGATCATCATCTACACATCACTGTACATTTTAGGCCAAATTTAGCTCAGGTTCAGATTTTGGAAATTCAGTGTTACTCAGTGTTGTTCAGTGTAACTGTAATATTAATTGCTCAGTATTTAAATTATGTAATTATTAGCTAAAACATTATTGAATTGGAGTTCTCACAATCTTGCAATGCAGCTTCATTACAATTTGACTATAGCTGCAATTGAGACTATTAACTCATGTCACAGCTGTGAGAAAGAAAGTTGTACATTACAGAGTACAAGTGCTTAAACCTAAATATGTGTCCCATCCTGCATACATTTCTCACACAATTCATTAAAATTAAATGTCTAATGTGAAATATTAATGATAAATTTAACTTACTGGCTTGAGGTCATTTAACATCTCAAGTGTGAATGTATCATGAAAGGTAAAATACTGTTAAATAAAATAGCATAACTTTAAATTTTAAAATAATTCACAACCACAAAAAAAAAAAATAGTCCATACTCTGGGTGTATTTTACTGACACCTGTGCTTACATATGAAAGTTACGTCTTTAACTATAACAATGGTAATCTATGTGAGCATTCTTTCATCAGTGAAATGGTTAGCAATATCTTTATTATGATTTCACATACTGAGATGGTTTATCATGGTTTAACTTTTTAAAAAAATTATTTTCTAAATTGCTCATACCAAAAATATCATATTATGTAAAACTCAAATCTTCACTAATCACGTATGTTATAGAATAAATGTGGTCTAGCAGAATTAAATTTGATTAACGTGGGTTACACATATGCATTACACAAATTAGGCTAACTGAAAAATGCAGACCAAAAATGAAAAAAAAAGAAAAAAAAATTGGAATTTGAAAATGAGCTTCTGTATGTCTCTGTGGCTCCTCACAAGAGGTTGTTAAATCTGACACAGAGACACTGAAGATTTAGGATAAACCCCAAATCCAGCATAGAGGGGTTCAGTGAATGTGGTGTTGAATGTGTAAATGTGTGTGAGTGTGTGTGTGTCAGAGACGCTGTAGAAGGACAGAATGCCGGATGGACAGTCCAGATACACTCCTACTCTACTAGATCGGGCCGAAGGGCCAGATACATCAGTGTTCTTATTATTGTACCAGACAGTATAAGTCGTATCAGAACAATACATACTCCAGGACTTGTCATTGAGTCCAAACCAACAGTCAATCCCACTTTTTCTGTCGATTCCTTTATATGCCACTGCTACATGACCTGAGCCTTCCCATTTAACCTCCCAGTAACAGCGTCCAGTCAGACTCTCTCTACACAGAACTTGCTCCTGGTTCTTAAATCTGTCTGGATGATCAGGATACGGTTGATGATCTTCTACACAAGTTGTTTTTGTGTTCCCTTCAGACAGGATGAGTTGAGTGTGTGCTGTGTTTGGATCCAGTGTGAGATCACAGGCATCTGAGCACAAGAAGATAAATCATTATCTATGACATCATTAAATATGTACAGGAGAATGTGTGTGTGTGTGTGTGTGTGTATGTTTTTGACTTTCCATAGACTTCTATAGATTTTATACTGACCAAACAATATTGTCTATCCCCTAACCCTGAACCTAGCCCTCACAGAAAACATGTTTGCATCGTTACACTTTCAGATAAACATCATTTACTATTTTTAATATTTTTTAAAAAAATTTCAGGTTTTTCTATCCTTGTGGGGACATTTGGTCCCCACAATGTAGCAAAAACAAGTACAAACGTGTGTGTGTGTGTGTGTGTGTGAGAGAGAGAGAGAGAGAGAGAGAGAGAGAGAGAGAGAGAGAGAACTTACATTTTCTCAGTCCTGCTGTGATTCTGAAATGTTCTCCATGGTCCAAACTATACAAAGAAAAAAAAACATACACACAAATTATTTGACATGAGGGAAGACTGTTAAAACTACAAATAAAATTATATTTTTGTAACTGTTCTCTCATCATTTACTGTCCCTAATGTAATTTCAAACCCTTCCAAATCGGATTCATCTTACAAAGACAAATGATTATATTTTTTTAATAAAACCTGACAGATTTCATTACATCTACTGAAAATTTATGCAGGTTTTCCAAGATCCGAAAAGGACATAATGGCATTGTAAAAGAAATACATATAATTCAAGCTGTATTTCCAATTCTATTGAAAATGTTTAATTTAGGTTTTTATTCATATTTAAGTATATGAGCATTGATCAACGCACACATACTGTACATATAGAATATAAATATAAAATATAGTAAACACATATTCAGCCTTTTTGATTTAGTTTGATTTAGGTCCTTTTATTTTGGGTTTTCCCAAATCATTATCATTAATGATTGGTGCCTCACTGCCTTCACATTTGTTCTTGTTGATCTAGTTAGTCATCCTGGGTATTTAAGGCCCTGTGTTTACTGGTGGTCTGTCAGTAGTTCAATGTTAATGCTTGTGTTTCTGCTCTGCATATTCCTTGGTTCCTATTTATTTTGTTTATTCAACCATCCTACACCTGCTGTACTGTAGATCCTTGACTCTGACTTTCTTCATTGAACCCTTGTTACAAAAATTCCTGTGACAAGCTGCAAAAAACCCTCTCAGGTAACCCAAATCAAACAGACACACAAATATGAGTCATAGCTGCCCCACATACTTGAGTATCTGCAGTGAGCAGTTTGGATCCTCCAGTTTGTGTTTGAGCAGCTGGACTCCTGATTGTCCTGGGTGATTGTAGCTCAGATCCAGCTCTCTCAGGTGTGAGGGGTTTGAACTCAGAGCTGAAGACAAATAACCACAGCCTTCCTCTGTCACCATACAACCTGACAACCTATAAATACACACAGTCAGATCATCTACAGACACACATTAACATTTTGACCAACTAACTATACAGCATCCTTACCGCAGTATCTCCAGCTGACAGTTTGGACTCCTAATTCCACAAGAGAGTAGTTTCACTCCTGGATCCTGCAGGTCATTGTTACTCAGATCCAGTTCTCTCAGAACAGAGTTTGAAGATTGTAGAGCTGATGATACAATTTCACAGGACTGAGCAGAGAGATTACAGCCAGCAAGACTGAAAGAGAGTAAAACACATGAGAATTAAATTCCTAACTTATTCTTCATTTCAGTAATTTCAGCTTAATTTTTATAAAATACATTCAAATTAAATGACTAAGACATGATTAAACACTCACAGAGCTTTTCTGCAGTTGATCACAGCTGGTATCAGTCTTCTTTTACCCTCATCTGATGTGTTGTATTTCTTGAGGTCCAGTTCATCCAGCACCTCCTTTGACGTCTGAAGCATGTAGGTGATTGTTGAGCAGTGAGCAGGAGAGAGTTTCTTCTCTGAGTGTTTGTCTGATTTCACAAACTCCTGAATCTCTCTCAACAAAGTCTGGTCTTTCACTTCCAGCAGACAGAGGAACAGATTGATGGATCTTTCAGTGGAGAGTCCATGTCCATCTTTGATCTTCTCTTTAATGTACTGTGTGGTTCTCCTGATGCTCTCTGAGCTGTTCTCTGTGTGTGTCAGTAGATCCTGTAAGAGTCTCTGATTGGACTCCAGTGAGACGCCCAGCAGGAACCGCAGGAACAGATCCAGATGTCCATTCTCACTCTTAAGGGCTTTATCTACTGCATCTCTATGCAGATTTTGCATCATATCACAAAACTTCAATGCATCAATATGTATAATTACATAATAGTAAAATGAATAGAAAGCAGCGAGAAACTCCTGAACACTCAGATGAATGAAGCTGTAGACTTTCCTCTGATGAATCACAGATTCCTCCTTAAAGATCTCAGTGCAAATCCCAGAATACACTGAGACATCAGCGACGTCTATGCCGCTCTCAATCAGGTCCTCCTCATAGAACATCACATTGCCCTTCATCAGCTGTTTGAAAGCCACTTCAGCAAGTTTCACAATCACTTCTCTGTTGAACTGCAGGAGTTTCTCTGGATCTCTCTCTTCATACTTCTGATTCCTCATGTTGATCTGAATCAGCAGGAAGTGGATGTACATTTCAGTCAGAGTTTGAGGGATTTCTGCACTCAGATCTTCTTTCAGGAGGTTCTGAAGCACAGTGGATGAGATCCAGCAGAAGACGGGGATGTGGCACATGATGTGGAGGCTTCTTGCTCTTCTGATGTGTGAGATGATTCTGCTGGCTTGATGCTGGTCACTGATTCTCTTCCTGAAATATTCCTCCTTCTGAGGTTCATTGAATCCCTGAATTTCTGACGGTTGATGTATTTGGAGGGGATCTGATTGGCTGCTGCTGGTCTGGAGGTGATCCAGATGAGAGCAGAGGGAAGCAGCTCTCCTTTCATGAGGTTTGACATCAACACACCCGCTGATGAAGTCTCAGTCACATCACAAACTTTCTGATCATCTGAAAACATCAGTGTGATTCTGCTTTCATCCAGACCATCAAAGATGAACACAACTTTACACTCCTCATAAATCTTTGAGTCCAGATCTTGAAGTTCAGGATGAAAGTCCAGCAGAAGTCTGTGAAGACTGTACCGATGATCTCGGATCAAGTTCAGCTCTCTAAATGGAAGCACAAACATGAAATCTACATCCTGATTGTCTTTTCCCTCGGCCCAGTCCAGAATGAACTTCTGCACAGAGACGGTTTTTCCGATTCCAGCGATGCCTTTAGTAAGAACAGTCTTGATTTGGTCTTTCTCCTCACATCCTGGTTCAGGTGAGGCTTTAAAGATGTCATTGCAGTAGATTGGAGTGCCTTGTGAGTGTTTTGTTCTGGCTGTTTTCTCCATCTGTAAAACTTCATGTTCTTCATTCACTCCTTCATTCTCTCCCTCTATGATGTAGAGCTGTGTGTAGATCATGTTCAGGAGGGTTTGATTCCCTTGGAGTTTCATTCCCTCAAATAATCTCTCATACTTATTCCTCATGTTGGTTTTATGCTGGTCTTTAACTTTCTGCAGGTCTCCAGATTCTAGACTGTGTATCTGCCAGATGGCTTCAGCTTTGTCCTGTCTGATGTGGGTCTGGTAGTGGGATGAAGTGGAGGGCACAGACCTGATCACAACATACAAAACACACAACATAAACAAAATTTAAGCATAAACATGCTCAAACAACGTTATAATCTAAAAATAGTAAATGCAAATTTAACTAAATTTAAAGGCTGATAAAGACTGGAATGACCTAATATGCATGGGGCAGCTCATTCCACAGTTTCAGACCCACTGTAATAAATAATTAAAGACTTGGAGAATGATCAAATATCCACATAAATGTTTTACAATCATCTGACATTGGAGTCAGATTAAACACAGAGCTAAAAGTTGAACAATTTTAATAAATTAAGTACAATTGATAAGTAAAATAGTTACAGAATATTTTCACCCAGACCATTGGATTCTATCACTGGGTCACTGGGTGATCTTCACAATGGTCTATACAGCTCTTAACCTCCTAAAACCCTGCGTCCTCATATGAGGATATTATATTTTAGTGAATTTCTCTGTGACTGTACATGCCACAGTTTTTAGTCTGAATGTCCTGTACAGAGCACATTCAGGGCTTTTCTGAGATACTAAATGTTTGGATGTTTCACCATGACCACTCCCTCTCCTTGGTCTTCAAAAATGTCTAATATTAATTTAGTGACACTCTTATGGAAATATGATAATATTTTGTAATTATCATTTAAATCTGACTAATTTTGAAACTGTGTGTCATAAATCAACATCTCAGGAATATGTTATGGGGTTTCAAATCAAAATATGACTTTCTGTAATGAAACAGGACATTGATTTCATACATGTCCTCATATAAGGACACTGGGACTAAGAGCATGTTTATTACTCATTTTGGGAGAGACAACAAATGAACAGGGAAATAAATTATATTTCAATATTCCTATGAAATATATATTATTATGAAACTCTTGTCAATTATTACTCCCATTATTATAGTTCTTTTTTATTACATGTTTCCCCAAAAACACATTAATATGCAAATTAGATTTAGTTTATAGATACATTGTATATAATGAGTAAACCCATTTATGGCCATTTTACATGTATTTTGCATAAAGAAAATGTTTTTGCCTATACATGTTCATTCATATCTTTTTATTTATTCATGTATTCATTTATTTTACATTTTAATAATGCTTTAAACAATGTAATGACATGATCATAAATTATTTAAAATCAGTGGAATAAATGAGCAGGGTTTCTTTTAACAAAAGCTTATGCAGTCACTAAAGACTGTAATCACTGTCCTAACAATTTTTTTTTTTTTCATAACTTTTTAAATACTTAAATAGTTATGAACAATTGAATTATTTCATTGTTACATTACACTGTAAAACTTTTCTCTGTAAATTTACAGTATAATACTGGCAGCTGGGTTGCCAGCCACATTCTGTTTTTTTACAGAACCACAACTGTAAACTACATATACAGTATCATGCTGTAATTTAATTTTTGTTTACAGTATGTACTGTAAAACTTTTTGATTTTAATTTAAACTCTGGGAGCATGACTTTATTAAGTACTGTAATATACTATCCCACATAATTGTACAATATTACAAGGAACGGAAAGGGGGTGATGTGAGGCCAAGTATGGTAACCCATACTTAGAATTTGTGCTCTGCATTTAACCCATTCAAGCACACGCAAGCAAACAAACAAACAAACAAACAAACAAACAAACAAACAAACAAACAAACAAACAAACAAACAAACACCCGGCACAGTGGATAACCATATTGCTATTGCTGCGGCGCCCGGGGAGCATTTGGGGGCTCGGTGCCTTGCTCAAGGGACTCACCTCAGTCGTGGTAGTGAGGGTGGAGAGAGTGCTGTACATTGTAAAACTTTCCCCTGTAAATTTACAGTATAATACTGGCAGCTGGGTTGCCAGCCACGTTCTGTTTTTTTACAGAACCACAACTGTAAACTACATTTACAGTATTGTACTGTAGTTGCCAGTATCATGCTGTAATTTATTTTTTGTTTACAGTATGTACTGTAAAACTTTTCCATTTCAATTTACATTCTGGCAGCATGACTTTATTAAGTACTGTAATATACTGTTATGCCACTTAATTTTACAATATTACAATTTGTACAAAGTGTTATATATTGCATTAAATTGTATCTCTACACAGAATATATTTTTTTCTAAAACAAGAAAATGTGTACATTTTTTCCATATCAGTAGTCTCAAATGGAAATAGAAAACAAAGGTCTTAGAATTTAACGTTTATTTCTCAAGAGCAAAGGCCACACAGTAAAATCCCCAGAGTAAAATCAACTCAGAGAACATTTGGTCGCTCTCTAAATAGAGTTAAATTAACAATGAAGCAGAGTTCAAGTTAATTAGATAATGATGTCATCAATTAAATGATGATTGAGCATTAGTGATGAACACCTGCTGTTAACAAGCTGCATCACTGAAGAAACACAAGAACTACAACAGATTTCAGCCACAGATGAAATCAACTAAAATAAAATAATTCATTAAATCTCTTAAAATCTGATTAAACAATAAATCATTACTAACCAGACTGACTTTATTTATGTCACACTTCTATTGGAGCTCTTATTGAAAAATAATGTTTTATTCATTAAAATGATGTCACCATCATGGAGATCAACATTTGCTTTAGTTTGGCTCCTGACCATTGACTAGATGTGCTAGACCTCTGTCTTTTAACAATGCATGTGGTATTGAAAAGACACTGTTTAATGCGTTACGTTAAGCATGTTATAGCTGATCTTCTATGTTGAGACATTTATAATTAACTGTTCTGTTAACATTTGAAATAAGTGCTTTTTTTATATATGCATTCTGATTATGTGTAACTAATTCTGAGGAACTGAAGTGAGCAAATAATAATCACACTATACAATTTATAATCCATAAAAAGCTTAAAAAAACTCTAATGTTCTTTGGACACACACAGACATCAAGAACCAGCATATGAATCACATCAATGGTAACAATTAACAAAACACGCCATGCTGCAATGCATGCTGGGTAATAACAGCAAAAACTCCCATCATGCACTGCAGAATGAAAAATTATTGCCACCACTGTTGAGGATGGTATGACAAGTGTTCATGTCAAAAAGTCTGACTTGGTGAAGCTCTTTGCTTTGTACAATGAAACAATATGTTGATATTTGTTTAATAGGATCTCTTTTTACAGCTCAGGAATCATTGAATGTCAGTCTATAAACAAGCTAGGAAAGCCACATCACGATGTTCACACAAATGAGTAATAAACAAGACTACTTCAAGCACTTGATTCAGCAATACACAACTGTTTACTATGAAACAATTTAGCAATTGTTTACAGCCTGATACTGTATTACGAATTTTGCGTGCTGAAAACAGAAAACTACTGTAAATTTACAGCCTTTCTGTTAAATATACAGTCTCATACTGGTTTATAAAAATACAGTACAATACTGTAAAATTTGCCTGTAAATTTACAGCAAAGTTTTACAGTGTATACATATGATGTTATTAGTTACACATTTATTGTAATGCCAAACGAGGACAGGCTCCCACAGCTCTGAGTCAAGTTTTTCTCAATGCTTTTTTTTTTTTTCATTCTTCACTGTCTAAACATTTAGACAGTATAATATTAGTGTCATACTACATAATGTAATTTTAGTGACTTTCTACATAGCTTCTTCTTTTTTTTTTTTTTTCAAATTTCTTCTTCAAATTCCAGACCTAGCTACTGTTTTTCTACTGTTTCTTGTCCCAAACACCAGTTAGTGTTGCACTGTGTAGCTTGAATGCACTATAAATTGTTTTAAATAAAAACAACTGCCAAATGCATATGTTATCTTAATACATTATGGTTATCTTACTGTACCTGGGGTCACAGGTCACTGTTGCATCACTGAAATCATTGGGGTTGGGCATGGACTGGTCACTCTTCACTGACACACAACTGGGTCCTGCACCATACTCTTCTTTCTCCTCCTCTCTCTCCACGCAGTGACTCATATTGGAGATGTGTTTCCCTCCTCCTTCTCCTTATTTAAGACGTTTATCTGGTAATTATCTTCAAATGGACAATATTAACAAAGTTGCAGTAAAACTGCCAACAAATACGTTTCAACTTTCAGATTCATTAAGTAAAACAGCCATTTTTCAGCTCCATTGCTTTTTAAAATCTGTGTTATCCAGTCTTATACCACTAGTTTTTAAAGTCAAACGCCTCCTGCTTGCAGATGGCAAAGTAATATCGGATTAAATCTTAAATACTGGATGCTTGTATCTTATATTTTCCTTCCGCACTGGCACTTCATCTCTATCATTTAAACTCAAACTTTTGCTCCTCCTGCTCGTTGAAGCAAAGGTACGCCATGCTTTCAGTCTAAATATTTAATGAGCTGATTAGTCTTAATGTCAAAAGTGATTTTCTTAAACAAGTTAAACCGACGACATTTCCGTTATTTTGTTACGCAGTTTGCACATTCAGGTTTAGAATTCTCTGTAAGAAAGTGGAGAAACCTCATTCTTAGATTATTTCCACTAAAGCATAGATTATAACATAAAGAATAACTTCCGAACTTACCACAGAATATAGTGTACCGTATTTAAATACAATGACTGAGTTTTGTTTCAGATCTTCAGACGCGTCTCTCTTCCGTGTCTCTGAATTTGGGGTGTGCTCCACTCGACTGTAAGAGCGCTGTCAAACGGACTTCACAGCGGAACTCGAAGAGCACTGCACACGGCAATAAGGGTACACACATATAGGCGGAGTTTGGGGGGGCTGAGGGGGGCAATGCCAGACCAGAGCCAATCATGATCTTGTCTGAGCTAATTCATATTTTCTCATTTTATTTTTATGATCTTATTATTTTAGTGGATAGATTAAGTGCGTTTTAGGCTGAATTAATTTCAATTTAAGTCCCAGATCCTCACGAGTCGCGTCTCATCAGCTTGTGACAGAGAGGACTCTCTTTTCGTTATTTTCCGGCTTTAGCAAGTGAACTGTTCGCAAGTTAACATCAGAAACAAGTTTCTCAGTTATGAGGAGAATAGGACACTGGCTCTGATCTTCAATGGCACAGGACAGATTCTCAAAACTTTCTCTACTGCACACAGAGAACGATTTCACTGAAAATGTATCAGAAGAGATAGTAAAAGAAAGTTATAGCTAATCTATGCAACTCGGTAATAAAAAATAAAAAAAAGGCGGCTTCTCTGTTAGGGATGTGACGGTGACAGTTACATGTTACTTTGACTTTTAGTGGCGATTTGGCGTCAAGCAACTGCGCCGTGCGCATTTTACTTTCACTTTTAAATTAGCGGTAATTCGGCGTCAATTGCTTAAATGCAATTCACGTTAATACAACGTTACACTAACTTAGCCTATAAATTAATCATATAACTTTTATTAACAAAACGAATAAAAATAGCTTACACCATGCTATATGCCTAGGCTAATATAAAATAACAAAAAAACTTATGGCTACATAAAGTTTAAAGCAGAGTGTATAGTGAGTGCAGAAAGTAGTTGTGATTGGACCACTGCTAGAATGCTGAGAAATTAAGACCATCCAAACAAAAGGACAGAAAAGGACAAACTGCATTGTATTCATCAATTTTTGCATTTATTCACCAATGTTATACTGACAGAACGACACTTACTTAAAGATACTTTATTAATTTGAAACAACTCTTTTACAATGCTATCAAACTTTTCAGTAAAGCTTAGAAGAGTGAAATTCGTTTATTTCTTTTTGTGTATTCATTCAAATTAATTTACTTTACAAAATGCAATAGCAATATAGACTGTAGCAATAGCGGATATAGAATAGATACACTGTAAAAAAAAAATAATAATCTTTTAAAAAATGCTGTAAATTTGTAAAATCAAATTGTCTGTTTAAGTCTTTAAAACTTTTTTATATAGTAAACTGACTTTTTTATATATATTTTGTATAACTTAAGTTGAAAGTGGTTAAACTTATTTGAGTTAAAATAATGGAAAACGCATTGCCATGACTTGGTAATTAAGCAATTCCTTACAATGTAAGCTAAATCAAAAAATAGACAAGCTGGAATAATAAAGAGCAAATGTGCAACAGTCCTATGAACTGTGTGATAGACAGAAGTAATGCTGGTTGGTAATTTCTGATGTCAGATACAGCACAGATTTTGTCCTCCTCTCGTACAACTGCCTGAACCACTGATAATGCAGTATTGTGAAATATAGTGTGATTCTTCAGCTTTAAGCCATCAATTATATTCTGCATTCAGAAATACAACACACAGAGAAAATTAGTAGAATTATCTTTTTTTTTTTTTTTACTTTTTTTTTTATTTAAATTAGAAACATTTGATGTCAAGATTAAGAATTTTACCTTTTCAAAGCGCTCTTCTACATTTGCCTCATTTATTGTGATCTGAACTTTGGGCTCTTTAAGAGCTTTCTGCATGTCATAGTCAAAAAACAGATAATTCAGGATCACCTGGAATAAGAGACACAGGAGAGTGGAAAAGGGTTTTTAGATAAAAGACAAATGCATAAAAAATATATATATATATATATATATATATATATATATATATATAGTTTACTTTTTAAAACACATAACCTTAGCCACTGGATTATTTAAAAATAAATAAATTCAGAATATTAATCCAGAGTAATCAAATGTCAGTGTATGGCTTCAGTTTTGTTTGTTACCTGAGCAACTGATGTGGTGATATTTGTTCCACCTGCACCTCCGACCACCATTTTGACTTTGCTGTGTTTGTCCAATATGATTGTGGGACACATTGATGACAGTGGCCTTTTACCTTTGTTAAAACAAATAGTATTTTACATGTGAACATTTATATTTATATTGTTTTTTTTTTAATACATTTTCTTTCTTTCTTTCTTTCTTTCTTTCTTTCTTTACTTACTTACCTGGTTTAATTTCATTGTTTTTGCCAAGACCACTTATCAGCTCAGGATCAATAAAATCCCTCATTTGGTCATTAAATATAATACCTGTTGAGTGTGACCTCACTCTAGAACCAAAACTGTGAGAATACAAGAAAAAGAACAGCAAAGCAACAGAGCTTCATAAAAATACACACCAAAAGTACATTAACATATTTTCTTTAAAATGGAATAGCATGTTTCCAAAAAAAAAAAAAAACATTTTACTCTTTAGAGTAATTCTTGTTAGCAAGGTTTAATATAAATATTGCTAAAATCTAGGTCCAGCTACCTGGTTTGAAACAACTTGATTTTGGTGATAGATGTCAAATCTACTTTACTACTCTGGCTGAAATTTTGCTTTCCTCAAAGACTAAACCAATGCCTCTGACTTTCTCTCAGACCTCCAGTAATGCTTGTCAAAATAACAACAGGAGCACTGCATGAACATAGACATATAGTAGAAGTGTAACTCACTAAAAATTAAAATATCAAAAGCAATATCAAAATGTAAAGGCGCATGAGGTATTTGTTCCCTTTCGGCTATGAAGGCTTTGATAATAACAAACATGTTGGAAATTGCCTGAGACTTAATGACTCTGCTGATTCTCTGACCACTTGCAAAACGTTTGATATTACAGACGGAAAAACACTGAAACTGGGTGTGTTATAGCAAGACCAAGATTACAAAACACTGCTCTCTTTGTCTCTTTATATTTCTCTTACTAGTTATTGATACTGCTGGTGACGGCCACTGCACTCCCATCTTCAGCGATGATAGACAGGTGAGATGTGCCGTGATCATCAGGTACACCATCACTGTCCTCCTGCCCATAGCTGTTTTGTTTGAAGCTATCGTTAATCATACTCCTGATCATGTCCGCAAAGCTGTCCGAGGTCATATTGTTTACAATCTGAGAAATAATATTGACAAAATATAGGAAAAGTGAAAGGCCATGAGAAAATAATGTATGCTGTAACACTAGTTACTTTTGTTAGATCAGATGTAGCAAAAGTTAAGACGATTCAGAAATTCTGAATTTGAGATGTGAGTTGGCTTAAAGGTAAAGTTCACCCACAACTGAAAATTGTTTATTCATCTTCAATGTTTATTGCATCAGTTTGGCAGCAAGTGCCTTTAGATCTTCTGTGTCATATCACCACTTGCATCATGCTTGGTCAAATATTTGGAAGGGGATATTATCAGTAAATAATAATATAACAATCAGTGAAGAACAGTGTAGATAAACAGGAATCAATTGATCAGAGTTAGTCGAAGAGGAATAGCAAAGGATCTTGAGTCAGAACTTAAACTGGGGTTGCTTCGGCATCTCTAGGACATTTGTGATGTGTTTGGAGCCTGAAAGAGTCACAATGAGCTGCTATAGTATGGGGGGAAAGTTTCCAGAATTGTTATTTGTGGGTGAACTAACCCATAATAGCCTGCAGATATCCCAGGGAGGCCCAGGGAATCCATAGGTAGAGCTGAACTCACCCCAGTGACGTTTTCATACAGTGGGTCTCCCAGTTTACCTTTCTGAACATTAGCGAAGCGGAAAGCCTCTATCATACGATGATAGGTTAAAGTCTTATTCTCTGTTGTGGACACACTGCTGCTTGAGATGTTGTAACCTGAAATGAAATGTTTCATTATAATATTAAAGACACAGACTCTCGTCACTCTGTGTGTGTCTGCTATATAAGAGAAGAACAAGTCTTTTGGTCTTTTACAACAGGTTCTTTTCAGACTGTATGATGTGATCTCAAAACTTAAATGATGTATAGATGAAGCGTCTGGACCAACTCATAGATTTGCAAAAAATGATGGAGAATTACCACAGGCAATTTGAATAGAACTATACTAATATAAAGGTAACAGGAGCTACTGTGTTGGATGATCATACAGAGAATTATTTGAAGTAATTGCAGAATGCTGACCTTAGAGTTATTAAGCTGTAATCCACACACAGATGCACATTCACTGACCTTTGAGTATGTTGAGTATGAGAGTGAGCACAGGTCCACCGAATGGAGCATCAGGAGCATAAAATGTATAATTCCCCACAAAGAACTTTATTGCAGACTCATTCAGCACTGGCTTATAATTCTTTAGGTCCTCACGCGTTACGATCCCTCCTGTGTTGCAAGAAGATTTAGACAGATTTGCATGGTTAAGCCTCATGACCCCTTTCATATGAATAGGGCCAAATGTAAGCATTAAATAACCTGCAGCCTTGATATCATCTAGTATATCCTGAGTCAGTGAGCCATCATAAAAGGCATCTGGTCCTTCTTCTGCTATCTTCTCATAGGTCTCAGCTAGTTTGAGAAATCTTATTGTGTCCTTTTCCTTTAAGAGGGTTTTGTTGTGTGAGCCACAAAAAACTTCACTGGAAAAAATAGAAAGACAAGAGCAGAGGCAAGATGATGTTATATACAGGTGGCGGCAAATCAGTAATTGAACCATTTAGTCAAACGATTCATTCAAAATGGCTAATTCATTTAGGGCAAGTGACTGCAACTGAAATCACATACTTTCCTACTAACAGTAGGTGAAAAACAGTATGTGACAAAAGTAGTATGTCCAAAATCCTAGTATTCATAAAAGAGTTGGCAAAAACCGAATGACCTACTACTCCTGGTGTGATTCTGAATTGTGAAGTGTGCATACCATGGACCCTTTATCGTGCAATGAGGCCAAGGAACAGGATTTATGGAGTGGCAGTGACACAACACTACTGATAACGGTAGGTCATGTGACAATGTCGACATTGCGAATGTGGTATGTCCAGATTGCATTCATACTATATAGAACATTTGCAGTTGCAAAGTAATTACTTACTGCAAAAATATTAATTACTTGTGTAGCAGAGGCCAGCGGGTAAGTGCTGTGCAGGTTAAACCTCACTCCACTGATCTCAAGAGACGCACTAGCGACTGACGCTAGTGGTTGCAGCCTTTAGCCTCCTTGTTAGTGCGTCCACCTCCCATCCCGGAGACGCGGGTTCGAGACCCGCTCGGCGTGGTGTGCGAGTAGGACCCGGGTGGAGGGGTTACACTTGTACAAAAAAAATATCTCCTCAAGAAAGTATGTGATTTTGGATGCAGCCTTTATCATTATGAGTGAGTCATTGAGTCATTTATAGACCAATTCATTCACAAACGCAGATTCATTCAGAAATGAAACTGAAATTGTTACTTGGAGAAGCCAATGGCTCTACTGTTTAGTAGGGGTGTGACGAGACACTGATCCCACAAGACGAGACGAGACACAAGACAAAATTTTTAACTTTTTTTTTAAGAAATCCTCAATGATGAAATATATAGGGAAAGGCCTTTTAACTGAAAAAGACAAAATGCAAAAAAAAAAAATTGTAGGTGCATTTTGAATTTTATGAAATTAAACTTCCAATTTAATGAATTATATGCAGTAATAAACAACATTTAAATAAGAGCTTACGATTTTGGATAAATTGAGCATACTATGGGATTATTTTTGTGCCAATAAGAATGAACGTAACTTTATAAAACTGAACGTAACTTTCCAAGAAACGATAAAAAATATGCCACTGCAAAAGAATAAAAACACAATGAAAATGAAAAAATGAACTCAGTCGCACGAATTTAACATGCTCTTCAAATATGCTTCATTCTTTGTTAAAGATTTTCAAAGAATCGTTTTCGCGAATCATGCGTTGCCACAGCTTTCGCTTACGCTTCGCAAATTTTCGTTTGCTGTTTTGGCACAAACCTCTCGTGGGGGCGGGCTTAACAGCGATCTACTCTGATTGGCTAATGAGCTTTTCATGGACAGTTGCTCTCTGACCTGGAAGCACAGACGGTGACGTCAGTGGCGCACATATTGGAAAGTTGTTGCGGTGTGCAATACGTCGTGCTTTGTTTATATTAAGTATTAATGTTATTAGTATTTCACCTACGGTCGTCTCTTAGTTTCTAAAGATGAGCTCCCAGGAGAGACACGGAGCGGCATCATCTTCCACCTCAGCTTGTCCCTCAGGGCAGCTTGAAGTAAGTTCGTGTTGCTAAAGTAACGTTAATCAATAACATCGATAAAAGTTTTATTCATGTACAGTGTGCAACAGTTCTGATAGTTTCTATAAACAAAGCACGGGGTATTGCGCCACTGACGTCACCGTCCGTGCTTCCAGGTCAGAGAGCAACTGTCCATCAAAAGCTCATTAGCCAATCAGAGTAGATCGCTGTTAAGCCCGCCCCCACGAGAGGTTTGTGCCAAAACAGCAAACGAAAATTTGCAAAGCATAAGCGAAAGCTGTGGCAACACATTCAGAATCCATGATTCGCGAAAACGATTCTTTGAAAATCATTAACAAAGAATGAAGCATATTTGAAGAGCATGTTAAATTCGTGCGACTGAGTTCATTTTTTCATTTTCATTGTGTTTTTATTCTTTTGCAGTGGCATATTTTTGATCGTTTCTTGGAAAGTTACGTTCAGTTTTATAAAGTTACGTTTATTCTTATTGGCACAAAAATAATCCCATATTGTTCTTGAACGGTTCGTTCATTTTAAACGAATCTTTAATGTGACTCGGAACGAACGAGTCGTCTCGGGGAGTGATTCGTTCAGTCACATATGCGCAACACCTTATTAGGACCCGTACTGGAATTAGTTCACCTGTTTGGAGTTTTCGGGTTTTTAGAGTCGTTCGTTCACCTTATGGGGCTGTCACGTGATGAACGAACGACTCGAACCCGAAGACTCGAGAGATGAACTAATCAATTCTCTTTCCGGCTCATACTGCATTAGTTAAGCTTTTTGGGCTGTCACGTGATGAATGAAAGACTCAAACCCGAAAACTTGTCAGATAAGAGGTGAGGTGAGCGAATCATAGACTAAAGACCCAGGTAAACAATGAATTAATCTTTTCTGTTTCTTATAGCATTATAGTTTTGTCTTGTTTGTAGTATGATCAACGTTTGTGTAAGCAGATGTGTTAGGGAGGTAACACGTAACATTTTTATTATATTTTGCTAAAATGAACGAAATGTCTGGAAACAAGATACGTTCATTTTGCTGAATGAGACTCAAAGGTCCGAACTTCCATCACTATTCCGATGTGAACGCTGTCACTCACTGATATGGGCGGCGACCAAACTCGCGCTGCTCACGCTCCACTGAAGCTTGTAAAACAGGTGTTAAAGACATTCAAATCTGCAGTTATGCTGCTGCTGCTGATCCAGAAAGAGCAACACAAACAGTCTTTTCAACCACATTATAATTATTATTTCTGTGTTACAGACATTTAAATAACAGAAGTACTGGGATAAGTTTATACTGAAGATTGACCTTAAATCCATCAATAAGGTTTTTAAGCAAGTTAATGTAACTAAGGCCACAGGTCCAGATGGCATTTCTCCTTTTTTTATTAAGAACTTGCGCAGATGAACTGACATCAGCTTGGGGCCCTATTTTCCAGAGGTCATTATACTCTCACACTGTACCAGTTTTATGGAAGAAGGCGATTATCACTCCTGTTCCTAAAAAATCTTGTCCACAGGAGAATAATGATTCTAGACCTATTGCCTTGACCTCTGTTGTAATGAAGTGCATGGAAAAGCTCATTATGAGCCAATTAATAAAGGAAGTAGGTTCACAGTTGGATCCCTACCAGTTTGCCTATAAACATCAGAGAGGCACTGATGATGCAATCAACAGTTTAGTGCACCTAGTGACTAAACATCTTGAGAATCCTATGGTATATGCTAGGCTGTTGTTTGTAGACTTTAGTTCAGCCTTTAATACCTTACAGCCTCATACTCTCTTGAAAACAATGCAGCGGATGAACGTCAATCCGTTTATTATTAAGTGGCTCCATTCATTTCTGACCAATCGTAGTCAGCAGGTCAGGGTGAATAAGACGTTGTCTGAATCTACGACTATTAGCACTGGTGCCCCACAGGGGTGTGTCAGTTCTCCAGTCCTGTTTACATTATATACTAACCAATGTACATGCAGTACTGGTAATAATTATATGATTAAGTTTTCTGATGACACAGCTATTTTAGGTCTCATATCCGGAACATCAGATGTCGCTATTTATAAAGATGAGGTTCAGAATTTTGTCCAGTGGTGTGATACACATTTTCTTAGCATCAATACGAAGAAAACAGTGGAGATTATTTTTGACCCTAAATCCATTGGAGATCACTTACCATTGGTCATCAGTGGTCAGAATATAGGCCAGGTAGATTCTTATAAATATCTGGGCATTCACATTGATAATAAACTGACATGGAGTGCTCAGGTGGAAAATGTCTGTATTAGGGTCCAACAGCGACTGTATTTTCTTCGCAGGTTGAGGGTCTTTGGTGTTAACCAGAAGGTGTTGCTTCTCTTTTATCACACTGTAATCGAGAGCATTCTCCGATATGATATTTTAGCCTGGTTTGGCAATCTTAGTGTACATCTAAAAGCCAAAATCACACGGTTAATGCAGAGAGCCATGGAAATAATGGGAGTTAAGCAGCATCCTGCACTCCAGGCTCTTTTTGAGGAAACTGTTATTAGACAGGCTCAAAAAATTGTCTCAGATCCCACTCATGTCTATAAACAAAGCACGACGTATTGCGCCACTGACGTCACCGTCTGTGCTTCCAGGTCAGAGAGCAACTGTCCATCAAAAGCTCATTAGCCAATCAGAGTAGATCGCTGTTAAGCCCGCCCCCACGAGAGGTTTGTGCCAAAACAGCAAACGAAAATTTGCGAAGCGTAAGCGAAAGCTGTGGCAACGCATTCAGAATCCATGATTCGCGAAAACAATTCTTTGAAAATCATTAACAAAGAATGAAGCATATTTGAAGAGCATGTTAAATTCGTGCGACTGAGTTCATTTTTTCATTTTCATTGTGTCTTTATTCTTTTGCAGTGGCATATTTTTGATCGTTTCTTGGAAAGTTACGTTCAGTTTTATAAAGTTACGTTCATTCTTATTGGCACAAAAATAATCCCATAGAATCCCAGTTGTTTTTAATAAATAGGAGACCATGATTCTCTCACAATTCCGGAGAAAAAAAGATTAGAAAACTAAACAAAATAACGTATTTTACTAGTGGTTCTGACAAAATGTTCATTGCTTAAGTCTTTTAAAAACATATATTCATTTAAACAAAAACTATTGGAAAGCTATTGTTTAACTATTGGAATCTCCTGAATGAATGATTCAATGACATACTTTTTTTAAAACGGGCAGTTGTCGCCACCTCCTGGCAGAAGAGGATAAGCGTTACAATGCATACACGTGGTTAAGATACTTTCGTTTTAATCGCTACTGTAGACAGTTAAGTGTTTATACCCAAACTATAAGATAAGATAAGATAAACTTTATTGTCCCGAAGGAAATTCGTATTGGACACACACAGAACATTATAATCTGCTGTTTCATACAAAGAACATATTACATTCGTGTGATACATACATACAGTGACCCATCACTAACCTCACTATATATAGTGAGCAACTAAATTGCACCCTACCCATTATCAACACACCTTTGTTCAAAAAAAAAAAAATTAGTGTTGTTGACCTCTGGCTAACTTATCATTTAATAATTTAATGGACAGTGGGACAAATGATTGCTTAAAACGGTTAAGTCTACACTGAGGAACTCTAAAACGCCTTCCCGAAGGTAATAGTTGGTACTCAGAGTTGAGGACATGAGTGGGATCTGAGACAATTTTTTGAGCCTGTCTAATAACAGTTTCCTCAAAAAGAGCCTGGAGTGCGGGATGCTGCTTAACTCCCATTATTTCCATGGCTCTCTGCATTAACCGTGTGATTTTGGCTTTTAGATGTACACTATGTAGGGGATCTACAGAAGTCAATTTTGCTCAAAGGGAATCATTTAAGATTGAACAGAATCTCCGTTTTACAGCGGATCAATGAATCGGTCAGTGATTCATTGAGCGAGCCGTATAACATCAACTCTACTGGATACTAATATCCAAAATATAGTGAAAACACTATTTCTTAGCACGGTAACAAGGTCGGCAGTTTAAGACATTAATTTATAAGCACAAAACACAAGATACTTCTCTTTTCAATATGAATAGGAATTTATTGGAAAAACCTAAGACATATAAACTAATCTAACACATAGACGCGCATTCACACATTCATACAAGTTGCAGAAAGAGAGAGAGATGAGGAAAGAATGAGTTTAGAAGAGTGAAAATGTGAAATCCCAAGTTTATAGCATAAGTATATGCAATTGCTTAGACCTGAACAACCATCAATCATTTAATTAACCCTCGCGTTGAGTTTCTTAATGAGGTTATTAAACTTTATATTAATGCACCAGTTCAGCTAGAATCTGGAGGTTGTACTTGCGTTGCCTTTGTGTTAAGGGGTTTCCTTTGATGACGTCGTTGCAGAAAGGGGTTCCCCAAGGTTGCTGATTGGTTGGAAGTCCGTGGTCATTGGAAGTGATGTCTTGGGCGTTGGCTGGAGGATGGAGTTGTGTACGCTGGTTGAAGTTTTGAGGCGGGCACGAAGTCTGAGACACGGCTTAGCGGCAAAACTTAACTTAGAACACGAAACTCTCAACGGAAAGAAAAGATTAAAGTAAAAGAAAGAAATGTGACGGTCTCCTCATGTTTTCACTAGAGGAGTGGCTGGCGTGCAAGCCAGGAAACGTTCAAAGAACGCAAAAAGCATGGCGAAGACCAATAGCTAAAAGCTAAAAGCAACGGCTAAAAGCATGGCTAGGAGCGATGGAAATAGCAAAAAGCCCAAACTAAAAGCAAAATTTGATGGTGTCCTGTGGTTTTAAACTCAGCTTTGGACACATCCCAAAATGGTGTCTTGACCAATTAGATGTTGTCTTAACTCGGGATATTGCTATGTTTCTCCTCCCAAAACATAAATCAGCACGTTATCTTATCAGTCACATGGTCAGAATTTTCCCGCTCTTGCAGAGTATAATTTGGCCATGATTCCTATAACATGAATACAACGCATTTGACAATGAATTGATTGGTGGAAACATTCAAAGCATGAATTTTCAAACTCATACATACCAAACATGAATATAAACCCTTAAGCTATTCAATAGTTATTAAAAAGGACATACACAACGAGTGATTAGAACATAATAGACAAATGTGTGGGTGACATACATAGTAGGGAGTTATTCAATGGTCTGATGTTCATTCATAAGTCCTTTTAAGCATCATTTTGGTGCATATTTAGGTAAAATGGACAGTCTCTGCCATTCTGTGAACTAAGGGCATGTTCCAAGGAACAAAGGAATTTAGAAGGAACTTGGTCTGGTTCTTGTCTTGGGTGGGGGAGCACCACCCAACAAAGTTTCCTCATGTGATGGTCCTGATGTGCTGCATCTTTGACCATTAATCTTGGGTTTCTCGCCCCAATATTGACAATCTCCTTCCTGAATTGGGATTATCAATAATTGTGTTCTTCTTGTTTTAATGTTGCAAGTTGTTCAAAGCTGTGAAAGTTGGTTGGTTAGGCTTACTTCTGGCTGGCTGGCGCCAGGGTTTCCTGGACAGATTTATGACGTGGTCCTGGCCCCTTTGTGGAATTTGGCTCTTTGGTTTCAACCAAATGTTCTGATCGAATCTTCTATTTGTCTGATTCGCTCTGATACCCTACATATCCCCCCTTCGGTCGACGATGTGTTGGTTGATGAAGACATCGGCGAGCGCTGGAGAAACAAAGGCAGAAGAAGCAGACACCAACACAGCAAACAACAAGACAACACCTCCAGGACAGTTACTGTACTGGTGCAGGGCATTAGGTTATTTATGGTACAGTCACTTACATTTAACTAGCCAGCATAGTTTAGTACACTGAGAATAGTCAAGTTCAATCTAGAAATTGTTGTTCGAATTTGTTTTGGTAGGTTGATTCTTTGATCAAATTTTGCAATTAAAATTTGTTTGTTTCTTATAGGTTTTAATTTAGAAATGTTCACCTTTGATTTCTGGTGAATCATTTGTGGTAAAATGGTTTGACCTATCGGGCATGGAGCTCTTTGGCTTCCATTCAGTTTAGAGTGGCTTGTGGATATTAGGCGTGGCGAGTCAATCCTAATATCAGACCTTTGACCCCAGTGGGGTGGCTAGGAGTTTCACCTGCTAAAGAAAGAGAGAAAGGAAAGGGATAGGTCACAGAAAACAAACAAAAACAAAGGAGCTGCGGGTTTTCCTAGTGTGGCTAACAACTACTGTTGTGCTAGGATGCTGTGTGCAGCTAGGGTGTCATGTACCTTGACTTAGTGTCAGGTGTTCTACCTGTGGTGAGGATAATTGCATGTTCCTGCATGATGGGTGTAAACTACGTTAAGCTAAGATTTGAATATTCTCCTTGTGGGAAGAATATGTTGGTTGAATGTGTTATCAGTAGACGTAGTTATGTTGTGTGTGTTAATGATGTAGTGCAGTGTATGGTCAGATCTGTTTCAGTCTGTTTTGGCTCCCCCCTTTTCTTGTATGTCAGTGAAGACTGGCTCTCTGCATCCTTGGCTTGGATGAGGGCGTGTCCATGATCTCATGGGGGTCAGTCCAGCAAGGCAGGAAGTTCTTTAGCAGACAGTCGGAGGTTTAGTTTGGCATGGCTGTGTGAAGCTGGGATGCAAAACGTGGTCTCCTATGGTGCATTCCTCTTGTGATGCCTTCTGGTTGTGGCAGACCTTCCGACCTTCTGTGCTTTGGTGGTTGCTGTTGCACAGACATGAATGTGGTTCTTGGAGTTAGAAGTTCATTTAGCAGTTTCTTAGTGACTGATAGTGACTGAGGTGATGTTGTTTGGTACCTCAGGGTTTACATCAACGGTGGGCCGTGAGAGACTTGCTCGTTCTGGGTGGTTGATGAACAGGTGATTGTCATCTCTGATATGGTGGTGTACCAGGTGATCGCCGGCCTTCCGTTCTGTCGCTGGTCACAGCGAACATGACTCATGTTTCTAGTCATTTGTGTCTAGCTGGTTTTCAAGGAACTCTTTCAGTTCTTTCATGACTTGTTCCATGTCTTCTGATGGTAAGCCATGTTGTTCTTGTGGATACTTAGCACCATGGATGTCTGAGTGGTGCTGATGTGGGTTTTGTCGTCGTTTACCCACTCTAGTTGGACGAGACGTTTGATTGGCTTTGTACGTCCAATTAGGTTTCCAGTTGATCCTCTCTTTTGGGATTTCTGAGAAGCGTAGCTTGTCCCATGGCTTTTCGCAGCGGCTGGGCTGATAGCTGTCGTGGAAATGGGGGTCACGTTCTCTGTGCTCTTGATGGAGGACTCTGGTGTCGTGATGCCACTGGGTGTCATCCAGTGCAAGGCTTGAGTCTTTGGTGACAGAGTTCAAGAGTGTGGGTGTTTTGTTACCTTTCTTTAAGGCCATCTTTTGCTTGTTGTAGGCCTTCTGTGTTAGGTCACGCAACTGTTGGATAGTCATGGAGCGAGGACAGGCCATGACGCCTAGATGACGACTGACTCCAGGGTGCAGATTTTTTAGAAAGAGGCTTTTGAAGTTCACATCCTCTTCAAGGTCAGGTTTGTTGTGTGCACCAAAGTAGGCTTGTCGGAGCCGGTTGTAGTAGGCTTGTGGAGTCTCTTGTCGACCTTGTTTGGTTTCTAAAGCAGTTAACAGTCCATATGCAGACTCTGGGTCTGTAAACTCTTTAATCAGGACCTCACGAAGTAGCTGGTAATTTGACTTTGTGTGACTGGGTTGTCGATCTAGGAAGTTTCGTACCTCGGGACTTGACGTGGCTCTTAGGAGGTACAACCTGTCTCTGTCAGTCACATGAGGTCTCATTTCCAGGTGAAAGTCGATATCTTGCAGGTGAGCCTGGATGTCGTGGCTCTCTTTGGAGTTCGGGTTGAACTTGCAGATGTTGTTAGACAGCTTGCTTAGGTCTTTGATGGTCATCCCATGTGCAGCTTGAAGGTCTGCTTGGATGGGGTCTGTTCTTTCGGGGACAGGAAAGAATTCTGTGGCGAAGGCAGGTGAGGTTTTGGGTTGTGGCTCTTCGCTTCTTTCATTGGATGCCAGTTCTTGGACGTGAGAGTCTGTTCTGCTCAGCAGTGGTGAGGCTGAGAGATGTTTCAGTTCATAAGCCTGTTTGAGTTCTTTTCTGACCATGCAGAGCTCGTCGTTGGCATCATCTAGATGTTGGGTCAGATTGTCAATTTCAGTGCCGTACTTTTCAAGGTGGTCTTCTAAAGCACTGATTTCAGCATTCTTGTCTCTGATGTTTTTCCTGGCTTTCTCTAGTAGCTGTTCGGCATACTGAAGTCTGTTTACCAGGTCTTTCTGGGCAGCATTTGCTTGTTGTTGGTCACGTTGAGCTGCTGCCAGGGCTGCTTGGAACTTCTTAACTTGTTCCGTTGTTTCCTGCTCCCTCTCGTTGGGTGCTTTGAGTTGATCTTGAACTTTCACTTCCAGCTTGTCTATGCGGCTTTGGGCACGTGTCAGCTCCTCTTGGAGGTGGGTGATGTGCTTGTCGCTCAGGTGCAGCTGGGCTGTGAAGGCATAGCTTAGGGAGCTTGTGATCTTGACTAGCTCCTCATGGTTGTTGTTCTGGCTTGGATCATGTGTCAGGAGTCTTCTCAGGATTAGGATTATTATTAGAAATAATAACAGTTCAAAGGTCTTGGGGGTGAGGCTTTCTGTCATGCCTCTCAGCCAAGTGTTCACATCTTCCCCTTGGGCGATGGGGTCTGCAGTATGCTGCATGTTGGCGCGCTGAGGAGAAGAGGGACTGACACAGATCTGTGTGGTGTAGAAGCCTATGTGTGGTGGGACAACTAAATGTTGTGTCAGTGATTGTGAACCACTATTGAAGTGTGGTGATGGATGTGTTGGTCTCAAGGTGTCTAGGCAGACTAGGGATGTGAAGACTTCGTCACTCTAATGAGGAAGAGGAAAAAGAGAGAAAGGTGAAACACAATTCAGTGTAATAAATCAATTCCTTTGCCAATGGGAATCTTCCGATTAGATTTTGTTATCAAGAAGGTAAACAATATTATTATATCTCTGTTTGAGACAAAAGAATACAATAATAATGTTGATATCTCTTTTCTTAGTCTGACAGGATTGACACCGTACACCTTACAGTTGGACCGCCTACCTGGGATGCTTCAAAAGCGACGGTTGTTCAACACTTATCTCTATTAATTGATCTCAGCGTTTGGTGAGATGCAAAAATTTGAAATGCGTTTTAAAAGGCAGGGAGGTTAGGAAGAACGAAGGAGGGTTTGGTTACAATCAAATTCATAAGGATGATTCGTCTTCGACAAGATTGTTTATTTCATTCACTTAGAATCGATTGATGGTTCTTACAGGTCCCTAAAAATGTGAAGAGGGAAGAAAGCAGAAGAGAACAGGAGAGACTTGTGTAGAAGGACAGGAAAGGAGAGTAGATCTGGTCCACTCACAGACTGTGTTGCTGTTATGCCCAACTACGAGTATAGCGTTGTTAATAGTTGCCGTACAACTAATGAAACAACAATAAAATTTGAGTGAAAGAGAGTTGTCTTCCTAATTTATTCGAACTTGTAGCGAGGGATAACAATGTCTCCTGTTAAGGGCTCAGGTGTGTCGTTCCCGAACTAGGATACCAGGAGGAAAGAGAGAGGTAAGATAAAGTGGAACTGAAAGTAATAAATGGCAAAATAATCAAAATGGAATTAAATGAAAGAGGAAATCAATAAATAAATATAGAGGCTAAGTGTATAGCCAAACAGGAAGAAGGAAGGGTAAAACGCAATAAGAGTAAGTGCGATTCTGAATAGAATCTATTAGTAAGGGTTATAAATCAGTTAGGTAGAATAAGTTTACTTAAACTTTCAAAGTTCAAGGCTCATTCTTACCTACAATGATTAACTGTTAGGCGTAAAAGAATACTAGAAATAATGATCATATGAAATGACCTGATGAGGAAATCTGAATGATTCCAAATAAATTTAATGTTTGAATTAAATTTGAATTTGGCACAATTAATAATTGTGGAGCAGTATTTCCATTTCTAGTAAAATGCAAATAAGTAGTAGAAAGTGAGAAATTGGAGAAATAAGAAATAGAAAGAGACCAACGGGTGTATTAGTTAAGATGTTCAAAGGGTTAAATCACTTTAGCTTTACCCAAACACACTGTATACAACCAGTAGATGTTAATGCTAACTGCTAACCTTTGAGGCTAATCTTTAGCATAGATTTCAATGTAAACACAACAGTTTCGTTAGCTTAGCAACACCGTAGAGTTTGTTTACATATGACGTCGACGTGCTGCGCGTGCGCAGTTCAGAGTTGCTCCGGAAGTAGGTTAAGACTTCCGAGTCACGATCGTAACTATGGCAACCAAACAAACTTTAGTGGACTAAGCACATGAATGTTGCATTGCAAGTACAGTTAAGCATGTTAAATGAAATGTCGGCGCATTTCAACACTGTACAAATAACACCACTTTTAGTTGGTTTTGCGATGTGGCGCTTTAACTCTTAGTTCGTTTAGAGTTAGATTTGAAATGTATTCAAATACAGCTTGGCGCTACAATAGGGGAAACAAGGATATCGATCTCGGCGGATCGTAAATCTACGTGTCAATTTCTCTGGGCACGTAAACACAACACAACAGGGTTTCTTCGCTGTTGGTTCAAAGTTAACTTTACTTGATCAAGCTTTTAAAACACTCCCATTCAGATCACACACGTAGTGTAACACGAGATATGTATCTTAAATTCACTTAGTGAACAGACACAAACAGGCAAGCATTATTTCTAATGTTTAACCCAGGGAGTCGAATAGCATAGTTGAATTGGCAATGGAACACGCACTGACAATCAATCTATGAACAATAAGGCCTTAGAAATAGATTGAGGAACACGCTCAAACTATTTTTATCCGTCGATTTATTTCCCTTTGAATTACTGCAGTTTAGCTCTGTTCAGCTAACGGTGACTGAGATTCCCTGGTCGGGAGTATAGCTATTGAATGACACTGGAACACGCAATGACATCAATTCAGCTATAAACAAGGCATTACAGAAAATGAGGAACACGCTCAATTTCGACCTTATTGTACGATCTCAGATCTTACCTTTGAATTCATTTACTACAGTCTATAAGAGAGGCGCGAACTCGAGTTGCAGCCTTCTCTGCGCTCATGCATTCAAGCGTTCAGTCATTCAAGCGGCCGCGCGCTGCTTACGTCACACACACGTATCGACTCAGAAGTTTCTCATCTTTCATCCGCAGCAATAGAAAAGATGAAATAACTTGGTTTATGCCTAAAAATTAGATTAAACTGCCCGCATTCTCCACCATTATACTGTAGGGGATCTACAGAAGTCAATTTTGCTCAAAGGGAATCATTTAAGATTGAACAGAATCTCCGTTTTACAGCGGATCAATGAATCGGTCAGTGATTCATTGAGCGAGCCGTATAACATCAACTCTACTGGATACTAATATCCAAAATATAGTGAAAACACTATTTCTTAGCACGGTAACAAGGTCGGCAGTTTAAGACATTAATTTATAAGCACAAAACACAAGATACTTCTCTTTTCAATATGAATAGGAATTTATTGGAAAAACCTAAGACATATAAACTAATCTAACACATAGACGCGCATTCACACATTCATACAAGTTGCAGAAAGAGAGAGAGATGAGGAAAGAATGAGTTTAGAAGAGTGAAAATGTGAAATCCCAAGTTTATAGCATAAGTATATGCAATTGCTTAGACCTGAACAACCATCAATCATTTAATTAACCCTCGCGTTGAGTTTCTTAATGAGGTTATTAAACTTTATATTAAATGCACCAGTTCAGCTAGAATCTGGAGGTTGTACTTGCGTTGCCTTTGTGTTAAGGGGTTTCCTTTGATGACGTCGTTGCAGAAAGGGGTTCCCCAAGGTTGCTGATTGGTTGGAAGTCCGTGGTCATTGGAAGTGATGTCTTGGGCGTTGGCTGGAGGATGGAGTTGTGTACGCTGGTTGAAGTTTTGAGGCGGGCACGAAGTCTGAGACACGGCTTAGCGGCAAAACTTAACTTAGAACACGAAACTCTCAACGGAAAGAAAAGATTAAAGTAAAAGAAAGAAATGTGACGGTCTCCTCATGTTTTCACTAGAGGAGTGGCTGGCGTGCAAGCCAGGAAACGTTCAAAGAACGCAAAAAGCATGGCGAAGACCAATAGCTAAAAGCTAAAAGCAACGGCTAAAAGCATGGCTAGGAGCGATGGAAATAGCAAAAAGCCCAAACTAAAAGCAAAATTTGATGGTGTCCTGTGGTTTTAAACTCAGCTTTGGACACATCCCAAAATGGTGTCTTGACCAATTAGATGTTGTCTTAACTCGGGATATTGCTATGTTTCTCCTCCCAAAACATAAATCAGCACGTTATCTTATCAGTCACATGGTCAGAATTTTCCCGCTCTTGCAGAGTATAATTTGGCCATGATTCCTATAACATGAATACAACGCATTTGACAATGAATTGATTGGTGGAAACATTCAAAGCATGAATTTTCAAACTCATACATACCAAACATGAATATAAACCCTTAAGCTATTCAATAGTTATTAAAAAGGACATACACAACGAGTGATTAGAACATAATAGACAAATGTGTGGGTGACATACATAGTAGGGAGTTATTCAATGGTCTGATGTTCATTCATAAGTCCTTTTAAGCATCATTTTGGTGCATATTTAGGTAAAATGGACAGTCTCTGCCATTCTGTGAACTAAGGGCATGTTCCAAGGAACAAAGGAATTTAGAAGGAACTTGGTCTGGTTCTTGTCTTGGGTGGGGGAGCACCACCCAACAAAGTTTCCTCATGTGATGGTCCTGATGTGCTGCATCTTTGACCATTAATCTTGGGTTTCTCGCCCCAATATTGACAATCTCCTTCCTGAATTGGGATTATCAATAATTGTGTTCTTCTTGTTTTAATGTTGCAAGTTGTTCAAAGCTGTGAAAGTTGGTTGGTTAGGCTTACTTCTGGCTGGCTGGCGCCAGGGTTTCCTGGACAGATTTATGACGTGGTCCTGGCCCCTTTGTGGAATTTGGCTCTTTGGTTTCAACCAAATGTTCTGATCGAATCTTCTATTTGTCTGATTCGCTCTGATACCCTACAACTAAGATTGCCAAACCAGGCTGAAATACCATATCGGAGAATGCTCTCGATTACAGTGTGATAAAAGAGAAGCAACACCTTCTGGTTAACACCAAAGACCCTCAACCTGCGAAGAAAATACAGTCGCTGTTGGACCCTAATACAGACATTTTCCACCTGAGCACTCCATGTCAGTTTATTATCAGTGTGAATGCCCAGATATTTATAAGAATCTACCTGGCCTATATTCTGACCACTGATGACCAATGGTAAGTGATCTCCAATGGATTTAGGGTCAAAAATAATCTCCACTGTTTTCTTCGTATTGATGCTAAGAAAATGTGTATCACACCACTGGACAAAATTCTGAACCTCATCTTTATAAATAGCGACATCTGATGTTCCGGATATGAGACCTAAAATAGCTGTGTCATCAGAAAACTTAATCATATAATTATTACCAGTACTGCATGTACATTGGTTAGTATATAATGTAAACAGGACTGGAGAACTGACACACCCCTGTGGGGCACCAGTGCTAATAGTCGTAGATTCAGACAACGTCTTATTCACCCTGACCTGCTGACTACGATTGGTCAGAAATGAATGGAGCCACTTAATAATAAACGGATTGACGTTATTCTCCTGTGGACAAGATTTTTTAGGAACAGGAGTGATAATCGCCTTCTTCCATAAAACTGGTACAGTGTGAGAGTATAATGACCTCTGGAAAATAGGGCCCCAAGCTGATGTCAGTTCATCTGTGCAAGTTCTTAATAAAAAAAGGAGAAATGCCATCTGGACCTGTGGCCTTAGTTACATTAACTTGCTTAAAAACCTTATTGATGGATTTAAGGTCAATCTTCAGTATAAACTTATCCCAGTACTTCTGTTATTTAAATGTCTGTAACACAGAAATAATAATTATAATGTGGTTGAAAAGACTGTTTGTGTTGCTCTTTCTGGATCAGCAGCAGCAGCATAACTGCAGATTTGAATGTCTTTAACACCTGTTTTACAAGCTTCAGTGGAGCGTGAGCAGCGCGAGTTTGGTCGCCGCCCATATCAGTGAGTGACAGCGTTCACATCGGAATAGTGATGGAAGTTCGGACCTTTGAGTCTCATTCAGCAAAATGAACGTATCTTGTTTCCAGACATTTCGTTCATTTTAGCAAAATATAATAAAAATGTTACGTGTTACCTCCCTAACACATCTGCTTACACAAACGTTGATCATACTACAAACAAGACAAAACTATAATGCTATAAGAAACAGAAAAGATTAATTCATTGTTTACCTGGGTCTTTAGTCTATGATTCGCTCACCTCACCTCTTATCTGACAAGTTTTCGGGTTTGAGTCTTTCATTCATCACGTGACAGCCCAAAAAGCTTAACTAATGCAGTATGAGCCGGAAAGAGAATTGATTAGTTCATCTCTCGAGTCTTCGGGTTCGAGTCGTTCGTTCATCACGTGACAGCCCCATAAGGTGAACGAACGACTCTAAAAACCCGAAAACTCCAAACAGGTGAACTAATTCCAGTACGGGTCCTAATAAGGTGTTGCGCATATGTGACTGAACGAATCACTCCCCGAGACGACTCGTTCGTTCCGAGTCACATTAAAGATTCGTTTAAAATGAACGAACCGTTCAAGAACAATATGGGATTATTTTTGTGCCAATAAGAATAAACGTAACTTTATAAAACTGAACGTAACTTTCCAAGAAACGATCAAAAATATGCCACTGCAAAAGAATAAAAACACAATGAAAATGAAAAAATGAACTCAGTCGCACGAATTTAACATGCTCTTCAAATATACTTCATTCTTTGTTAATGATTTTCAAAGAATCGTTTTCCCGAATCATGGATTCTGAATGCGTTGCCACAGCTTTCGCTTCGCAAATTTTCGTTTGCTGTTTTGGCACAAACCTCTCGTGGGGGCGGGCTTAACAGCGAGCTACTCTGATTGGCTAATGAGCTTTTGATGGACAGTTGCTCTCTGACCTGGAAGCACGGACGGTGACGTCAGTGGCGCAATACGTCGTGCTTTGTTTATAGAAACTATCAGAACTGTTGCACACTGTACATGAATAAAACTTTTATCGATGTTATTGATTAACGTTACTTTAGCAACACGAACTTACTTCAAGCTGCCCTGAGGGACAAGCTGAGGTGGAAGATGATGCCGCTCCGTGTCTCTCCTGGGAGCTCATCTTTAGAAACTAAGAGACGACCGTAGGTGAAATACTAATAACATTAATACTTAATATAAACAAAGCACGAGTATTGCACACTGCAACAACTTCCCAATATGTGCGCCACTGACGTCACCGTCTGTGCTTCCAGGTCAGAGAGCAACTGTCCATCAAAAGCTCATTAGCCAATCAGAGTAGATCGCTGTTAAACCCGCCCCCACGAGAGGTTTGTGCCAAAACAGCAGGCGAAAATTTGCGAAGCGTAAGCGAAAGCTGTGGCAACGCATTCAGAATCCATGATTCGCGAAAACGATTCTTTGAAAATCATTAACAAAGAATGAAGCATATTTGAAGAGCATGTTAAATTTGTGCGACTGAGTTCATTTTTTCATTTTCATTGTGTTTTTATTCTTTTGCAGTGGCATATTTTTGATTGTTTCTTGGAAAGTTACGTTGAGTTTTATAAAGTTACGTTCATTCTTATTGGTACAAAAATAATCCCATAGAATCCCAGTTGTTTTTAATAAATTGGAGACCATGATTCTCTCACAATTCCGGAGAAAAAAAGATTAGAAAACTAAACAAAATAACGTATTTTACTAGTGGTTCTGACAAAATGTTCATTGCTTAAGTCTTTTAAAAACATATATTCATTTAAACAAAAACTATTGGAAAGCTATTGTTTAACTATTGGAATCTCCTGAATGAATGATTCAATGACATACTTTTTTTAAAACGGGCAGTTGTCGCCACCTCCTGGCGGAAGAGGATAAGCGTTACAATGCATACACGTGGTTAAGATACTTTCGTTTTAATCGCTACTGTAGACAGTTAAGTGTTTATACCCAAACTATAAGATAAGATAAGATAAACTTTATTGTCCCGAAGGAAATTCGTATTGGACACACACAGAACATTATAATCTGCCGTTTCATACAAAGAACATATTACATTCGTGTGATACATACATACAGTGACCCATCACTAACCTCACTATATATAGTGAGCAACTAAATTGCACCCTACCCATTATCAACACACCTTTGTTCAAAAAAAAAATAAAAATAAAAATAAAAAAATTAGTGTTGTTGACCTCTGGCTAACTTATGTCTAATAACAGTTTCCTCAAAAAGAGCCTGGAGTGCGGGATGCTGCTTAACTCCCATTATTTCCATGGCTCTCTGCATTAACCGTGTGATTTTGGCTTTTAGATGTACACTAAGATTGCCAAACCAGGCTGAAATACCATATCGGAGAATGCTCTCGATTACAGTGTGATAAAAGAGAAGCAACACCTTCTGGTTAACACCAAAGACCCTCAACCTGCGAAGAAAATACAGTCGCTGTTGGACCCTAATACAGACATTTTCCACCTGAGCACTCCATGTCAGTTTATTATCAATGTGAATGCCCAGATATTTATAAGAATCTACCTGGCCTATATTCTGACAACTGATGACCAATGGTAAGTGATCTCCAATGGATTTAGGGTCAAAAATAATCTCCACTGTTTTCTTCGTATTGATGCTAAGAAAATGTGTATCACACCACTGGACAAAATTCTGAACCTCATCTTTATAAATAGCGACATCTGATGTTCCGGATATGAGACCTAAAATAGCTGTGTCATCAGAAAACTTAATCATATAATTATTACCAGTACTGCATGTACATTGGTTAGTATATAATGTAAACAGGACTGGAGAACTGACACACCCCTGTGGGGCACCAGTGCTAATAGTCGTAGATTCAGACAACGTCTTATTCACCCTGACCTGCTGACTACGATTGGTCAGAAATGAATGGAGCCACTTAATAATAAAGGGATTGACGTTCATCCGCTGCATTGTTTTCAAGAGAGTATGAGGCTGTAAGGTATTAAAGGCTGAACTAAAGTCTACAAACAACAGTCTAGCATATACCATAGGATTCTCAAGATGTTTAGTCACTAGGTGCACTAAACTGTTGATTGCATCATCAGTGCCTCTCTGATGTTTATAGGCAAACTGGTAGGGATCCAACTGTGAACCTACTTCCTTTATTAATTGGCTCATAATGAGCTTTTCCATGCACTTCATTACAACAGAGGTCAAGGCAATAGGTCTAAAATCATTATTCTCCTGTGGACAAGATTTTTTAGGAACAGGAGTGATAATCGCCTTCTTCCATAAAACTGGTACAGTGTGAGAGTATAATGACCTCTGGAAAATAGGGCCCCAAGCTGATGTCAGTTCATCTGCGCAAGTTCTTAATAAAAAAGGAGAAATGCCATCTGGACCTGTGGCCTTAGTTACATTAACTTGCTTAAAAACCTTATTGATGGATTTAAGGTCAATCTTCAGTATAAACTTATCCCAGTACTTCTGTTATTTAAATGTCTGTAACACAGAAATAATAATTATAATGTGGTTGAAAAGACTGTTTGTGTTGCTCTTTCTGGATCAGCAGCAGCAGCATAACTGCAGATTTGAATGTCTTTAACACCTGTTTTACAAGCTTCAGTGGAGCGTGAGCAGCGCGAGTTTGGTCGCCGCCCATATCAGTGAGTGACAGCGTTCACATCGGAATAGTGATGGAAGTTCGGACCTTTGAGTCTCTTTCAGCAAAATGAACGTATCTTGTTTCCAGTCATTTCGTTCATTTTAGCAAAATATAATAAAAATGTTACGTGTTACCTCCCTAACACATCTGCTTACACAAACGTTGATCATACTACAAACAAGACAAAACTATAATGCTATAAGAAACAGAAAAGATTAATTCATTGTTTACCTGGGTCTTTAGTCTATGATTCGCTCACCTCACCTCTTATCTGACAAGTTTTCGGGTTTGAGTCTTTCATTCATCACGTGACAGCCCAAAAAGCTTAACTAACGCAGTATGAGCCGGAAAGAGAATTGATTAGTTCATCTCTCGAGTCTTCGGGTTCGAGTCGTTCGTTCATCACGTGACAGCCCCATAAGGTGAACGAACGACTCTAAAAACCCGAAGACTCCAAACAGGTGAACTAATTCCAGTACGGGTCCTAATAGGGTGTTGCGCATATGACTGAACGAATCACTCCCCGAGACGACTCGTTCGTTCCGAGTCACATTAAAGATTCGTTCAAAATGAACGAACCGTTCAAGAACGACCCATCACTACATCGGATCGGAAGCGTAATGATGGCCGATCCTCTGATTCATTAACATGGGCAGCGACAAAACGTGCTTCTCACACTCCACTGACACTCGCGATGTGAAACAGTCCTAATAGACACAGCTAAATCGTTGTCATTTAGGAATAAGATCGCGTGGGTGTTTGAATTGAGATCTCGATCTTTTAAGGGTTAATCGTGCAGCTCTAATATAAACACTGTTAAATGTTTTGTGAGGATATGATCACGAGACACATCTCTCAGGAGATCTAGTCACATCCCTACTGTTTAGAGCAATTTGCATTGGCAAGATGGCAAAGCTTGGCAAAAACAGTCAATATTGATAACATTTTCAAAGTCAACTAATTGAGATGTATAAAATCACATTTACAAACATGCTGCTATTTGGGAAAATCTTGTGGTATATATAATAAAAACAAGAACATATACAGACACATTTTTTTGCACCATATCTTGTATATTTGGGTAATTTTTATTCATTTTTGGTGGTATTTTTGCAGCAAGCTCCCCTCTTTTTATGCACACAAGCAGAGGCCCTTTTAAGCATACACTCATGAAAATGATTCTTGAACACTGTTCAGATTATTTTAAAAAATCCTTTTCATTTAACACCATTGTGTTAGGTTTCCCATTTATACAATTGTATTGTGTTAAACTGCTTTAAACAGTTGCGTTTTGGTACAACTCAATATTTTCATTTTGAAAGAACATGTTTCATTTTAAATAGGCCCCTTCCCATCATGCTTTGCATGCTTTGTACAAAGAGAGTAAATGTTGAAATAAAATGTTATTTTATGCATTTTTTTAATTAAGACTATACAATTGGGAGACTTGTTAATGTTTAATGTTCTTTAATGTTTGTATTTAAAACAGTTTATGGAGAGTTAATGTTTTTGAGGGTTACCACTGTGGTAAAGTGTAGAGCATGAGCTTGGGTTGAGGACCTGCTAACATGAGTTAAAGTTGTTTTAATAATAAAATAAACAACTACTTTGGGTATGCCATGGAAAGCCATCTTATGGCTAATGCCTAAAGTTAAGTACATCAAATGTATAATTTTTTGAGTGTAGAAGAATTTTTGCCTAGTTATTTGTTTTCCAGTTAAATGTTTTAGTTTGAGCATAAAAAAATCACTTCATTTCATTTAAACTATATTTGATCAAATTGAGTTGGCCCAACTCAATTACATTTCATTGCATGAATTTAATTTTTATGAGTTTGGGTTACACATATTTATTGGATGGAAATCCTGCCCTTAATTAAATTGAGTTCATCCAATGAGTTATTTTTTTGAGTGTAGCCAATGAGAGCTATTATAGAGTTCATGAGAAAGTGTGCTTTTTTTTACTGTTTAAAAATTAGTTCACAAATGACTATTCTTACCACAATGCTGCATTAGTCAGAATTGTGTCACTAGTCTCATTGATGGCTTTGGCCAAGGGCTTGTCAATCTTAAATCCCTCTCGTGCCAGCTTTATACTGGGCTCAAACAGCTCCTTCCATTGCAGTCTCCCGTGTCTTTTGTGCGCCAGCTCATAACCACGCAGTTCTCCTGGTACAGCTATGAACAACCCTGCCATTCATGACAAAACATAGAGGAGTGGCCAAGTCATGCAACGGTCGAAGCAGCAAGAAACCATCAGGTAGATTCACTTACTGTTTAATGATAAACAACTTTTGTGTGGACTAGTGTTCTCACTAAATCTGCTAGCTGTGAAACCATCATGGAGTCTGGATTTGGAGACATGCAGATTTATGGTGGTTTACCTGGTTTTGCTTTCTCTGGGTCTTTGCCGAACATGTTCTCTGAAGCACCCATTGGAGCAGTTTCTCTTGCATTAATTGTCTCCACGTTTCCTGAAGGTGAAAACATGAAATTTTTATTTTAGTGCAAAAAAGGTGGCTCAGAGTTGCAGTGATTTGCCCAAGTAGGACACTGAAGAATTTAAGAATATAACTTTAGATCTTAATACCAAGATGTGTGTGCAGCTTCAAGACAGCAACCATATATTTGTGTTCCAAAAAACAATAGTCGCGCTTCAGATTCAAATGAATAAAACGCCTTTATTTAACTGGTTATTTCGTATTGAAAAAAATACATATAATTACACGCATTTCCTTCCCCCACACAGGCAAGGATTGACTAAAATCCGGTTGATTAAAGGAAATGTTGTTCCAGAACTAGTAAAGATGTTGATCCAGAAAACTTTTGGGTGAAAACACATACATGTCTGGTTTGCTGATTTAAAAAAAAAACACATTTGTTCCCAAGTAAGAGTGTTTCAGGAATTATCAGAATTATCAATATGATAACTACTTGAATAAGAAATTATAAGTTGATTTGCTTGAATTGTATCTGCAGAATTGCTAATAATAATAATAATTATAATAATAATAATAATAATATACTATGCATCAGTTCCCAGGTGTGATTTTTTTTTAAATATGAGCACTCACAAGAGGTGCCATTGTGATAGATTGTTGTGGGAGTCAGGTTAAATCTCACCTGTTGATGCATCCCATATGGTGAAAACCCCTCCTCCTCCAATGCCCATACTTTGAGCATTAACCAGACTCACACACAGCAGAGCGGCGATAGCAGCATCTACTGCTGAACCGTTGCGCTTCAAGATGTCACTGGAAATGCAAAAAGCTCTGTGGTAAATTAGGTGAAGAACAATGACTCCAAACTCTAGGGTTGCAAATTTCCCATTGCTCAGGCAAGAAATCTCTCCAAGAAACATAAATGTGGTTATTTGTACCTCCCAATCTCAGAGCAATTGTCGTCATCAGATGCCACTGCTGCTTTAGCATAGCAATTATCAGATTGTATTGGACGGATTCTTCCTATCAGTATTAGTGCACTGATCACCAGACATCTGAAACTAGATTTTAAGGTATTTGATATTTATTCATCACACAAACAGAATTCAAATGTTCTGTGGTTTCATTTTAGTTATTTTCTGTGGTGAGACATGCATATGTCTTCCTTATACTATGAACAGTGTGTGGATGTGCACTTCATCACCTTTTACAGGTCAGACAATCCATCATAGAAAAGCTCCTGTCCCCCAGTTTGAATAAACTGTATTAAAAAAAAGTAACACATTATAATGAGGTTCATTAGTTAACATGAACTAAGAATGGACAATAGGTCTACAGCATTTATTAATCTTTAATTCATGTTAATTTCAACATTTACAAATGCATTATTAAAATCAAAAACTGAGTTGTTAACATTAATGGACTGTGAATTAACATGAACTAACGATGAACGACAGTATTTTCATTAACTAACATGAACAAAGATTAATAAACACTGTAATAATTGTATTGCTCCTTGTTTGTTCATGTTAGTTAATACATTAGTTCCACAGAAGAAAAAGACCATATGAATTTGTAACAACACGAGGAGGAGTAAATGATAGTAAGTTTTATTTCATATATTACACTCAAAAAAATATTTCAGCCCTTAACTTAATTCAATTACGTACAAAATTTCCATGCATTTAGATTACGTAGTTTTAATTTAAACAAATCAATTAAACTTAATGTGATTCAAATGCATCAGTCTTACGTAAATGAATCAGGTAAAGTTGATGTAATATTTCCCAGTGTTAAACAAACCCTGCTCAGTGTTCATGTGTTTCCACACTACAGAGTGTTCAAGTAGCATTGACACAGTGTTGGAGTTAAGGAGATCATTATGTCATGATTGACCAATAATGATGAACACCTGCTGTTTACAAGCAGAATCACAGAAGGAAAGAGAAACACAAGAATCAGCCACAGCCAAAGAGAAAATTAACTTAAATAACTGAAGACATTAAATCTCTGATTAAACAACTCCACAAACATCATTACAGTTTGACTTGATTTCTGTCGTATATCCACAAATATTATTTGAGAACGTCTAAACAGAGGTTTAGATGTTTTATTTTAAAAAATGTTTCATTTGACCTCACCATCATGGCGAACAGGATTTACTTTAGTTGGGCTCTTGACCCTTGACTTCCTTAGTATAGTTTTTTTTTTTGTTGTTCTTTGGTTGTTGTAATTGTGTTCGTAGAGCACATTTGTATAGCGCAAAAAAAAGGGGTCCTTATTAAGTGTTCTTGGTTAATTATTATTGATGTTTTAATCATTGTCAAGTGGCTTGATTTGCTGATATTGTTCAGTGGTTTACCTCTTAGTTTCATTATATTTACAGTAGTTGTATGAACTGTTACTACTACTACTTTAAGATCTCCAGTATTACTTAGACACACACAGACATCAAGAATCAGCATATGAATCTCAACAATGGTGACATTCAACAGCTGCATGCTGGGAGTCATGGGTGAGTTTTATAATCTGCTGTTACCCAGCATGCAGCTGTTGAATGTCACCATTGTTGAGATTCAAATGCTGATTCTTGATGTCTGTGTGTGTCAAACTGATGCTGTAGATTTCATGTATAAGATAAACATCCATAATAGTTCATACACCTGTTGTAAACATTATGAAAATAATAGACTAACCACTGCATGAGATCAGTGCATCATGCTACTGGATGATAATGATTTAACAAACAATAAAAATTAACCAAAAACACCTAATCAGACTTTTTTTTGGCTTTTTTATTTTGTTGCAATAAATGTGCTTCATACACATAATTACAACAGCCAAAAAAATGTACCTAAAAAAATCAAAAGTCAAGAGTCCAACTAAAGTAAACCCTGTTCGCCATGATGGTGAGGTCAATTGAAACTTTAAAAAAAAATAAAACATCTAAACCTCTGTTTAGATGTTCTCAAAAAATATTTATAGATATATGACAGAAATCAAGTCAAACTGTAATGTTGTTTGTGGAGTTGTTTAATCAGAGATTTAATGTCCTCATTTATTTAAGTTAATTTTCTCTTTGGCTGTGGCTGATTCTTGTGTTTCTCTTTCCTTCGGTGATTCTGCTTGTAAACAGCAGGTGTTCATCATTATTGGTCAATCATGACATAATGATCTCCTTAACTCCAACACTGTGTCAGTGCTACTTGAACACTCTGTAGTGTGGAAACACATGAACACTGAGCAGGGTTTGTTTAACACTGGGAAATATTACATCAACTTTACCTGTTTCATTTACGTAAGACTGATGCATTTGAATCACATTAAGTTTAATTGATTTGTTTAAATTAAAACTACGTAATCTAAATGCATGGAAATTTTGTACGTAATTGAATTAAGTTAAGGGCTGAAATATTTTTTTGAGTGTATGGAGATAAAATAATGCCATAAAGATTTGCATGTGAAGAGTAAGCGTTGTGCAAATGTACACGATTGCAAACGTACATTAAATTTGCATGCGCAAGAAAAGATTTGTAAAGGTGCAAATAGAGATTCAAGTGTACGGAAAAATAGATTTGCAGCCTTTTACTTTTTTGCAAGTGTAATTCATGTCTTATGAAACTGCAGTTTCATGCTAACGCAACATAAATTTCAATAAATTTCGCCAAAATACGGCCAAATGCATTGTAATCCTGTAAACAGCGTTTTGCAAGCGAAACGACCTGTGTCAAGAACTGCAAAATGGATTAATATCGTAAAACTAATCTGTGTGCGTAAAAATAAACTGTTGCAAATGTAAAAACGACTTGTTGTGTGCGAAGGATAAAAGCTTCCGAAATAATCCGATATGTACAGTTCCGTCTTTTTCATACTTGCGCTCACACTTCTGGCACGATTCTCTCACTCACTTGAGTTTTGCAAGCGTGAGGGGGAAGGCGGGATCCAGATCTTTTTTCCCTTACACTTGAATTTCGATTTGCACCTTTACAAATCTTTTCTTGTGCATGCAAATTTAATGTACGCTTGCATATGGCGTTATTTTAATGACAAATGTCACAAAACCGGACGCAAGCTCTCAGATTCACGCTGCTTTCCCCAAGAGAGATTGCGCGCACTTAAAACGTGTCTCTCCTCTCTCTCTAAGTGTGCGTGTGTGCGCGCGCAAATCTCTCCGTGTTCATGCGCTAGAAAATATTATATATTATTTTAAAAGTTGTCAAAAGTTATCAAACAATCGGATTTTTCTACGACTAAGAGATAAAAACTCTATTTGTGATCGTATTGGCTATAGGTAAATGAACCTGGAATTCTTTCCACAATCAAAGATTGATCTGTAGTTTCTTTACAATTTAATAATATGTAGTCATATTAAACAAATATGAAATGGCTAGGAAACGGGTGCTTGCATGATTTGTGAATAACCTAATTTGTTTGGTCAAACCCCTCTGAGCGATTTATCGAAACAAACAAACAAAAAAGTATGATTCTTAAAGTTCATGTGGTCATATGTACTTGGGTTAATATATATAAAACAAACACTGGTTTAAAAAAAACAAACAAAAAACAAACAAACAAAAAAAAACCAATAAATGTGTTCTATCAGAGCATTTATTGATGATATCTTTCATTTACATCTATTTTTGCATTTGATGTTGATTTGATAGGAATTGTTACTTAGAATTGCCAGCATACCAACTGAGAGTTTATTGCAATTATTTTCATAAATCTGACATATGACATAACAGTGATCTTTTATATGAAGTCTTTAGAGCCACAGGCTATAATATGTTGCTTTTAGATAAATCGCTCAAAGAGGTTATTTATATATAAACATCATCAAATCACCCAATGGTCATTCGATTAACATTGCTAAATATTATTACATTATAGAAAATATTAAAGATCCATCTTCGATTGTACATACATAAAAGAGATAAAGTAGTAAAACGAAGTACAATAACCAGTGTAAAACAAAAATACAACAATAACAAAATAAAACAAAATAAAAATAATAAAGGGCATAATGCTAACTTTTGAAAAACGGTGCGAAAATAATTATTTTCTAGCGAATGAGCACGGAGAGATTTGCAAGAGCATATGACAGTTTAAGCGCGCACATGCACACTTTGAGAGAGGAGAGACAGGTTTTAAGTGCGCACAATCTTTCTGGGCGAGCGCGCGTCCGGTTTTGTGCGAGAGCAAAAAAAAATCCACGTGCGAGCGGAGAGATTCGCACTCGCGCAATTGCATTGCATTGTATTAAATGATGGAATTAATAAGAAATCATATTACCGTAGTCAGAGTAGTCGCTGAAAAAGGAGCCGTTGAGTCAGTGGTGCCTGCAGGTGTTCGGCTGTAGGCACTTTGCGTACCATGAGCGCTCAGACTGACCGGCAAGTATTTCGGCAGTTATTATATGTGTCCAGTATTTCTGTCGACTGAACCAGCCGTGTCGTTAAAATGAATGGATGTATTTTGAGTTTATTACTTTCACAATCGATTCCCGTTCGTTCGAACCGCTCTCTCACTGTTCCTCCTACTTGCACTGAGCCTCGTAACGCCCGTTTTGAAATCTTTCGGCTCAGTTATTTCCGGTTATGTACATTTTCAATGCGCTGTAATAATCTAGGTGATCATATGCACTGAGCGTTCTTTAGAATTTCCGCATAATGATAAGCCTGCTCGTGAATTTCCGGTGTAGCTCATTTTATATGTGCTATATATAGGTGGAGACTCCTGAGATTACTCCCCAGTAAACAGGGGACGTCTCCCGGACGTTGCAAACGTCCGCTTAGGTCCGCAATCCGTCCGTTTTGTAACGTTCACTACGTTTTGAGGACGTCCGGATTTGGTTCGCTTTGAAACGTCCGCTGACGGACGTTCTGAGGCCGTTCACTTACGTCCGCATTTGGTCCTCTTTTTGACGTTCGCTGGCGGACATTTGAATGACATTCTTCAGAACCAGTTTGCGAACGTCCCTGTTACGTCTCTCGTCTGCCATTTCCATAACAACACTTGAAAAGTCCAGTCGCACGTGCTTGGACTTTATCATCAGTTAATTAAATTGAAGACAAATACATTTTTAAAGGGTATTATTCCATAAAATAAAATCCCTTTTTAACTGTGATAATGGAAGTCAAAATACAAAGATTGACATTATTATTATTATTATTATTATTATTATTATAGTATAAAGAGTAGATTTGAATTCATTGTAAAATGATGTTAAAGTTAATATTAACAACTTTCATTACGGCAAAACAAAATGAACTTCTGTAATTAAAGATGTCATCAAATCACGAGTCTGTTTTCAGCATTTAAACATCAAAAACAAGATACACTTCAAAAATGTAGTTAAACACAGGGGCGTCGCTAGGGCTAATCATTTGGGGCTCGAGCCCCTAAAGTTTTTACTCCAGCCCAGAATGTTTTTTGTATGGCCCTATGATTTCCACGGAATTTGTCAAAGTTTGAACTAATTAATCAAAAGTTGGTCATTAAACTTAAATCAAGTCGCGATAGGGACTAGTATCTGTAAATATTATGCCGCAAAAGACTGTTTAAATATGAATCCTGCATGTTCTGCGTGTCTTTTAATGAATGAACGGTGCGGATGCGCGGCTTAGTTTTCTGTACAGGTAATACTGACGCGCGCAGTGATTTCAGCGTCTGCCGTTTCACTAAATGAAGGCATAAATACATTAGTCACTTCACGAGCATTTCACTGTTTCATTTGAGTAAAACAAGCTCAAATATATACACAGAAATGTAAAGGTATTCACGGCAAGTCGGCAACCCGTCAAAATAAAAGTTCGGTTTAACTTTATTCATCATTCAGTATAATGTACATGCCTACTACTACTACTACTACTACTAATTAAATAAAAATGAATAATTTTTTTTCACACAATATTTCTTCAATGTTTTACATTTTAATAGTAAATCCCCTTTATTTGCCAAAAATAAAATATAATTTTCATTAAAAGATAAATTAAATCAATATTTTATACCTTCATCTGATAACCAGAAAAATACACAATACAGAATTCCATAAGGCTACTGTAAAAATAAATAAAAGCTATTTTTATGCATTCAAATAAACAGACATGCTAAAACATATTTGGTAACAATAAAACGTAAAGTCAGAAAAAATAAAACATTTCATAGGGTCCAAAACATGTACATTTTCTTAACTTTTGATAAATTGACGGTAAATTGTATAAGATTCATGGTTTTAATTAATTACACGATTGATAAAATTAAATTTAACCATTAAAAAGAAGACCAGAAAAATGAAAACAGAAAACAGAATTTGAAAAAATAAATAAATAAAAAGGAATTTGGGAAAAAAAAATAGGGCCCTATTTTTGCATGCAACTATATATTTGTTAGAGTTATAATACATTTTCAAATGTATTATTTTATTTGTCTAACATATTTTTGTAATGTTATAATTTTGTTATAATACTTTTTTACTATTGTTCATAGTGTGACAAGGTCTTTAACCCCCAGTTTAATGCCCCCGGACCCACCTAGAAGGATCCAGTTTCAACCACTTGTGTCTAACAAAATCTTATGTGAGCATGATGTGAGCTCCCACCCACTATCACTAGCCCCTGATGTTTTGGCACCAGCTCTGGATATTTTAAAATCCTAGAAACGCCCCTGGTTAAACATAGGCTACAATGAGGCCCTATGTGTTCCACATACATAAATAAAATAAGGTTGAATCCCTCAAGATATGCAGATGATGAATGCAGCCAAGGAAAACATGAAGAATAGAAAAGAAAGTGGTAAACACAGGAAAGACAAATAAATGAATTCTTTCTTTGTGATATTTACATATCAAACTGTTGGTAAGCTATCAAGAAAAGTTATTTAGGAAACTTATTTTTTAGTTATTGCATTTAAGACAGCGCAAAAATAAAAGTGTAATAGCCAATCAAATGAGCTCGTGATCGAGTGACGTCACTTTAGGGTAAGCGCATGTATCCATGGCAACGCTGAGGTGCTAAGTGATGGTTAACGGTCTTACTAATGATTTTCTCAGACAGGGCCTTGAGTTTTCGCTTTTGTCTGGTCGAAAAGGTATATATATATATATATACTTTTATATTTGTAGACATTAGCTACCGTAAACACTGTGTATCTCGTAATACTGACATTTTATGAAAAGTCTATCTTAAACGTATATAATATTGACAGATATTTAACTTACATATAGAATTTCCATAGGGTAAAAACACACATTGAGACGCACATGCGGCAAAAAAGCCCATCTGGTAGGGGTATCTTCATATGTGCGCTAAATTTCAGACCGCATGGTCTAAATCAGTGGCGGTTCTACACTGAATTGCTCCCCGGGCGAGACTCCCTCAATTTTGTTTCAAAAAATTGTTTCAGAACAGCCTCCACATTCATTTCTTCACAAATGTCTTTGGCCGCCATCTGTGCAGTCACAAAGCCACTTGCTCTGTAGCTCTGGAGAGCTTGCTCAGTCTTCTTCAAAAGATTCACAGCTAGGTCGACATGCATATTTGGAGACTGCATGAGTTTGCTGACATGCTGTATTGCAGATAGCACGTCATACCAAACAACCGTGCAGATGCTGAAGCGGTATGACCCCACCTCCTCAGACAAAGACTGGGCCCCAGCCTTTATAGCAGGGTCTTTGGTGTTGTCTCTCACCTCAATTAAAGCCTCTCTCACGGCAGCTCCATGGTACCTCATGGGCTCAACGCTCTTGACCTTGCTCTCCCACCTTGTTTCTGCCCACATCTTTAAGGTGATGCTCACATGGTTCTTCAGAATGGACCATCTTTGGGAGGAGGCTGAAAATAATGTGTAAAGCTTTTGCAGTACACCAAAGTAGCTCATAGCATCCAGAGATCCCTTAGCAGCATCCCACACAACTAAATTTAATGTATGCGCCCCACATGGCACAAACAGAGCTCTGGGATTCTTTTCTAAGAGCCTGGCTTGAACTCCCTTATTTTTGCCCTTCATGTTTGCCCCTTTGCCATATGATTGTCCTCTGCAGTTGTCAAAAGGAATTCCCAACTCCTCAAGTCTTGTCAGGGTCATGGATGCCAAGTGCTGCCCTGTGGACTCCTCTGCCTTCAAAAATCCCATAAAATGTTCCCTGATATGGGGCTTCTCCATCAGTGACACCACTCTAATGACCACTGACAACTGTTCTATGTGGCTTATATCTGGAGTGCAGTCCAGAATTATTGAAAAAAAACTTTGCCTGCTTGATGTCATCTACTATATCAGATATGATTTTGCTGCTCAACAAATCAATCAGCTCATTCTGCACATGATGCCCTAGGTAGCTGTTGTGACTTGCTGTTCCTCTTTCGACACGGTTAAGGTGATCTTTCATAATGGGATCAAACTTGGCCATAAGTTCGACCTCTTTGAGAAAATTCCCATTTGATGGTGTGAACAGTGTTTCTGTGTGTCCCCTTAGAGCCAAATTTCGAACTGCCAGTGACTGTACAATAGCAGTGAGACGTGTCAGCACTGCTCTCCATCTCCCCCTCTCAGCCTCAAGTAGTGCCTCCTCCTGTTTATCAATAGTTTCTCCACTTCTTAACCTCACTGCCAGTTCCTTCCATGCTTTCATACAATTGAGATGTTCTGGACTGTTTTCATGTGATGTGAGGTGAGTGCTCGCATGTTTCCAATTTGCCATTCCTGAAATTGTTAAATGAATGTTCCTCTTGGAAAACAATTTGCAGCAGAAGCAAAAGAGGCTGTTGTTCTTCATGGAATATATCAGCCAACTTCTTCCCATCTTTTCACCACTAACTAATGTCTTCCTAAAATATTGGTGATGGCAACTTCGTCCATCACTCTCATTCCTCTGGAAAACAAAGTCAGGTGGCAACCTACTTGGTCCTCTGCGAACCAGCTCAGTCCGAATCCTGTCAGTCAGAGGTGAGGGCCAGTTAGCAGGGTCAGTTGACAGAGGCTCATCCTCAGCCGCGGGGCTGAGTGGGGGTTCAGCTCCAGCCATTTCTATCAGACAACATAGTGGCACATTACTCAAAGAACATAGCAGTGGAACATAACACATAGGCATATTCAGAAATTATTAAAATTGTTAAAATTACATTAAATTGCAGTTGTCTTGTAGCCTATGCATAGCCCCTTTACACACACACACACAGAGAGAGAGAGAGAGAGATGCAAAAACCCACCTGAAGGCTTATGCAGGGTAGAAGTAGAGGCAAAGATGTCTTCATCCTCAATATTAGATGTTTGTGGAGACATATGACTTGCTGAGGACACAGATGGTAGCTCATCCTGAAGAGTGGCAGAGGATGCTCCAAAATATTTTAGAAGTTCCCCTGAAACAGGACGCAGTTGAAATTGACATCAAAAGACTGTTGGCTACAATATTACTCTTAAAAATTGCACATTTAAATAAACATGCCCTAACATGCTAAATGTCTGTCATTAGACACTTTATTAATCTAATATAATCTAATCTAAGGGAGGAACAATTAGCTCCTTGGTTAATTTACTGCCTCAAATTATATGCTTTGTCATGTAACAGAGTTATAGCAAATGGAAAATGTTTGTCTTTTAAACTATCTACACATATGTAAATTACACTGGCTATTTACAGTATACTGTAAATATATTGTAAATATATTGGCTATAGCCAACATTAACATAAACAATGGAAATAAATAACTGTACTTGCAACAGTTTTGTTGCAAAGCATAATTTTGTGGTTAAATTTAATTAGATCTCATGTTGTATACACTGCTGAAAAAACAACAGAACCCTGCCCAAAAATAACAGAAAATGTAATGGATTTAATGGTTATAATGGGAATTGTATTGGTTTTAATGGTAAGTATAACAGTGTCTGCTGGTATATGATGGATTCTATTGGTGGGTGGGATGGTAAATCCTATTGGAAAAAGTGTCCAAAACACACTACAATAAAGAATTTTGTAATAGTTTCACTGGAAAAAGTTAATGGTTCATAATGCTATTTAATAGAAACCATTAGAATTTCTGTGATGGTTTGTATATTAGGCTTTTATTGTTTTTTTTTTAGTAAGGTAAGCATAGCAAGCATCATAAGCAAGAAGGCTAACAAACCTAAGAGTTAACGTTATGCCACTAATTAACATAATGACATGAATACCTTAATCATACAGAGAGAACATTGTTGCATACATTCATCTTTTGCCCGTTTCTCCTCATCTTCTTTTTTCCTAAATTGGGCACCTGACAGCTTTGGCCTTTTTCTCTCCATCGCTGTGTTTACTTTGTAATCGACAATCAACATATTTCTCATCCCCCAACGCTGTCACTCATGACCAGAAGTCAAGACTAAACCAATTCACCTCCACATCATAATCATTTTTTATTACCTATTTTTATTAGCAATTTCACACAATTAAATAAATAAAAAAAGTGTTTCCCACACAGGCAAGGATCAACTGCACACGAGCAGGAGACAGTTTAATGCAATATGGACGAATCTTGTTGTACCCCTAAAAGAGTTGTTCTCTGTGTTGGAAAACGCACACTCTGACCACACACAGCTTCTTCATTCTCGAAGTTCTCACAGTAAACAAAGCTAACATGCTTGTGTCACTTCTCACATTTCTTCCTTCTGTTGAAAACGTCTGTTATTTTGAAACCTGCTGGTAATCAAACAGTTCTTCTTTTGTGCTCAACAGAAAAAGACATTCATACAGGTCTGGATGGGTAAATAATAACAGAATTTATATTTTTGGGTGACCTTTCACTTTAAGTTGATAGGACTGATGTACAAGCCTCCAAGTCCTAAGCCTAACCCAAACATAAACCTTACATTTGAAGAGTTTTAATTTTTGTTGTTGTTGTGTTTTTGTTTCTGATACTGTTGCCACTGTGGCAGATTGTTGTGGGAGTCTTACATACCTCTTGATGCACTGTAAATGGTGAAAACCCCCCCTTCTCCAATGCCCACACTTTGAGCATTAAACAGACTCACACACAGCAGAGCGGCGAATACAGCATCAACTGCTGATCAGCTCTATATTTCTTTGTAGCCCGGCGATGTAAGGATCCATCCACTGGCCCAAACGCGGAGTCCAGTTGTCTGGTTGAAGGTTTAATGCATGTTCGGTCTTTTTACAGCGCTTCTGCAAAGTCCACTTAGTTTATCAAGGTTTACTTTCAATTTTAATCTAGCTCCATGTTTAATCTGACTCCAATTTCATACGATCGTAAATTTAGGCGGGTTCTCTAATTTAAACTAATCACAAATACAGATTATGTCTTAATTTGGATATTTGATTATTCTGGATCAGACTACACTTTAATCTACTAGAAATAATGATTTCAGAAGAGATCCGATTGAATCAAATATAACAATTTATTTGTCAGGTAAAAATGTATCATGCCAATTACATAGTTTAACAATGAGAATCCAATTTAGAATTAAATTCAATTCCAATTAGAATAAATACATAACATCAATTACGCAAAGACAAATCTAAGAATGAGAGATGCATACCTGACCGCAGAGAGACACACAGCAGCATGTGAGAGATTTGGAGGCAAAGCTCCAGAGACTCTCACACACAGTGTGGGGTTCTTCTGAATACAGAATCCCCAAGTAATGTTTTGTCACTTCGCTTATATACCCAGACCAAAACAAACAAATCTTCCAATCAGTTGTAAAAACATAAAAGACCTTTTGGTTTGTCAGGAGATCTCGTGACCCAGGGTCACACCTGGCTGGAGATTCTCACCCGACCCCAAGAGGAAAACACACCCCTCAGCAGCAAAACACAATTCTACAAAAGTGTTCAGTCTTCCTCATAATATAAGTGACTTCTGTGAAATTGAGACCATTTTACCAATCGCACTAAGACCTTTAGAATGATACCAAACATGAAAGGGAAAACTTCAACATATTCACAAAATGTAACACATGTAGTATATGGACATTCTTAGTGACTTTCAGTGGAACCTTTTGGGGGAAAAGTGTGAGATGCAGGGAGGGGAGAGGAGAGGGAGGAAGGAGGCTGTAAATGAGCAATAGAGGTGGTGTTGTTTGCCCTCTTTGAAGATCTCTTCTCCAGATTAGTTTTATTGATTTGTTGCATGGCATCTGTTTTTGTCGGGGTTCCTGGACTTTGAATTCATGAGGAAATAATTTCCCATCTTACAGCGAAACATAGCAATTTAAAAAACTAACAGATTGTGTAGCTGAGATAAAAAACTGGATGACAAGTAATTTCTTACTGATAAATTAAGAAAAAACAAAAGTGTTAATTATTGGACTAAAACCTCCGTGTGTAATAACCTAAAACACTGTCTAATACTTGATGGCTGTTCTGTTAAATCTTTGTCATCAGTTAGGAACCTAGGTGTGCTATTTGACAGCAATCTTTCCTTCGAAAAACCACATCTCTAGTATTTGCAAAACTGCTTTTTTTCCATCTCAAAAATATATCTAAACACGACCAATGCTATCAATGTCAAATGCTGAAACATTAATTCATGCGTTTATGACCTCAAGGTTAGATTGATAAATAAAGTCCATCTGGTCTAAAATGCAGCAGCTAGAGTTCTTACTAGAACTAGAAAGTATGATCATATTAGCCCGGTTCTGTCTACACTGCACTGGCTCCCTATTAAACATCGTATAGATTTTAAAATCTTGCTAATTACTTATAAAGCCCTGAAGTACCTGAGCAAGCTCTTATCGCATTATAGTCCCTCACGTCTACTTCATTCTCAAAACTCTGACAATTTGATAATACCTAGAATATCAAAATTAACAGCAGGCAGCAGATCATTTTCTTATCTAGCGCCCAAACTGTGGAACAATCTACCCGACACTGTTCGGGACACAGACACACTCTGTCAGTTTAAATCTAGATTGAAGACCCATCTCTTTAACCTGGCTTACACATAACACATCAACATATTTCTATAATTCAAATCCATTAAAGGATTGTTAGGCTGCATTAATGAGGTCAACCAGAACTGGGAACACTTCCCATAAAACCTGATGTACTCATGAGAAGAATGGCATCAACGCTAATATTAGTCTGTTTCTTTCTTATTCTGAGGTCACCTTAACCACCAGATCCAGCCCGTATCCAGATCAGATGGTCACTGCAGTCCCCCAGATCCAATCCGTACCCAGCCCAGACGGTGGATCAGCACCTAGAGACGACCTCTACAGCCCTGAATGTCAGCGGAGACCACATCGACTAGATGAGCCCCAGTGATGGATCCCCAGTGATGGAGCCCCAGTGAAGACCTCGTCACTTAGACGGCTATTCTGTCACCGATGGAGTTTTGGTTCTTTGCTGCTGTCACCTCTGGCTTGCTTAGTTGGGGACACTTTTTCTTCATATGATATCGTATACTGTTTGAACTGAACTGAGCTAGATGGTGACATCATTGAATCCAATGATCAACTGCCTTTACCTTAAAATTGAGTGTTTACTGTTGACCTTGTGCATTATTGATGCAATATTTCCTATTTAACACTGTACAGCCGCTTTGTCACAATTGTGTATTGAAAATGGGCATTGAAAATGGGTCATGGATGGGTATTCCAGCATGACAATGGCACAAAACACACGACCAAGGCAACAAAGGAGTGGCTCAAGAAGAAGCATATTAAGGTCCTGGAGTGGCCTAACCAGTCTCCAGGGACCGGTTGAACCAGCTAGACGTACACCCGGTTGTAAGACTAGGCTGGACGTAAACTGCGCTTTAAGTCGTGCATTGAATTTTATGCCGGTTGCACCATCTTGGCGTAGTGCTACATAAAGTAAAGTGAAAAGTCACGATTTGCTCAGACAGAATTCGTTTTTAAATAATTAATAACTGTCACGTGGTCTTTTCGGGCAGGATAATGTGGCCTATAAACAATTATTACAAATAATTACAGATCATAATCCCACAGAAAATCTGTGGAGGGAGCTGAAGGTTTGAGTTGCCGAACATCAGCCTCGAGACCTTAATGACTTGGAGAGGATCTGCAAAGAGGAGTGGGACAAAATCCCTCCTGGTGGCCAACTACAAAACAACGTTTGACCTCTGTGTTTGCCAACAAGGGTTTTGCAACCAAGCACTAACTTATGTTTTGTGAAGGGGTCAAATACTCATTTCACTCATTACAATGCAGATCAATTTTTAAAAAAATTTAACTACTTTTTTAGATTTTTTGTTATACTGTCTCTTCCTGTTCAAATAACCCACCATTAAAGTTACAAGTCGGACTCTCTAACCATTATTGGCAAAACAGTGCAGAAGTGGTGCTGACCCTGAGCTTACGCAGGGTTTCATAACCCCTCATAAAAAGTGGTGCTAACTCTACTTCGTATTTGCGAATGTGAACCTGTGTGCTGTCATGAAAAAAAGCCTTTAAAATAGGCTGACTGGAATTTCCTTGCCTAGCCTATAGTTTCCCACACAGGCAAGGATTAACTGCACACGAGCAGGAGACAAAGTTCAATGCAATATGGACGAATCTTGTTGTACCCCTAGAAGAGTTGTTCTCTGTGTTGGAAAACGCACACTCTGACCACACACAGCTTCTTCATTCTCGAAGTTCTCACAGTAAACAAAGCTAACATGCTTGTGTCACTTCACACATTTCTTCCTTCTGTTGAAAACTGTTATTTTGAAACCTGCTGATAATCAAACAGTTCTTCTTTTGTGCTCAACAGAAGAAAGACATTCATACAGGTCTGGATTGGTAAATAATGACAGAATTAAAATTTTTGGGTGACCTTTCACTTTATGTTGATAGCACTGATGTACAAGCCTCCAAGTCCTAAGCCTAACCCAAACAAAAACCTTACATTTGAAGAGGTTTGGTTTTTTGTTGTTGTTATGTTTTTGTTTCTGATACTGTTGCCACTGTGGCAGATTGTTGTGGGAGTCTAATTAAGTCTCAATGGTGAACCCTGCCCTTGTGGCTCTTTAGAATCTTACCTTCTGATCTCAGAGCAAGTCCTGGTGTCGGCTGCCACTGCTGCTTTAGTATAGCACTTGTCAGAGAGTCTGATTATCCATTTCAGAATCTCAAACACAATGGCAGCCAAACATCTGAAAGCAGACCAACAAAGTTTGAGCTATTTGATATTTATTTATGAGACAAACAAAATTCAGATCTGTGGTTTCATTCCATATATTATCAATATAGCATATAAAGTACTATATATTATTTGTGTGTGCGTGTGTGTGTATATGTTTCATCACATTTCATAGGTGAGATAACCCATCATAGAACAGTCCCTGTCCACCGGTTTGAAGAAGCTCTTTAAAGAAAAAAGAAAAAAAAAACTCTGTTACAGTGGTAGAAGTCTGGTATGCACCTTAAAGTATAATTTACATACAGTGTGTTTTTAAATAATTGCTAAAAATCTTTATCTTTTAAGTTCCACAGAAGAACAAGAACATTATACAGGTTTAAAACAAGTAATGATGAGAAGATTCACTTTTGGGTCATCTATTCCTTTAATTTGTGTAGGTGTGCAATATGCAAGCCCTGATTTCTATTAAGGAATAAAAAAAAAAAAATGTTGTCTTCATTTTGATCTGGTTTCGGAGTCTCCTTTCCAAAAGGTTATGTGAACAATTTAAAAAGTAATGCAATTAATAAATGAAAGATGAAATATATTACTGTAGTCTGAGAAAAAGTTGAAAAAAAAAAAACCTGTCAAATGAGACTACTGTTTACAGTGATGGTGCAGTGGATTAGATGCAGTATTTGTCAGAAAGATGGGTGGGTATTACACATGGTAACCACAGGGCCACTGATAGTACTGCTTCCTGTTCATGTCTGCTGTGCTGATAAGTGTGTTGCCTTTGTAGTTCTCTTGAACTTTTTTGAAATAATAGGCCTACTCTGTTGTGTATACAGTTTTCACTCTCTGTTACATGAACTGCTACACTTAATTCCAATATTATCAAATATTAGCCTATTGGTGGTGTGTGGTGGTGTTCTAAAACAAGGAGGAAAATTTCTAATGTTTTTAATCAATATAGTTTCACTTGGGGGCAGCCGAGCATGTGTGTGTGTCTGTGTGCACTTGGATTGGTTAAATGCAGAGCAGAAACTCTGAGTATAGGTCTCCTTTAAGAATGCAGTTATTTTCAGATTTCATATATATATTATTAGTGAACTGGAGATCAGTGTGAGGGAGGCAAAGGTACATCCCCTTCAACCCCAATGTGTACTTTGTTTATGTGGACACTAGGTTTCACGTACAGTGAGCGACATGAATTTCACCATCAGAACAGTATACAGGATAAACTCAATTTTTTTTTTTTAACTCAAGGTTGTGAGTTGCTCTGTTGGGGTGCTCTAATGGGGGAGGGAGGTTAGAATTATTCTAAGGGCCTAAAAATTCTAAAGAGTCAAGAGGCATTTATATGTAATTTGCAGAGTTACACTGGGGAACTGGGTATTGATGCTTGTGATGAGGCACAGACTTGCAGTGACAGGACTAAACACAAATTTAGTAAACATTACCATACACAATTTTATAGAAGTCCAGGACACTGATCAATTAAACTGGGGTGCTACAGTTTTAATGAAGATGCAACAGTCAGAACGTCTTTGATTATCATTGACTTTTTCCTTTCAACATTTACAAGCCAATGGCCAGGCTTCCCATAAAAGTGACAAGCTTCAGGCAGCATTTAACATTTATTAATGTCAACATTAATCCACTCTCCTAATTCAAGCAGTAGGATTGTACACAAATATGTTCCTGTCAGTTGAGCATAATGGGTTTGAGCTTTCAGGTCTGTTTGTGAGGGAGGAAAGGCAGCACAAATAGCATTCAGCATGGCCAGATCCACTGGTTTGATTAGAGAATCTCATCCAGTGTGAATATAGAGAAAGTGGCATTATTGACCATTGGTGGAGCAGGTCATTGCAGTTCCAGCTGCAGGGGTGTCACTCCACATATGCACCAAAAACATTCATGCTTATATTTGACCCATTTAAGGTGTCCCAGTTCATTACAAATCAATACTGAACACTTTCTCATTGTATCTAGAGCATGCAATCCCTTTCAGGGTTAGATATTCCACCTTCTGTCCATGCAGCCAAATTATTAACATATGTTTGCACATTGTTTGTTTCCAAGGGGAAACTAAGCACAGGGCTTTATCTACTGCATCTTGAAGCAAATTTATTCAATACCTGTATAGTTGCATTTAAATGGTAGCCAAATCCAGCAGGATGAAACTGTGCCTGTAGTCCTCTAAATAAATGATGGCATCAGTAGTCGGCTTCATTAACAAATGACTCTTATGAACCGGTTCTTTTTGAGTCAAGAGCACAAAGCATGGCCCAGTTCATTAACAAATTGTTTTTACATTTGTAAATCAGATAATAATTACTGCTTCTCGGCTAACTCAGAAGTCCTCTGAGGAATCTAATCACATCCGGATATGTCTGAGATTCATTATTTGTGATCTGATTCTCCGACAGTTCGCTCCACTTTCATCATGGATATAGGCCTTTTTGCCAAATCTGACGAAACAACAACGTGAAATCAAGAAGATCTGATTGGTGTGTCATCAGTTTTGCTAATGTTTAACATAGTTTAACTCATTGTTAAACTTTTTGAGAAATGTGTCTTTGTTTTGAGAACTGAATGAATGGTTCAGGAAAATGTGCCAACTAAAATAAGTTACACACAGAGTACATCAGATTATGGAAATTTCACTACTCTATATGTACAGTAAAGTGTAGCACGTTGTACAGCTATAAACGTGTGACTGTCAAATTTTGATCTGTAACCATTTTTTTTTTTTTTTTACAGTATGTGTACTTAGTTTATGCAGAACTGAGAAATGACTGCCTAGAGATATATTGTGTCGGAAGACCAAGAAACTACTATAGTACTGTATAGTGTAATGAAATTTGGCCAAATGTGCAGAAAAACTGTGTATTATTATTATTTACATTTTTTTTCTCTGGGCTGTATTGTGGTATTGTGGCATACCAATTTCATATACAATTCTTTGTTATTTGAACTTTTCTAGTGATTATTATCTACTGCAAGATCACTTCACAGTAGTAACATAAAAATCATTTTTTTCCCCAAAAGTTAATTGCTGATTTCTACAAGTGTATCTGTTTTTGTTATAGTGTTATTGATCTTGTGAGTGTTCACTGGCAGGAAAGTCATCAGTGCATTTAAATTGTATGTAAGCATTTAAGAATACCTGTAATAACTATATTGAAAAGTCTGAAAGACAAATGTATGCTGGCTTGTCTTAAAGTCTTGTTTAAAAACATAAATAGTTTGGTCAGATAGGATATTCTGGGTGGTTGCAAGGTTCTTGCTATGCAGTTGCTGGGATGTTGCTAGAGTACATGGTTGATAGTGTGTTCTGGGTAATTACAAACATTCCCACCTCTGTTAATAATAGAAAATCAACTTTGTTTTCAAAACTGATCCAGCTTAAGTGCTTTGGGACTATAAATCCCAAACTATGCATGGGGGCTTGCTTTGGTGTTGCCATAGACCCCATGCCACCCCTTTGCCACTGTAAAAAAAATGTTTTCTAGATCCGCCCCTGTGCTGATACCAGTGGAGTGCAGGTCAGACTATTCAAACCATTCAGAACCAACAAAAATCAGGACACCAAAAACAATTAAAAAGTTATAAAATTGTATTTATTATAAATAAATAAACAGCTTGACTTCTTTATATGACACTTAGTTAACACTGTCTTTCCTGTCAAACAGAAAGTTTGCGTCTGCAATACAGTTCAATGTTACTGTGTGTGAAACTTGACATTTTCTCTTTTTAGTTGCTCTTTGGGTTGCTTATGGACGTTGTCCTCCATAGCTTGATGAAGATGAACCTAATGCACTGAACACCACTGTTTTCACAGTTTTCAGTTAAACACAACCCAGACATTCCTACAGCTTCAAACTCACATACTAGTGCTCTATATTTAATTAATGACTATTATTATCCATGTGTACTGTGTATATAGAATTTCATTCATTCATTCCCTTGCAATTGTGACCTTGTACCTCAAATTTTGAAATGCTTTTCTGTTGTGACCTTTTATCTTACAGTGAAACTTTAAATCTCAGAACTGCAACTTTATATTGCAATCTGACTTCATCTCACAATGCAAATTCATACACTACAATGTGACTACAACTTACATCTGCAACTTTATTTCTTGAAATTGTGACTATAAACTGATGTCATAATTGTAAAAGAGAAAGTTGCCAATGCAAGATATACAGTACAATTGCAAATGCCTTTAAATTGTTTTGCTCTGATGTGGAAATGGTCTTCTCATAAAAGGTTGTTAAATCTGACACAGAGACACTGAAGAATCAGGATAAAACCCAAATCCAGCATAGAGGGGTTCAGTGAATGTGTTGTTGAATGTGTAAATGTGTGTAAGCGTGTGTGTGTCAGAGACGCTGTAGAAGGACAGAATGCCGGACGGACAGTCCAGATACACTCCTACTCTATTAGAGCGGGATGACGGGCCATTTACATCAGTGCTGTTATTATTGTACCAGGCAGTATAATTCACATCAGAACAATTTAGACTCCAGGACTTTTCACTGAATCCAAACGAACTGTTAATTCCACTTTTCCTGCTGATGTCTTTATATGTAATCGCTACATTACCTGAGCCTTCCCATTTAACCTCCCAGTAACAGCGTCCAGTCAGACTCTCTCCACACAGGATCTGTTCCCGGTCATCAAATCTGTCTGGATGATCAGGATACGGCTGACGATCTTTCACATATGTTGTTTTTTTGTTCCCTTCAGTCAGGATGAGTTGAGTGTGTGCTGTGTCTGGATCCAGTGTGAGATCACAGGCATCTGAACACAAGAAGAGACATCACATCATCTATGACATCATTAAATATGTACAGGAAAATGTGTGTGTGTGTGTGTGTGTGTGTGTGTGTGTGTGTGTGTGTGAGGACTTACATTTTCTCAGTCCTGGTTTGATTCTAAAATGTCCTCCATAGTCAAAACTGAACAGAGACAAAAACATACACACAAACAAAAAAATGACATGGTATGAGGGAAGATTTTAAATTTGCAAATTTAGTCTACTGTATTTTTTTTTTCTTCTTCTTCTCCTTCTTCATTGGTCCCTCACTATTCTCACCTTGGTCTTGGTTATCTAGCTATCTTGTGTATTTAAGCCCCAGGGTTTGCTGTGTTGGTTTAACTTTTTTGCACATAGATTCACGTGAGAAATAACAGTGATTAGATTTTTTTAGGAATGGAAAGTAACAGTCAGCTCACTGTTAAAGCAGTCTGTGATTTTTATGTTAGGAGCAACTTATATTACACATTTTATTATAACCTTTATTCACAGAGAGAATTATACGCCACAAAAATAAATAAATAAATAAATAAATAAATAAGAACTGCAAATTGTGATACCATTTAACCCTCAAATCGCAGCAGAACTTTGTGGACTCTACTGTATTACATCAGATAAAGGCAAAAATAAAGGTTTAAAAAAGTGGGAGCATAACAATGCTTCAATGGCAATTTCCTAACAAAAGATCACTCTACTATACACATACTGACACAAATGAGTCATAACTGTCCCACATACTTGAGTATCTCCAGTTTATAGTTTGGATCCTCCAGTTTGTGTTTGAGCAGCTGGACTCCTGATTGTCCTGGGTGATTGTAGCTCAGATCCAGCTCTCTCAGGTGTGAGGGGTTTGAACTCAGAGCTGAAGATAAATAACCACAGCCTTCCTCTGTCAACATACAGCCAGACAACCTACAGACACACAAAACAGTCTGATAAGAAAATAAAACTCATGTCCATCCATTAATGTCTGAATCTACAAAGATGCCCAGATTACAACAATGTTGGTTAGCAAATGCCTGTGCACAAAGAGCTTAACTGACAGGCGATCTGACCAATCATAATGGTGAATTAGCCATTTTGTCTGACAAACAATCAGATGGGATAGTAGATTAAAGGAGAAGTCCACATCCAGAACAACAATTTTACAGATATTGTACTCACCCTCTTGTCATCCAAGATGTTCATGAATTTCTTTCTTTTTTTTTTTTTTTGAGGAAAATATTTCAGGATTTTTTTTTCCATATAGTGGACATCTATGGTGCCCCGAGTGTTTGAGAATAAAAGGTACTGAAATTGTTTTTTTTTTTAATGAAAATAACTAATCATTTCACTAGATAAGACCCTTCTTCCTTGGCTGGGATCATTTACAACTGCATTTGTGATCGTTTGAAGCTGCAAAAATCCTGAAATGTTTTCCTCAAAAAACATAATTTCTTTACAACTGAAGAAAGAAAGACATGAACATCTTGGATGACAAGGGGGTGAGAACATTATATGTGAATTGTTGTTCTGGAAGTGGACTTCTCCTTTAACTTTGGTGGACTTAAACTTGAAAAGTGGTTAAAATAAAACACGTTATGATGTTCATTTATGCTTATGTTGTGCTTTTAGGTAAATATGAAAAGATGAACAGTTTATGTGTCACTTCAAATAAGACAAAGTTGTAATGACACATTAAAGAGCCACAAAATGGCATTTATTGTTTGATTTTTTTAAAAAAATGACACCATCTGTAGTAGTGCTTGAATAAGTATGTTTTAATTAGGAAATCTAGTGCTAAACATTATACAAACATTGTACTAAGCATCGAAGATCAAATGTCACACACCTCAGTCTCTCCAGCTGACAGTTTTGACTCTTCAGTCCATCAGAAATAATCTTCACACCAGAGTCCTCCAGGTCATTGTTACTCAGATCCAGTTCTCTCAGAACAGAGTTTGAGGATTGTAGAGCTGATGATACAATTCCACAATCCTGAGCAGTGAGATTACAGCCAGCAAAACTGAAAGAGAGGAAAACACATGAATAAATTCTTAACATCATTTTACATCTGTTATTTCAATAATATCTGCTTAATTCTTGTAAAAGACATTCAAACTGCAATACTTATTATAGGATTAAACACTCACAGAGATTTTCTACAGTTGATCACAGCTGGTATCAGTCTTCTTCTCCCCTCATCTGATGTGTTGTATTTCTTGAGGTCCAGTTCATCCAGCACCTCCTCTGACATCTGAAGCATGTAGGCGATTGTTGAGCAGTGAGCAGGAGAGAGTTTCTTCTCTGAGTGTTTGTCTGATTTCACAAACTCCTGAATCTCTCTGGACAGAGTCTGATCTTTCACTTCCAGCAGACAGAGGAACAGATTGATGGATCTTTCAGTGGAGAGTCCATGTCCATCTTTGATCTTCTCTTTAATGAACTGTGTGGTTCTCCTGATGCTCTCTGAGCTGTTCTCTGTGTGTGTCAGTAGATCCTTTAAGAGTCTCTGATTGGACTCCAGTGAGACGCCCAGCAGGAACCGCAGGAACAGATCCAGATGGCCATTCTTGCTCTCAATGGCTTTATCTACTGCATCTCTATGCAGATTATGTATCACATCACAAAACTTCAATGTATCAATATGTTTTATTACATAATAGTAAAACACATAAAAAGCAGCAAGAAACTCCTGAACGCTCAGATGAATGAAGCTGTAGACTTTCCTCTGATGAATCACAGATTCCTCCTTAAAGATCTCAGTGCAAATCCCAGAATACACTGAGGCGTCAGTGACGTCTATGCCGCTCTCAATCAGGTCCTCCTCATAGAACATCACATTGCCCTTCATCAGCTGTTTGAAAGCCACTTTAGCAAGTTTCACAATCACTTCTCTGTTGGACTGCAGGAGTTTCTCTGGATTTCTCTCTTCATACTTCTGATTCCTCATGTTGATCTGAATCAGCAGGAAGTGGATGTACATTTCAGTCAGAGTTTGAGGGATTTCTGCACTCACATCTTCTTTCAGGAGCTTCTGAAGCACAGTGGATGAGATCCAGCAGAAGACGGGGATGTGGCACATGATGTGGAGGCTTCTTGCTCTTCTGATGTGTGAGATGATTCTGCTGGCTTGATGCTGGTCACTGATTCTCTTCCTGAAATATTCCTCCTTCTGAGGTTCATTGAATCCCTGAATTTCTGACGGTTGATGTATTTGGAGGGGATCTGATTGGCTGCTGCTGGTCTGGAGGTGATCCAGATGAGAGCAGAGGGAAGCAGCTCTCCTTTCATGAGGTTTGACATCAACACACCCACTGATGAAGTCTCAGCCACATCACAAACTTTCTGATCATCTGAAAACATCAGTGTGATTCTGCTTTCATCCAGACCATCAAAGATAAACACAACTTTACACTCCTCATAAATCTTTGAGTCCAGATCTTGAAGTTCAGGATGAAAGTCCAGCAGAAGTCTGTGAAGACTGTATTGATGATCTCGGATCAAGTTCAGCTCTCGAAATGGAAGCAGAAACATGAAATCTACATCCTGATTGTCTTTTCCCTCGGCCCAGTCCAGAATGAACTTCTGCACAGAGATGGTTTTTCCGATTCCAGCGATGCCTTTAGTAAGAACAGTCTTGATTTGTTTTTTCTCCTCACATCCTGGTTCAGGTGAGGATTTAAAGATGTCATTGCAGTAGATTGGAGTGTCTTGTGAGTGTTTTGTTCTGGCTGTTTTCTCCATCTGTAAAACCTCATGTTCTTCATTCACTCCTTCACTCTCTCCCTCTGTGATGTAGAGCTGTGTGTAGATCCTGTTCAGGAAGGTTTGATCCGCTTGGAGTTTGATTCCCTCAAATAATCTCTCATACTTGATCTTCATGCTGGTTTTGTGCTGGTCTTTTACTCTCTGCAGGTCTCCAGTCTCCAGTGTGCGTTTCTGTTGGACTGCTACAGTGTTGTCCTGCATAATCTGAGCCTGATCGTGAGATGTAAAGAATGGCCCACATGTTTCCCTCCTGCTGAGAAAATTCAAAATAAAAAAGCATGGATTTTTAAGTTGTGCCCCTTTTCACTGCATATTTTTAAATGAATTTTGTGTTATTGTCAAAGTCTGTCCTGATGGCCTTGTCTGTTTTGTCTTTGTTTAATGTTTCTTTGTTTGTCTTGTGCTTGAGCACATGGTTTTTATTGGCCATGTGCTCCTCCTATCCTGCCCGCTTGTTTAGTCCTCATCCAGTCCTCGTTTCTCTCATTGTGTTCACCTTTACTCATGTGCTTTCCTCCCTATTTATTGAGCTCTTTTCCCTCATGTCCTTGCTGGTTTGCTGTTTTGTGCTTCATTTAGTTAAACTACCTGCTCTAGTTGCACCTTACTCTTTGGTACAGTTCTTATATATCCTTGTCAAAGTTCAAAACCTTGTTTTTTCTTTTGACGGGTAACATTTTCACGCCTTCCACTTCAAGTTTCCATTTTAGCATTTTCTTTATTTTTTTCTTTTTAGACAGCTAGACCAGTTCAGTGTCTGTTTACATCAATAATAGATCTCTGCTTCATTGTTCATTGCCCTGCCTTCCCAACCACTATCTGCCTGGTGCTGCCACTTATGTTATCTGTGCGGTGTCATTCCCTGTTGTTGGATTGTTTCCTGCCTTGGCTACCCACTTCTGCTCTGTTGTCTGCTGTGTTAATAAAACATGTCATTCTCTATTGTGTGTTTGGGTCCTTTCTCACAGATCTTAACATTTATTTCATTGAGGGACTTTAATTATGAATATGAGATTCACTACACAGTACATTAGCAAGTAAATGCTTATACTAACAGAGTGACAGAGGTCACTGGTCCTTCACTGAAAACAATGGGTACGTCCATTGATTTGGCACTCTTCACAGACACACCACTGGGATCTGAAGACTTTGAACTGCATCTCTTCCTTTTTCTGATACTGACAAAATACAAACAAAACAGCACTTTGTACATACCTTAAATGATTTATTTATGAAAATTAAAATACCTTAATTAATTAATTAATTAATAATTAATTAATTAACCCTGAGTAATTTCCATCCCTTCACTGAAAGTACAAATCTCAAAAACCTCAGATACAAAGGGTCTGCCAAAAGTTTAAATTAAATCTTTTCGTCATATAAAGGAGACATAACTCTTAAGATTTGAATTAAACAATGCAGTTTAATGCATTAGTTTAAGATTAGTTTAATGATGCCTTTATAACCCTTCTGAATCTTTGCAATTTTGGTACTGTGAAATTGCAATGGAGGGACAAAAATATTTCAGGTTTTAAATATAACTAGCGTGAGGGTGTTAATAATGACAGGATTTGATTTTTTCAGATTAATCTCTTTCCCCACCAGTGTTTTTAAAAAAGTTGCCTGCCACCGCTAGCAAAAACAGAGAAAAATGCATCAAAGTAGTGCATTTTCAAACAAAAAACATGCAGATTTAAATAATTATATGAATGATTGAAACTGCATTCATTAAACAGAACAAACAGATGCACATGCACACAGACAGACACACACAGACACACACAAACACAAGCGTACATACATATATACATACATATCCATATCCAGAGTGGGTTATCAGTCTATCCATGGCACAACTAAAAGTTTCACTGTCTGTAAAGGCATCTCCCGCACTGACTACTTTGTCCCGATCTGATTCAAAATGGTTAAAACATGCATGATCGGAGTCCGAGTCCATTAACACCTCCGGTGCCTGTTTAGATGTATACCTCTTCAACTTTTTATGTGATATAATCTACATATTCTGATACTTCCGTTTATGCCGATCGTCTTGTATTCACACATGGAAGTCATGTAATTCATTCTGGGAACAAGCTAGGGCTTTCCTTAATGTAATACACCTAGACGAGATATCTCATCATTGCCGGGGAAAGAGTTGAGGGCTTTTGACCCTCAGGTGCACACTCCTGCTGAGCTACTAATGTGAGCTCCATAGCAGACTTGTCAATGCGGCATTACATCACGAATGTGTTTAGGGTTATGGGTGCGATTTGGGACAGAGCCTCTGTGATGTAAGGTTTTTTTCTCCATTTGTCACCGATGGAGTTTTGGTTCCTTGCCGCTGTCGCCTCTGGCTTGCTTAGTTGGGGACACTTTCTTTAAACACAATATTGTATTTTATTTTATTGATTTTGATTAACTACCTTTACCTAAAATGTGAGTGTTTACTGTTGCCTTTGGCATTGTTGATGTACTGTTTCCTATTTAATACTGTACAGCCGCCTTGCCACAATTCTGTATTGTTAAAGGCGGTATATAAATAAAGGTGACTTGACTTGACTTGACTTGATGGTATCAAAGCGCTGGTCACTCACCTACTGCAAGCTACTGGAATGCACTTTAAATCACTGTGAAGTACTGTGAGTTACCTGAGGTCAGAGGTCATGGTTTCTTTACTGAATTCAGAGGGGTGATTCCTCATGGGTTCATCATGGCTTGATTCAGCAGATGGAGAACTCATTTTAGAGTCAATGTCCTCCTACTCTCATTTATCAAAGTGTGTTTTTTTTCTGACCTTTCATGTGGAAACACAGAGATAAAAAGACAGAACCATAGTACTGTACAGTATAGATACAATAAATTAATGTTTAATTTCAAACATCAGTGTAATCATATTCAAATAGTTGCTCATGTTCAGATACTTTTGTTATATTCAGGTATGAAATATCTTGTTGAAATATTTATTTCTCATGGTTTATTCAGCTAATAATATTTTGTTACAGTATAGGGGCTGGAAATCTGTACACAAACTATGTATGTAGTTATACAACAGTTTAAACATTTTAGTGTATATATACTAGTATTTTAACATTGTGCTAATTTGGATGCAGAACAAATTAAGCATTAATTCAGCGGTTATTTCGAGCGTAATGACAATATGATAATGTCTCATTTTCTAGTGACTGCACAACAGAATCAGCAGTCATTGCTGTTTGTAAATTGTTTCTAATTACTGTAGGCAATAACGTTACATCTGATGAAACATTTCCCTGCGGAGAAATTCAAACTAACAATTTATGTCAAACTTTCTTGACGTCACAATAGTTACCCTGGTAAAAAAAACAGCATATACTGGTAGCTGTTTTGATGCTGGGATGGTTTAAGCTGGTCTTTTGCTGTTTTATGCTGGTCATGTTGCTGGTCAAGGACCAGCATAAACCAGCACCAAAACATACCTAACCTGCATCCCAGCATCAAAACATAGCTACCAGCATATGCTGTTTTTTTTCACCAGGGTACACATCGAAATATAAAAATTATATACGACAGTGTTTAGTCTATATTATTGCATGCTATATAAAACTAACGATCAGCGTAAAACACTTTTATTGTGGATCTTTCTGCCATTTCCCTCGGATATAGCTGAAGAAACATAAAATCCAAATAGCACCGAATTTTTTATATTATTGCATGATTATATGAAGAATGAGTTTTGAACTTACCACAAAACATCCAGCCGTTTTAAACGAGTATTACTGTTTTTAAAGCCTTGAAATGGCGTATTTTTTTCTTTTTTTAACTTTCGTTTTCTATTGTTCCGTTATGAACTCCACCCACATATTTCACACAACAATCATATTCTCCCTCCAGTGGCGAAGAGCGTCATGTCATTCTCAACCAGTCTCAAAACTGTTCGTCTGTCATTAAATTCTCTTATAAGCAGCTATTCACGAGCTGCTGGTCACTAATGCTTATGTTCAAGCATAAACTGCCAAAACAACCCATCATGGTGAAACTGCCCTTCTCTCACAACATCTGGATTTACGATTATCGATCGATTATCGATTATCTTTTTTACATTGCAGTAGTCAACTGTCTGTAACCAGCCTCTCATAGACAGACCTTCTCGAGCTTAAAAAAAATAGCCAATCTAAAGGCAAGCTCCAAAACTGTCATGACAGTGTTTTGTTTGGTTCTTTTGCTAATCAGTGCTGCCATTTTATTTACTTCCAAAGTAATTCCAATGTAAATCATAATTCTGTGGCTGGCTCTTTATACAGTGCTCACACCACAAACTCTGCTGAATGTTCATGTATTAAATGCATTGTTTAGGTCTTGTGGGTTTTAGCATACAGTCATGTTCCTTTGTGTTCTTTATGCATGTCTCTTACTCACGGTTCACAGCGGTCGGATGATACAGACAGATCAGGGACAGACTGCGGCCGTGTCCCACAGAGAGACGACTGTCCTGGACACACAGACTTACAGAGACCCCCGTCCAGCAGCAGAGACTCCAACAACATCCACTGTTTTAATCTCGTACAGAATTGTCAAGGCCCTCAGAAAAATTTGATGTATTAATATCTGAACATGCAATATGCCAAATTAAAGAACAGAGCTTCTACTTTTAAACAAACAAGCAAAAAATGTTTTATTCTTTGAACATTATTTTTGATCACCAGTTGAATGTAGGTAAGTTTCATAAACATTTTTTTTTTTTTTAATGAAACTTACCTAGAATCAAGGAAAGCTGTATAATGTAATATTTTTCGAAACACATAATAAATAAATAAATGAATATAAAAATGTAAACAGTAATATACAAAATGTCACAGAAGCAACAAAACAAAATGTATATAAGAATCACTCAATTATAGTTTTAGCAAATGTCATTTCATGAAGACGATGTTAAACACAGAGTGAACCAAAAATTCCAGTATCTTACAATCCTGACACAAAGGTAAAGAGGATCCTTCATCTGCACTCTAATAAATCCTGCAAAATCACTCTCAGCATCAGAAAACTGTACTCTTCCTACAGCATTTCTTTTCTAACTACCTCTGGATTTATCATCATCTGTAATCTTGACATTGAAGCAGCCAGCAATCTGTCCGAGTCACCACCAATATTGAGAAAAATATGGATGTGTCTAATGTTTGTAAGTTGATTTATGTAAGAAAAAGAGGGACAAAAAATAAAAAATGAGAAAAAATGGCCATTTGTTTGCGATGCCTCAGTTGTTTCTAACAGCAGATTATTTCATCTGACATAGAGACAATGAGGATTTAAACACTCTGAATCCAGCATAGAGGGGTTCAGTGAATGTGGTGTTGAATGTGTGTAAGTGTGTGAGTGTGTGTGTGTCAGAGACACTGAAGTATGAGAGAATGCCAGCTGACACGTCCAGATACACTCCTACTCTGTTAGAGGATGAAGGGGCTGGTATGTCAGTTTTCTTATTATCATGCCAGGCAAAATATCTGTCATCAGTGCAGTACAGACTCCAGGATTTGTCATTGTATCCAAACCAAGATTCACTTCCTCCTTTCCTGTTGATTTCTTTATATGTCACTGCTATATAAGACCATCCACTCCATTCAACCTCCCAGTAACAGCGTCCAGTCAGACTCTCTCCACACAGAACCTGCTCATGCTGCTCAAATCTGTCCTTATGTTCAGGATACGACTGATGATCTTCGACATGTGTTGCCTTTCTGTTCCTCTCAGTCAGGATGAGTTGAGTGTGTGCTGTGTTTGGATCCAGTGTGAGATCACAGGCATCTGAACACAAGAAGAGACATCACATACATTAAGGACAGTATCAGAGCTCTGAGTGTGTTTGTGTTCTGACATATATGGGTGATGAGGAATATAATGACAAATTTAATAACACAGGCATTAATGTAAACATTTATAAGGACATTCCATGTAAACCAAATGGTTAAAACAAACTAAAACATACTAAACAGTGTTAATGTAAAAAATATAAACATGCAAAACGTTTTGTATGATGGGTAGGCTGAGGGAGAAGGGGATAGAAAATACAGTTTGTACAGTATAAAAACCATTATGCTTATTGAGAGTCTCTAGAAGCCACATATACAAAAATGTGTGTGTGAGAAAGAGGAAAGACCTACATTTTCTCAGTCCTGGTTTGATTCTCACAGGGTCTCCATAGTCCAAACTAGAAAGAGACAAATTTAAGCCACTGATGAATAATGTTTGATGATTAAAAGTGCAAATGCACCAAAATATCAGTGAGCATTTTAAAATAAATGAATGCAGATTTCTTAACATAAATCGTTTAAATTCAGGTTTCTGAAAATTCTAATAAACTTGTCTCATAGCTACATAGCTCCAAAGACAGATCAAAACAGCAAAACAGCATTCATAACCATAACACTGTTATGTGAAGATTAAACAAATGGATAGATTTCATGAAGAAACTGATGGAAAAAATAAAATTAAATCAATAACTGTGGCAATATCTTCAAGATGCTGGAACTACCTTAAAACTCATTTGGCAGATTGGTGGAGATTTAAACCTGGAACCAAACCAAGATGATCAGTATTAGTGATCTTTAGTAAAACCCCCTCATTGTCCCACATACTTGAGTATCTGCAGTGAACAGTTCGGATCCTCCAGTTTGTGTTTGAGCAGCTGGACTCCTGATTGTCCTGGGTGATTGTAGCTCAGATCCAGTTCTCTCAGGTGTGAGGGGTTTGAACTCAGAGCTGAAGACAAATAACCACAGCCTTCCTCTGTCACCATACAGCCAGACAACCTACAGACACACATCAATAGGAAACGGGTTGGCATTAATGTTAGTATGGAACCTTAATCTGTGACTTAATCATGACTCAACATATGAATGACTAAAGACTCAAACCTCAGTATCTCCAGTCGACAGTCTGGACTCTTCAGAACATCAGAAATAATCTTGACACCAGAGTTCTGCAGGTCATTGTTACTCAGATCCAGCTCTCTCAGGACACAGTTTGAAGATTGTAGAGCTGATGATACAATTTCACAATCCTGAGCAGTGAGATTACAACCAGCAAGACTGAAACACACAAAAATGAATGTCCTCAATATGAAGAGTTCAGATGCAAAACCAGCTAAAAGCCGTCTTGGTCAAAAATATACGTCCATCAAATACTTTTTCTTCAAATTCACTAAAATACCAGCCTCAGCCCAATCAGAAGTACCGGTACTTACATAGAAACCTATACATCTGAGCCTGATAAAAAAGCATTTTTTAAAGAAAGATGGATTTAGCTGGTTTTGCATCTGAACTCTTCATATGTACAGTATTAGCATAACAACAGAAACTGTAATTCCATTAAACTGTAATTTCAAAAGACTATTCACTGTAAAACATAATTAAACACTTACATGACCTTTCTGCAGTTGATCACAGCTGGTATCAGTCTTCTTCTCCCCTCATCTGATGTGTTGAATTTCATGGGATCCAGTTCATCCAGCACCTCCTCTGACATCTGAAGCATGTAGGCGATTGTTGAGCAGCGAGCAGGAGAGAGTTTCTTCTCTGAGTGTTTGTCTGATTTCACAAACTCCTGAATCTCTTTGGACAGAGTCTGATCTTTCACTTCCAGCAGACAGAGGAACAGATTGATGGATCTTTCAGTGGAGAGTCCATGTCCATCTTTGATCTTCTCTTTAATGTACTGTGTGGTGCTCCTGATGCTCTCTGAGCTGTTCTCTGTGTGTGTCAGTAGATCCTGTAAGAGTCTCTGATTGGACTCCAGTGAGACGCCCAGCAGGAACCGCAGGAACAGATCCAGATGTCCATTCTCACTCTTAAGGGCTTTATCTACTGCATCTCTATGAAGACTATGCATTGAAACAATAACTTTAAGAGTCTCCATGTTGCTGCTTAAATAGCTGTACAACACATAAAAAGCAGCAAGAAACTCCTGAACACTCAGATGAATGAAGCTGTAAACTTTCCTCTGATGAATCACAGATTCCTCCTTAAAGATCTCAGTGCAAATCCCAGAATACACTGAGGCGTCAGTGACGTCTATGCCGCTCTCAATCAGGTCCTCCTCATAGAACATCACATTGCCCTTCATCAGCTGTTTGAAAGCCACTTCAGCAAGTTTCACAATCACTTCTCTGTTGGACTGCAGGAGTTTTTCTGGATCTCTCTCTTCATACTTCTGATTCCTCATGTTGATCTGAATCAGCAGGAAGTGGATGTACATTTCAGTCAGAGTTTGAGGGATTTCTGCACTCACATCTTCTTTCAGGAGCTTTTGAAGCACAGTGGATGAGATCCAGCAGAAGACGGGGATGTGGCACATGATGTGGAGGCTTCTTGCTCTTCTGATGTGTGAGATGATTCTGCTGGCTTGATGCTGGTCACTGATCCTCTTCCTGAAATATTCCTCCTTCTGAGTCTCACTGAATCCCTGAATTTCTGTCAGACGGTTGATGTATTTGGAGGGGATCTGATTGGCTGCTGCTGGTCTGGAGGTGATCCAGATGAGAGCAGAGGGAAGCAGCTCTCCTTTCATGAGGTTTGACATCAACACACCCACTGATGAAGTCTCAGTCACATCACAAACTTTCTGATCATCTGAAACCATCAGTGTGATTCTGCTTTCATCCAGACCATCAAAGATGAACACAACTTTACACTCCTCATAAATCTTTGAGTCCAGATCTTGAAGTTCAGGATGAAAGTCCAGCAGAAGTCTGTGAAGACTGTACTGATGATCTCGGATCAAGTTCAGCTCTCGAAATGGAAGCAGAAACATGAAATCTACATCCTGATTGTCTTTTCCCTCGGCCCAGTCCAGAATGAACTTCTGCACAGAGACAGTTTTTCCGATTCCAGCGATGCCTTTAGTAAGAACAGTCTTGATTTGGTCTTTCTCCTCACATCCTGGTTCAGGTGAGGATTTAAAGATGTCATTGCAGTAGATTGGAGTGTCCTGTGAGTGTTTTGTTCTGGCTGTTTTCTCCATCTGTAAAACCTCATGTTCTTCATTCACTCCTTCACTCTCTCCCTCTATGATGTAGAGCTGTGTGTAGATCCTGTTCAGGAGGGTTTCACTCTCTTTCAGTTTCATTCCCTCAAATAATCTTTCATACTTGTTCTTCATTCTGGTTTTGTGCTGGTCTTTGAGTCTCCTCAGGTCTCCAGTCTCCCGTCTCCAGTCTTCTTCAGTTTTGTTCTGTATGATGTGAGTCTGATATTGGGAACTTATCAGTTCATGTTTCCCTCCCCTGCTGAAAATAAAAAGAAAAGAGCAAAAACGACAGCAATTATATCCATTATAATGAGTCTTGGACACTACCAGAAATATTAATCATTATGATCAAAAATCATTATTTGATGCACTACAGTTTAATTAGCAAGTAAAAGTAAATTCTAACAGAGAATCAGAGGTCACTGCTTCATTACTTAATTCAGGGTGTTGCGTCATGGATGCGTTACTCTTCACAGAGACACCACTGGGTTCTGGAGACTCTGATCTCCGTCTCTTCTCCCTGTTAATATTGACAAAAGAGATATAAACAAAACATCATTTTAAATCTATCTGCCATCTGTTTGTCAGTTTCCTTCCTCAAGCATGTCTATAGATTGATTGCACCCTTGATTTACATGCATTAACTTTGAAGAACCTTTCATCAAAAGCTATTTACAAATAAAGAATACAACAAAGAGTACAACAACGTGTAACAGTACATTTTCAGGAAAAGCTGTGTCTCTCTGTGATGGTTCAATAAGGTGCCACACACTCACTGACCACAGGCTCTTGGAATTCACTGTGAGTTACTTTGGATAAAAGCATCTCCCAAATGCAAAAATTTTAGCTAGTTTCTTACATGGGCTCAGAGGTCACTGTTGTGTCACTGAAGGCAGAATGCAGATTCTTCATGGGTTGATTACAATTTGATTCAGAAAATGAACTCATCTTATAGGCAGTGTCTTCATCTTCTCTCACTTCATAGCGACTCATTTTGGAGGCAGTGTCCTCCCACTTTCTTCAGAAAGAGTGTTGAGAGATTGACTGTTTATTTTTTTTGTGGGAAAAAAAGATATAGTCATAAATAAATAAATAAATACATACATACGTATGTACATACATAGACAATAGCAGACTGCAGGGTAGGTGCATTAAATACAGAGGAGAATGGGACATAACCAAGCACTCTGTTTTTCTCAATTTGTGAAAATTCACTTGGGATTCAGTGTAATTCTTTTTTTTTTTTTTTGCACATTAATTTCACATGTGTCTGGTTCTCATGTGGTCTTGCATCATTAATACAGTACATTGTTTTTTCTTCATTTACCTTGAAAGAATGGAAGTAAAATGGCAAAACATTTGAGGGGCATAAACTAATTTTGGAGTTTAATAAATTAATAAAAAATAATTATGTGAACTGCATTGCTAATACCAATGAACTGTACCATTCTGACAGTGGGGTGTTACAACATGCCCACCTGAGCAACTGGGATTTAAACCTGGTTAGTATCTTTTGTGCAATTCACATCGTGTTGGTGTGGTGTTAGGTTGTGTGCGTCTCCCCCAAACTAACATAAGTACGCACATTATCTGCAAAACAGTTTACAGTAAGTGCAGTTTAATTATGTTTTGCATAATATAAGTCCAAATATTTATACTGGATTGCTGTACATTTAGGGTATTATTGCTAAAGTTCAGTGCAAGATAAATTAAACGCAGCGTAACTGCACTTCAGACTAGATTAGTGCATCTTTGCAACTGGGTTAGTTTGTAAATAATGATCCAAATTTGAAATACAGTTTAAAAAGACGAAAAGCAGTTGATATAATACTGTATGGGTACATGAAGACTGAATTCTGAACTTACTACAAAATATGCAGCCAATGTGGTGCAAAATGTTAACAGGTTCAAACTCCAGAGTGGCGTCTATATTATTTTCTTCTTTCACTTTCATTTTCTTGTAATCTGGTTTTAACTCCACCTATATGAAAAAACAATCGTTCTCCCTCTAGTGGTGCAGAGCATCATTGCATTCTCAGGGGTATTCTCAGATTCTTAATTCTCTTGGAGTTTGTTTCCCTCAAATAGTCTCTCATACTTGATCTTCATACTGGTTTTGTGTTGATGTCAGACTCTCTGAAGGGCATTATCTACCGGTTTCACTAAATACAAGTGGTTGCATCATGGATCTGTTGCTCTAAACAGGCACTCTGCTGAGTTCTGAAGACTCTGATCTCTGTCTGCTCCTCCTGCTGATACTAACAAATGAGAAATAAAACCGCATTTTAAAACTACTGTTTCTGAGTATCTTTTCTCAAGCATTGGCCTCTGTCTATAGACTGAATGCACCTGTGAAGTTATTTTTGTAATGAACCAGCACCTCTCGTTTTCTCATCTTTGTTCAACAGAACCAACGATAATTGGTTTGTAGATATAAGTGTTTAAGTGCATGTACAGTATGCATCCATGCACATTGATTTAAGCAGCTTTAGCTGATTAAACACACTGTATGAATGAAAATTAAACTTACCGCGGTAACAAGACATCGGGATCATTTTATATCGTTTTTTTTTTTTTAAAGGCATTTTGTTGACATTCCTCTCCAAGATCAGTGTATTTTGTGAGGCAGGACTAACCTGCAACCATACATTCTACAGGGCTTTACTAACACTAAAGAGCCATTTCTGTCACAATGTTTAGACAGTGAACGCGATTCACCCTTCTGCTTGAAAAACAGTAACCCAGTGTTGCATTGTGCACCTGTTACTTTCACTACAACAACCTAATGAATTCAGACTGATATATATATATATATATATATATACAGTGTTGGGGAAAGTTACTTTTAAAAGTAATACATTACAATATTGAGTTCCCTCCCTAAAAGTAACTTAGTTACTTTTTATGGAAAGTAATGTGTTACTTTACTTTTGTGTTACTTTTTAAATCTGGGCAGGGCTCAGCTGAGATGGAGCATATCAACTGTATAACTTTAGAAATCCGGTTAACACTTGGTATTAGTTCAAGTGTACTTAGACTGTAAGGGGTTAAAGGGAATTTCTATTTAGGTCAACTAAAAGTTGTTCGAACAACCTAAATAGGGTAAGCCCAACCACTGTTTACTGTAATATTACTCTAGCTAAGTGTACATGGGAGACCATGGCATGACCAAACCAAAGCTACTATCAGAGAAGTAATGTTGGTCAGCTTATATCTATAGTAGTGGTCATGACCTCTGTCTAGAGATAATGTTGCTTTATTCAAGTGTGTACAGATCTGTGGGGACTAAATAAAAGTACTTTTAGAATGAGCAAGCATAGGGCGGACGTCTAAAGTATTATTTAGTTATCTCTGTCTAATATCCTAGACTGATGAGAAAGTGACCGTACGCTAACGGCCGAAGCGATATCTTTGAGTGACATGAGCACCCGAATGAATGAGTACAATAATACTAAAGAGTAAATAGAATCATTAGATGTCTAGATAAATTATCCTATAAAGGATCAATAATGATTGACATTCTAACCTAAATTCGAGGTAGAGATAAAATGGAGTCAGAATTAAATTTAACTGAAATTAAGAAACTTTACACACTGGAAGGACCCAACACTTTCATCCACCATTGCCTCCGTTGGGCCAATCACATGGACCTTGCATGTGTCTCCATGTTTCCTCATCTGATTATTTAAATCTGGTACAGAAACACTTAAGAATCAGGGTATAGTCTAAAACAGCCTCATGACTCCATCATGATGAAACCAGCCTCTCATAGGCATACACTCTCAAGCTGTGTATGCCTCTGCTTCCTTTACATAATGAAGCTGTTTCCAATTTAAAAACCAACCTGCTTTTAAGCTTCTGACAAAAGTTTTGCCTCATACAGCCTTAGATGGCTCTGTTATCTTGTTATCTGTAGTAGAAGGAGAGTCCAGTGTAAAAATATTTGGTTGGCTGTGCCCATTGCCTAAATGTCTCAGGCAAAAAAAAAAAATAAATAAAAAATAAATCTTTAAATACCACAAAACCCTGTTAAATTTTGAAATATTAAGTGCATTGCTAAGTCCTGTGTGCATTTTATCTTGCATCCATGTTCCTGTTGTCCCTTATGTGTGTCAGTCGTCTCAGATGATCCGGACAGAACATGGACAGACTCCAGCTGTATCCCACAGAGAGATGATTGTCCTGAACACACAAACTCACAGAGAACCCTGTCCAGCAGCAGAGACTCCAACAACATACACTGTCTGAATCCCTCATTCAGTAAATCTGAACTAAACACATACTGTGGCAGGCAATTAATGTGATTCACCATGTAAAAAGATTTGAGGAAAACCAGTAAGCAGGTGCTTCACATTAGTGTGAAGCTGTTACATTAAAGATGTATTTTACCTGATCTGATCCTTAAAACTTACTTTCACTGCTGCAACACAATTAAGTTTAATTATGTTACCACGTGAAGCACATTTTTAGTTTATCTGACCAAAAGGTGATAACATCAATTCAAAACACACGAGAAAATGAAATAAATCTTAACATATAAAATGAAAAAAATATAAAAAAATCAAAGAAGCAGCAAAACCAATTAAATATGAATCACTCAGAATTATAGTTCTAGCAAACAATGTTAAATAAAGACAATGTTGAACACAAAAGTGAGCCAAAAATGATTTCACAGCAAAACACAAATATTGAATACATTATTTTAAAAAATCATTCCAGTTTTGCAGAGGATGATCTCATTTAAATTAGGCAGTGGCTATTTACACTAAGTGAAAATAGCAGTATTTTCTTAGCAATATGCTATTCACACTAAGGGAAAACAGTGACAAAAAGTGGTAAATATCTGCACCTCCGTATTGTGCTGCATTATAAAATGGTATGCAATAAGAATATACTGAGTGTAAATTTATATATTGAACATAGAAAAAACACAGTGACCTTGTCACGACAGCTTCAGCTCACACATCAGTAACTGTTCCATTCGAGAGAAAGACGGAAAAGAAATAAAGGAATGTATAGGAGAGAGAGAACAGGAAATGAGGCCTCAGTCCATAAGCCTGCACATAAATTTATACAGAGGAGCGTACGAAACGCAACCATACTGGTGTTAAAACAACTTAAAAACACAAAAATATGGTTTATCAATGCAATATCTGCATAGAAAATGTAATTTTTATATAAACAGGTTGTCACGACAGCTTCATTACCTCCTTACAGACCCTTTTTAATGTATTTTAACAAACACTAACAATTTTAGAACAGCATTAAATGCTTGTGAACAGAAAAATCTAGTGAAACAAAACCATTTTAACTTTGTTACACCAGCATCAAAAAAAAAATAAAAAATAAAAAATCACCTATAGCATTTCTTCTCTCACTACCTCTGGTTTTTTGATCACCTGTAATCTTGACATTGATGCAGCCAGCGATCTGTACGAGTCACCATCAATATAGAGAAAAATATGGATGCATCTTTGAATGCACAAAGTCACAAGATGTGCACACACACACCAACTTTCTTATTTTTAATATAGTGTTGAATAGTATTTTTAAACGCATACTGTAACTTGGGAAAATAATGTTTAGCCAAACACTAGCATGTAAATAAGCTAAAGGCAAAAAATACTAAAACACTCAAAACATTTTATTTTGATTTCATGGAGTCTAGTGTTTGTAAGTGATTTATGCAAAAAAAGGAGGAAAAATATAAGTTTCTGACTGCTTAAAACAATAGATAATTTGTTTGTGATGTCTTCTTGTTTCTCACAGCAGATTATTTCATCTGACATAGAGACAATGAGGATTTAAACACTCTGAATCCAGCATAGAGGGGTTCAGTGAATGTGGTGTTGAATGTGTATAAGTGTGTGAGTGTGTGTGTGTCAGAGACGCTGAAGTACGAGAGAATGCCGGCTGACACGTCCAGATACACTCCTACTCTATTAGAGGATAAAGTGGCTGGTATGTCAGTTTTCTTATTATCATGCCAGGCAGAGTATCTGTTATCAGTGCAGTACAGACTCCAGGATTTGTCATTGTACCCAAACCAAGATTCACTTCCTCCTTTCCTGATGATTGCTTTATATGTCACTGCTATATAAGACCATCCACCCCATTCAACCTCCCAGTAACAGCGTCCAGTCAGACTCTCTCCACACAGAACCTGCTCATGCTGCTCAAATCTGTCTGGATGATCAGGATACTGCTGATGATCTTCGACGTGTGTTGCCTTTTTGTTCCCCTCAGACAGGATGAGTTGAGTGTGTGCTGTGTTTGGATCCAGTGTGAGATCACAGGCATCTGAACACAAGAAGAGACATCAAAAGTACATTAAGGACAGTATCAGAGCTGTGAGTGTGTTCGTGTTCTAACATATATGGGTGATGAGGAATATAATGACAAATTTAATAACACGGGCAATAATGTAAACATGGTTTATAAGGACATCTAAACCAAATGGTTAGAACATACTAGAACATACTAAACAGTGTTAATGTAAAAATCTAAACATGCAAAAAGTTTTTTATGAGGGGTAAGCTGAGGGAGAATGGGATAGAAAATACAGTTTGTACAGTATAAAAACCATTATGCCTATGGAGAGTCCCTAGAAGCCACACAGACAAAAATGTGAGTGTGTGTAAGAGAGGGGAAAGACCTACATTTTCTCAGTCCTGGTTTGATTCTCTCAGGGTCTCCATATTCCAAACTAGAAAGAGACAAATATAAGCCACTGATGAATAATGTTTGATGATTAAAAGTGTGAATGCACAAAAATATCAGTGAGCATTTTAAAATCAATTCATCCAGATTTCTTAACATAAATCATTCAAATTCAGTTTTCTGAAAAATTATAATAAACTTGTCTCATAGCTACAGAGCTCCAAAGACAGATGAAAACAGCAAAACAGCTTTCATAATCATAACAGTAAGAATAAAGTGAAGATCAAGCAAAGAGATAGATTTCATGAAGAAACAGATGAAAAAAAAAAAAGATTAAATTCATGACTGTGCCAATATCTTCAAGATGCTGGAACTACCTTAAAACTGTGTGCAAATATACCTAGTAGGACTGGCTGCTGTTTTTCAAATGGCAGTCACTAAACATTAATTTGATGTAGTTTATTTTAATTAATAAATAAAAACTTGTGCTTGAAAACATCTTCACTCCACAGCAAGGGCCTAAAACAGTACTAAATTTGTATAAAGTGCAAAGAGTACCTTTGTGAACCATTTGAAAATATTTAGATTTCTGTTGCATACTTCTCATCTGAAGTTAAATCACAATTATAGACAAATACAATCCACCTAAACTTATACAACACAAACAACTGTGCTTTTCAAAACGTATTAAAGAAACACAGTAGCCATTCACAGTGCAGAGTGGAGAATGTACAACGGACTAAGACCTCCTGAATGTTCCACAACCTTGTGGAAAGATATGCTGTGGACAGTTGTGATAAAAGTTGAATTTAATGGCAAAAACAGAGGGGAAAAGGGGTATTGCACGCAACACCAAGACCTCACTGCAGCAGTGCAGAATAGTGGAATGAGCACCACTAGCACCAGAGGAATGAACTTAGATATACATAGATTTAGTATGAAAACTGATTATGAATCATTGAATTTCTTTGAAAAGCAACTAAATTTTACTTTGCGATAGTTAAGTTTTGTTGCAATATTCTCAGCAACTTCTCTCATAAAAAAGCATTTTTTTTGTAAGCTTTAATATCCAAATACAACTCAATCCAAAATAAAGGTATACTGGTAAACACATTTAAGATTAGTGAACAGAATGTCAGTTCAAAAAGTGATATGTTTCCTCACAAAAGTTAACATACTGAACTTGTTCTGAGCTCACTAAAGCCTCTCCTCAATTGAAACCAAAAAAGCCAAACTGTTCTCACTCCCAAGACAATGATGATAACAAAACCCAGCTGAATTATGCTGTACTTGCTATAGATGCCCTAGTGAAAAAAAAGTATACTTTATTGTATTTGTAATATATTTCCTGTTTCAATAGTACATTGCAAATATACTAACCAAAAGTTGTACTAACTTTAAATATATTATAAGTGTATTACCACCATGCTTTTACCTATTTTCACAATACAACTTTTAACACACTTTAAAATAATTGTAATTTAGTATATTTTCTAAAAAATATATTTTCTAAAAATATACTTGAAATGTAGTTTTGTTTGTTTTTAAAAGTGTATTTATTTGCACTTTATGTAAATATATTTTAGTATTATTTTTAACTGTGTGCTGAAATGTAACAATGCATTGAAAGTATACTTTTAAAGTACATTATTAAAGAACTTGTTAGTATGCTTTAAGTAAAATTTTGGAGTAATTTTTAAGTGTACTTCATGCTTACAACAGAAAGTAATAAAACATGATAAATGCATTTAAAGCCCATTTAAAACATTATTAAATGAAGTGTATGCATACATACAAAATGCTACTCTTGTAATTGTGATTTAAGTATTTTAATAAATTGATACAATGTCACAGAGGGGTCCATGTACATCAATGCATTTATAATTTTATACCAACAGCACACCATACGAACACTAGAAAAAGTGTTCTAGACTGTAAAACCAAATAGTATTCCTTGCTATAAAAATACTAGTAAGTTTACTCTATTTTAACCAAAATGTTGAGTTTACTAATTTTTTTTTCATTGCTGAAATATTACAACAGATAGTTCCCATAACTAATGAAATTTAAGTAAAATTACTCAAAATGTCCAAGACATGCTGTTACGCATGCGCACTGGGCGACAATTGCCCCTCCCCCACGTCGTAGAAGCACAACGGCTGAAGACTCGACGTGTGTTTGCAGAGGATCTGCTTTTATTTCGGTAAAATCAAGGTAAAGGCTTTTAATTTTAGTCTCATTTTCTGCTTGCTAGTCCTTATGATGGTTAGATTTTATGCACTTTGTTGCATGTTGTTTTGTGGAACATCTTAGCCCATTCAAAGAACTCAAACACGGTTGACCCTGCACATTATTTGAAGCGATTTCTGTTCAAACCACTTAACTTAATGTCCACTTCATATCTGTAAAATTAGCTGCCTGGTTGTCTATTAATTACTATGTTATCCATTCGTGCTAGTGATAAGTTACGAGAATAGGAGTAATTTGAACGACGGTTGTTTCATGTGACGTTTTGCAGAATTCAAAATTCAGTGAGAAGTAAACAAAACACTTCAAACGAGGAGATCGTTTTTAATTTCGTAAACGCTTAGCATATGCTGTAGGATATTTTATTCTGGACGCGGTACATTCGAATGAGAAGCTCAGAGACACCGCCGCATTCACGCTAGAGAGCGCGCAATCCGGTCAGTGTACAAATAACGGATGGAAAAGAACGCTACATCTTCAGACGGGTTCTTTTAAAATAACTCTTTTTAACTTGACACGGCGATTTTGAAAGCAACTATGAGTGCTAAACTGTAGTCAAGCCGTAGCATTATTTGTTAGAAATACCTGGTTGCGACGAAAATAGTATGCGTGCTTAGTATGATAATTACGGTAATGTGCAGGCAGTAACAAACAATACGCATTCTGAGATTGTCAACGACTCTTTAGCAGACCCATCACCCCCACCTCCTCAAGCAGAGTATATATAACATTGAAACTTATTTAAATGTAAGTTAACGATCTTAGTTTTAAAATACCAGATGTTTCCATTTACATTACATAAGAAAAAAATACTCTATACATTTGGTTTTGTTTGTTCATTGTTCACTGATTTTTGATTGATGGATAACACTTTTTTATTATTTTAGAATACCAGCTGATGACTGCTGTGCAGTGGAAATGTAAGTTCAGATGCTTTAGTTTATGTTTGTTACAAGTGCTATGTTTGTGACATAACAGACACTCTTTACATTTGTGTTTTATACTTTGCAGAGAGGATCTACTTAGATAAATGTAAGATGAATGCAGTAAATGAGACTTAAAAGCATTTATTTCATTTTCTTCCACAGATCGATCATCTTGATAAAACCTCAGTATATCATCAGGAGCAACAGGTATTAATTTTGTGCTCCTTGATATGTTTTTTCCCTCCAAAAATGGACAGTCTCTGACTTAAATTTTATCAATCACCAAAGGCCACATTTTCAGCTAAAAATCTTCTTTGCTGTTCTGCTGAAGAAAAATACTCATGAACATCTTGGGTGGCGTAAGGGTGAGTAAATTAATAGCTAATTTTTATTTTTGGGTGAACCTGTTTTTTTTTTTCATTTCCAAAATTTTCAAAACCCTATTCCTTTTCAAAAAGTGTGTTTATGGATTGTGTCCTTCAAAATGTTAATAGCCACTTAATGTTTGTTCTTAGATCTTTGCAGGATTCAGTCGCATATCTCGGATCTGAGTTCTGCGCAGCACTGGACACAGACTCTGCACTTTTGACATTTTCTAGAAAAAAGGATTTTAAATTTCACATCAAGTTAATTAAAAGGTATTTCTTTATCATGTTGACTGTAGTTGTCATCTTTAAATCATGATTTGCTTATGATTGTTATCCTTAGCCTGTCTCTATTTTTTCATAGTCATCTGATGTTTCCACTGCAGTACTTCAGGGCCTTTCAGTCATCCTGGAGGATGACCCACAGGAATTTTACAGGATGTGTTTCGTAAGTATTACTGGATTTTCTGCTCTCATCATTTTGTTTTATTCAATATGAATATAGTTCTGGTTATGAAAAATTGTCAAAGGTTCTGTGTATTTTTTTTTTTTAGTTTTACAGTAGATGCTATATTTGTCTTTTGTGAAACAGTTTATTACTGAAATTGGTGTAAATGCTTTAAATTCGTGCAATTGTGTTTAGTGATCACAAACATCATTACACACTTTGAAATAAACTTCTTGAAATAAAGAGCCTAGTTCACCCAAAAATGGAAATTAGCCCATGATTTACTCACTCTCAAGGCATCCTAGGTGTATATTAGGGCTGCACGATAAATCACATGTGATTGTCATGTGCATCTCGACAGTGAAGATGGTTCTGTGATTAGTAGTAAATCTCTATCACATGCATTCAGATGGAGCGGAATTTGATACACAGAGCCTTAGTTCACTGACAAGCTACGCAATATCGCGTTTATAATCGAATGCGATTCACCTGCGCGTATGAACGCGATATTGCGTAGCTTGTCAGTGAACTAAGGCTCTGTGTAATCACATAACCGTCTTTACTGACAAGATGCGCATGACAATCGCATGCAATTTATCGTACAGCCCTATTGTATATGACTTTCTTCTTTCAGACCAATACAATCAGAGTTATATTAAAAAATATCCTGGCTCTTCCAAGCTTTATAATGTCAGTGGGTGGCTGTTTCTGTTCAACAGTTTAATGAAGTGCAGTAAAATGCGTCCATCCATAATAAAACGTGCCTCACACGGCTCCGAGAGGTGAATACAGGCCTTCTGTAGCGAATATATGTTTTTGTACGAAAAATGTCCATATTTAAAACTATACACTTTTCTCTCACTTCCGCTAACTGCCATAGGCAGAAGCCATCCCGGGCAGCTGATGTAGGATGTACGTGTGCGTATGCGCCGGTGATTAGTGACAAACATGGAAGCACAGGACAGAGCGAAATGAAACACCAGTAACGAATTAGAAGTACAAAACAAAGATCCATAAAGAAGAATGTCGGAGGATTTCAATATAAACCAAGAGCAGACTGGTTTTCTTTTGCTAAAGTAAGGAAACTTTGCTTCCTTTGCTCCTGTAAACAAACTTTTCTTTGCTAGTCGAAACTTACATTTCGACTAGCATATTTACACCAGCGCATGCACACAAACGTCCTACAACATCCACCTGGAAAGGCTTGCACGTATGACAGTTAGTGGAAGTGAGAGAAAAGTGTTTAAAACTTTTTAAATGTGTATATTTTTCTTACAAAAATGCATCAATCCACTACAGAAGACCTTTATTCATGTGTGAGGCACATTTTATTATGGATGGATGCGCTTTCTTGCACTCCTTTTGAACTGTTGAACAGAAACACCTGCCCATTGCCATGGAAAGCGTGGAAGAGCCAGGACATTTTTTAAATGTTACTCTGATTGGATTGGTCTAAAAGAATGAAGTCATACACACCTAGGATGCCTTGAGGGCGAGTAAATCATGGGCTAATTTTAATCTTTGGTTTGGGTGAACAAACCCTTTAAGATAAAATCATGTAAATGATGGGTGTGATCCATCACTCCATAACACGAGAGAAAATGCTCTTAGCATTCTTAGCATGTTGTAAAAAAAAAAAAAAAAGTTCTGTGAATTCACATCTATAATGTTGAAAACAATGTACAAAACATTTAGTCCATGGAACTTGTGTGTTATATTCCAAGACTTCCAAGACAAGGCATGCAGTAATAGTTGACACAAATGATAATTTACACTTTTGCTCTGATTTAAATCATGTATTGTGAAATGTCACTGTCACACTATAAATCTCGTTATCTCTCTTTGGTGATCATAATTTAAAGCTTAATTACATTTCCTTGTACTTGATGTTTGCACAGCTCATTGTACACTCACTCTGGTCATCAATATGAATCAGTTTGCTTATAAATTAAAAGAATTAAAAGTTCCTTGTCAATATATGCTTTTAGAACATTTCCAGTATTGAAATGAAGAAATTTACACTCTACCTATTTTATTTCTCTACTTAGGATGTGGATGCAGACTTCAGTCAAGCAGTTGTAGACCTGCTCACAGTTCTACCAGAGGACATGCCCTCATTGTGGATGCAATAAAGGCAATCATGGAGGGAAGAATTGTCATGAATGGGTTTTAAAGGCCTGTATTTTATTTTTGCTGTTCTGTTTGCATGCCATTCTGAAAATGCTCTATTGTTTAACAGTGTTCCAGTGGGTCCAGATAATGTTATGACAACAAAGTGCTGTTTAGTTAAGAAGTCTGTAAAGAGTATTATAAGAACACAGATTTTTTAAAAGCTAATTTTTATTATTGTGATATTCTTAAAGTTTTTTACAAAAATAAACTGTTGAGAATTTCAAACTTGTGTTAAGTTCATTTCATGCTGGTTGAACGAATAAAAATACGTTCAGTTTACTTAAAGAAAATGTGGAAACCGATTGCACGAAATGTTTTAAGTTCCCATAGCTTAAAATGGCAGATTAAATCCATGTTGAGAATAACAGCATTTAAGATGTTTGCACAACACAAAATAACACTGCTAGGTAAATAGAATTAATAAAGTAATCTTACTATTAAATCTTAAGTAAGATTAGTAAATGTCCTTGAGTATGTTAACTAGAAATGACATTAAACCTACTTGATATTTATTAGTTAATTTACTCTGTAAGAGTTTGCTTTCTTTACTTTAAACTGATTATTAAATTAACTTTAGTTTTACCTTTAAGTTTGCTTTAACAAAATAAGGCAATTGGTTTCCAAACTTTTTTTTAAGTAAGCTGAACTTATTAGGATTTACAGTGTACTGGACAGGAAGTTCAGCTACTAGTTTGTGATGTCACAAGTACAGCCAAGTAAACACTATTGCATGGCCAACAATTGAATTTCACTCACACTGTTTTAATGACCCTGACAACGAGTGCATTCAGCATTGGGGAAAAAATTTGCATATTTTTACTCAAAAATAATATATTTATGGTGTGTTTCTTGTATATTTTGAAGACACCCTTAATTAATTTGTAATATACTTGTAATACAAACAAAGTACACTTTAATATCACTAATCAAGCATGCAATTAGCTTACAGCATATACTTACTTAAAGTATACTAAGTATACTTGAAGTTGTTCCAATTTAGCACATAAAAGTACACTAAATACACTTACAGTTATACTTTACTACAATTTAATTACAACTAAAATATACTTAGCACAAAATTAGTTGTTCCAAAATAGCACACTTCAAGTTAACTAATCAGTAACACACTTGAAGTATACTGACAATTAGTCTGGCTGCAAGTATACTTAGCATATTTTTTTTTCACTAGGGTGAACAGCAATGAAAGCTAGTAGTGTTCGTCAACAAGTTTGAATTTAGTGTTTGAAATGGTAAGAAAAAGGGTGATGATTATTAGAACGCCACTCTGTACCATTATTTTACTTGTTGTGGTTGATTTTACCTGCATTTGGCAGATTGGTGGAGATTAATTTTTAAACCCTGAACCAAACCGAGATGATAAGTATTAGTGTTCTTTAGTAAAACCCTCTCATTGTTCCACATACTTTAGTATCTGCAGTGCACAGTTTGGATCCTCCAGTTTGTGTTTGAGCAGCTGGACTCCTGATTGTCCTGGGTGATTGTAGCTCAGATCCAGCTCTCTCAGGTGTGAGGGGTTTGAACTCAGAGCTGAAGACAAATAACCACAGCCTTCCTCTGTCACCATACAGCCAGACAACCTACAGACACACATCAATAGAAAACGGGGTGGCTTTAATGTTAGTATGGAACCTTAATCTGTGACTTAATCATGACTCGACATATGAATGACTCAAGACTCAAACCTCAGTATCTCCAGCTGACAGTTTGCACTCTTCAGTCTATCAGAAAAAATCTTCACACCAGAGTCCTGCAAGTCATTGTTACTCAGATCCAGCTCTCTCAGGACAGAGTTTGAGGATTGTAGAGCTGATGATACAATTTCACAATCCTGAGCAGTGAGATTACAGCCATCAAGACTGAAAGACACAAAAAAATTAATGTCCTCAATATGTACAGTATCAGCTAGCAACAGAAACTGTAATTCCATTAAGAAAAGACTCTTTACTGTAAGACATAATTAAACACTTACAGGGCTTTTCTGCAGTTGATCACAGCTGGTATCAGTCGTCTTCTCCCCTCATCTGATGTGTTGTATTTCTTGAGGTCCAGCTCATCCAGCGGCTCCTCTGACATCTGAAGCATGTAGGCGATTGTTGAGCAGTGAGCAGGAGAGAGTTTCTTCTCTGAGTGTTTGTGTGATTTCACAAACTCCTGAATCTCTCTGGACAGAGTCTGATCTTTCACTTCCAGCAGACAGAGGAACAGATTGATGGATCTTTCAGTGGAGAGTCCATGTCCATCTTTGATCTTCTCTTTAATGTACTGTGTGGTTCTCCTGATGCTCTCTGAGCTGTTCTCTGTGTGTGTCAGTAGATCCTGTAAGAGTCTCTGATTGGACTCCAGTGAGACGCCCAGCAGGAACCGCAGGAACAGATCCAGATGGCCATTCTCACTCTCAAGGGCTTTATCTACTGCATCTCTATGCAGATTATGCATCACATCACAAAACTTCAATGTATCAATATGTATCATTACATAATGGTAAAACACATAGAAAGCAGCGAGAAACTCCTGAACACTCAGATGAATGAAGCTGTAGACTTTCCTCTGATGAATCACAGATTCCTCCTTAAAGATCTCAGTGCAAATCCCAGAATACACTGAGGCATCAGTGACATCTATGCCGCTCTCAATCAGGTCCTCCTCATAGAACATCACATTGCCCTTCATCAGCTGTTTGAAAGCCACTTCAGCAAGTTTCACAATCACTTCTCTGTTGGACTGCAGGAGTTTCTCTGGATCTCTCTCTTCATACTTCTGATTCCTCATGTTGATCTGAATCAGCAGGAAGTGGATGTACATTTCAGTCAGAGTTTGAGGGATTTCTGCACTCAGATCTTCTTTCAGGAGCTTCTGAAGCACAGTGGATGAGATCCAGCAGAAGACGGGGATGTGGCACATGATGTGGAGGCTTCTTGCTCTTCTGATGTGTGAGATGATTCTGCTGGCTTGATGCTGGTCACTGATTCTCTTCCTGAAATATTCCTCCTTCTGAGTCTCATTGAATCCCTGAATTTCTGTCAGACGGTTGATGTATTTGGAGGGGATCTGATTGGCTGCTGCTGGTCTGGAGGTGATCCAGATGAGAGCAGAGGGAAGCAGCTCTCCTTTCATGAGGTTTGACATCAACACACCCACTGATGAAGTCTCAGTCACATCACAAACTTTCTGATCATCTGAAAACATCAGTGTGATTCTGCTTTCATCCAGACCATCAAAGATGAACACAACTTTACACTCCTCATAAATCTTTGAGTCCAGATCTTGAAGTTCAGGATGAAAGTCCAGCAGAAGTCTGTGAAGACTGTACTGATGATCTCGGATCAAGTTCAGCTCTCGAAATGGAAGCACAAACATGAAATCTACATCCTGATTGTCTTTTCCCTCGGCCCAGTCCAGAATGAACTTCTGCACAGAGACGGTTTTTCCGATTCCAGCGATGCCTTTAGTAAGAACAGTCTTGATTTGGTCTTTCTCCTCACATCCTGGTTCAGGTGAGGATTTAAAGATGTCATTGCAGTAGATTGGAGTGTCTTGTGAGTGTTTTGTTCTGGCTGTTTTCTCCATCTGTAAAACCTCATGTTCTTCATTCACTCCTTCACTCTCTCCCTCTATGATGTAGAGCTGTGTGTAGATCCTGTTCAAGAGGGTTTCATTCTCTTGGAGTTTGGTTCCCTCAAATAATCTCTCACACTTGTTCTTCATACTGGTTTTGTGTTGGTTTTTGACTCTCTGCAGGTCTTCAGTCTCCAGTGTGTCTCTCTGTAGGACTGTTTCAGTTCTTTCCTGCCTGTAGTGAGATGCAGAACTGCTTTAAAAAAAAGAGCAACAATAGTCAACTATAGTCATTACAAAGACTCATTGGAGTCACTGCAGACCACAAGACATATATTCAACCATATCTATAATTTTGATAAGGTGGAGTAATTCAGGAACCACATCTTTATACAAACCAGGTGTCAGAGGTCACCATTCCAACACTGAATTGAGGGGGGTGCATCAAGGACCTGCTACTCTTCACAGACACACCACTGGGTTCTGGAGATTCTGATCTCTGTCTCTTCCTCCTCCTGATACTTACAAAAGACAAACAAAATAACATTTTGTATATACTTATTACACATACATGCTGCTGTCACCTTTTGGCTTGGTTAGCGATGCCTGATATTTGACAATACTATTGACTTGACTGCACAGACACTATTGAATCAGAACTGAACTGAGTTGAGCTGGATGATGACATCACTGTTTTCTCCAGAGGTTATAGATGGGGTACTCATTACAAAGTCGATGGACTTAATACAGCAGTTATTGTATTATTAACTGAACTAAACCAACGATGAACTAACTTCACCTGATGACTGTTTACAATTGTCTTTTTAAAGCTGCTGTACAGTAGAACATTTGTTGAATTACTATTTTCTTGTCTAAATTTGTAAATCTTTACATACTTTTATCCAAAACAATTTACATAAAGGAGTACAAAAATGCAATTAATTGATGCAAGATATTCTGTAATACAAAGATCAAGATTGTCCAGAAAAGTACAGCCTATAGAAATGAATGTAAGAAAAAGTACAGAGAAGATTTATTTTGCAAGGACTTACAATTATTTTTTTGTACTTTTCCGTTCACTCACTGAACACTGGATTCTTAAATGCAAGCAAGTCACTTTGTATAAAAGCATGTGACAATATGCATGTGTGGCAAGCAACTTACCTGGGGTCAGAGGTCACTGTTCCACCACTCAATTCAGGGGGATGCATCAAGGATCTACTACTCTTCATAGACACACTACTAGGTTTTATAGACTCTGGTCTCCGTCTTTTCTGCCTGGTGACACTGACAAAAGACAAACAAAAACGCATTTACGCTGTTTATCGATCCCCATGTCTCAAGTGCTGGCTCCTTTCTATAATTTCAATAAACCATTGATTTACAGTAAAAAAAAAAAGAGATCCTAATGAGGCAATTACATAAGTGCTGTAAAACACTAGGCATAGTGCTGGAGAAAATCTTAGACCTAGTCAAAAGGTAGGCGTAAAGTGAAAAGTCATGATTTGTTTGGACACTATTCATTTTTTAGGATTCATGTCTGTCAATTAATCATTACTGCAGATGTGAACTGTAATGTTTATGATTATTAGAAGAAACCGTACCATGCATCATCATGCTTGGAGGTACAGTATAAATGTTTGGACAGTTTAAATTACTTTTAGCTCGCCTGCCACCCAGTAATCACAATAAGCATTGTTCTTTGTTACTGTTAATAAGAAACAAAGTCTCTGCTTTCAAATTCAGTTTGTTTTATCACAAAATACAAACTTGTTAGGAAATGCTTACTTGGTTAAAAAAAAAAAAATGGAGTAGCAGCTACACTTGTTATGGAGTCTTGAGAAATTCAGTTCTGTATTGTTATTAATTGTAGCCATTGTAGCATGAATGGTGCGTCTCAACTGCAGTACATATGTTAGTGTGAAAGTGCAGTACAATGAGTCTTCGTTGGTGCAAAAGGTGTAAATATTTATTGTAAAACTGGATGTAGCTATGATCAGTGTAAGGCTTACACAAATGCCAAATGCAAAATGGCTAGTGTCTTACCTGGGCTCAGAGGTCCCTGCTTCTTCATTAGATGTATTGGGGAGATTCCTTATTGGTTGATCACAGCTTATTTCAGGAGATGGAGAACTCATTTTAGAGGCTGTATCCTTATCTTCTCTTTCTTCACAGAGACAAATTTCCAACTCTAATTCCTCAAAAACAGTACTAAGAGACTGATTGATCAGTTAGGATGCAAAAAAAGATGATGAAAAGAAAAGAAAAGAAAAGAAAAGAAAAGAAAAGAAAAGAAAAGAAAAGAAAAGAAAAAAGTGATTAGACAAACAGACAGAGATAAAAACAAACATTTATCCGCAGCTTTGGATACTTATTTTGTAGTAAAAAGTGCAGTTTTGTGCAGGACAATTAAGTCGTTCTGACCTTTTTTCTTCAGGAATGCAGCTTTTTAGCAAAAAAACAGGCAGCCACTGACATAAATTTTATGAATCACCAGGGAACATGGTTTTTAAAAATCTTCTTTACTAGGGAAAAAAGTCACCTACATCTTGGATGACCTGAGTGTGAGTAAATTAACAGATATTTTTTGGGTAAACTATCCCTTTAAAGTGTCTGCTGCTTTTTTCTCACATTTGTGCATTTGGATCATTGATGTTTTGTAGGTACATTAACCATCTTTGTGCATTAAAGCACATACAGTGGTGGTCAGAATAGTTGGTACCCTTGGTAAATATGATCAAAGGCAGCATGAAAATCAGTCTGCATTGCTAATAAATTTAACCTTCTTTTTTTTTTTAATCTAAACTTTTGAATGAATGAATGAATAAATAATCAAATTATGAAATCAATATTTTTTTTCTGTAATACACAATAGGCAGAATTATTAGTACCCCTAGAAATTCTTGTAATATATTTCTATTCTTGTAAGTTTATTCCTATTAATATTTAAAACAATTTAGCATAAACACGAGGCAACACAAAAGTCATACATTCAACTCAATGAGAAAAAATAATAATAATAATACAGTTGAGCTTCAGAAAACAGAAAGTGGCCGTAACAAAATAGCTGCGCCTTAACTTTTCCTTGTATTAGAACCTATAAAGCAAGAAGAACCCAAAATGCACAACACTGATGTCTTTTTTAAATGTCTGGTTTTTATTTATTGTTTATGAACTTTATTTCCGTCTGTTTAAGCGTGTGGAGAATAATCTTAAATCGTTTTGTTTTCGTGCGATCAATTTCGCGAATGCCTTGCACAACTGACGTACGGGAAAACCCCCGTCCACCAAACGAAAACAAGGACATTCATATTGCGAAACTGTTGTTCAACCAGAAACGTAATAGCCAATTTGGTTCACTTCAGCAAATCCTTTCAGATCTCATACTCGGATATTACATAGATTTAGGTCCTTTTTGTCTTATTCAGTCAATAATTTACTTCAGTTAAACTTCAGTTGTCTATTTCGGCCATTTTTGCCAGAGCTGTTAAAAGTGTCGAATCATCGAGGTTTTAAATACAATGTTAAGTAACAGCAACACACAAAAAACAGTGTAGGCGACATACACATGCTTACATGAAAAATTAATTCTTAACTTACCACAAAACAGTCGGTTTAAATATCGAGTGTTTACATGTTTTAACCTTAAAATGGCGTCTCTTCTTTTCTTCCTTTCACTTTCGTTTCTAGTTAGTCACACGTTACTTCGCACGTCTGTAAAACAATCGTACTCCCTCTAGTGGCGCAGAGCAGCATCACATTAGTCTTACTAGAGCAGTTGTGATAGTAGAGCACACAGTGTAAATGAAAATTAAACTTAACAGATCTAAGCATCAAAAAAAATATTATGTTGTCTACTTAAGTACCATTTGTTGACATTTGCCACGCCATTACACTATAAACACTATTGTCCTAGACACCAGAAACACCACATATATGTAAAGGATAATCCATGGTTACCTGCAAATTAAATGTTATTGCATGACATGGAGGCAAAGAACCACCTATTTATTTAAATCAGGGGTGTTTCTGGAGGGCTGCATCGCTGCAGAACACACAAACAATGTAGTCATAAATGTCATGATATACTATATCACTAAAGCAGGGCTGGGCAACTTCAGGTCCTGGAGTGCCACAATCCTTCAGTTTAGCTCCAACCCTAATTAAACACACCTGAACAAGCTAATTAGTGTCTTCCAGATCACTAGAAAGCTACAGGCAGGTATGTTTGATTAGAGTTGGAGCTAAACTCGGCAGGACTGTGGCACTCCAGGACCTGAAGTTTCTTTTTAAACACAAAAAACACCTTAACAATGTGTCATTTTACCTTGCCATTGTCCTGCAACATACAACTCTGTGTCCTTCATGTGTCAATTGTTTCTCATTCCTAGCTCATAGCAGTCAAATGATCCAGACTGACCATGTCCACAGAGAGAGGCACACAGACTCACAGAGACTCCAGAAACACATCCATTCAGGACGTGGGAGAGGAATACAGATGAACAATGAAAACAGACTGAAAGAAGAGAGGAGAAATCAGAAAACACATGAATGGTGAAAACAGAGAGTGTGAAATCTGTCACAACTGTGAAAGTGTTAAAATCACTGGTACAATCTAATCAAGCCAGGTAGTATTTATTTATTTATTTTAAATAAAACCACATTTTAGGTTAACACAGGTTAACACCCAAACACAGGAAAAAAGAAACACACACAAACATACAAATAAAACAATATGTATGTATGTATATACATATATATATATCTATATATATATATATATAGAACAATGTAAGCTGTAACAAATGTCAATGTAGCAACAAAACAAAATCAAACAAGAAAAGTTTTAGCTAACAGTTTTGCAAAGAAATAACTACTGTGCAGCAACAGACAGTCCTGAATGCATAATTTGTGTTGTAGAAGATCAATCAGTCAGAGGTGATATAATATGTATAATAGTGTACTGTACACTGAACAGGATTAAAACACACTGATCTAACAGTTCCTAACAATCCAGCAGGATGAAACTGAGACAACATCTACAATAGCTTTTATATGATCACACCAAATCAATGCTTTAAATAAGGAGTACAACAGAGCTCAGGATGTTTCTACAGACCATCACATTGAATCACTGAAGACTCCACTGACTCACACAACAGATAATAACTGATAAATAAAAGGTGTAAAAATCCACATGACAAACAGGATTCAAATATGAAGATCATTGAAGTCATTTTGAAGTGATTTTACTGAAAACCTTATGTATTAAATAAATATATAAAATACAAAACAGCTCAATTACCTTTTATGGATTTATGAGTCTATGAAATTATATGACCTCACAATCTGGCTTTATCCACCTTCTTTTTTCCTGTAAGAGTGGGCACTGCCATTTGTACATTTAATGTCTCTGGTTTCCGGTGTCATTTGCTTTCAGCTATTTTTAGCTGTAGAAAACAGCTGGTTTTGCTTCTTGGTATTGCAAACTAATTGCAAACACACATTTGTACTGCAAACAATTTTTCAGTTTACTGCACTTTGTTATTATTCTTGTTATTTCCCTGCAGTGGCTAATGAACCAGAAGTCTCACACATTTACAGAAAACGGCTTAGTTCTGCATTGATACCTTACTATACAAGTTATCTTACACTGTGACTACGTGTTACATAGTAACTAGCCAACTACTTAATTTAATAATGAAAGTCACAAATAATGAAAGTCACGATACAAGTCACTTTTTTTATTAAATGGTATAGACATGTCTAGCAATTAACTTTGTGGTTCCTCACAAGAGGTTGTTACATCGGACAGAGAAACACTGAAGAATCACGATACACTAGAAATCCAGCATAGAGGGGTTCAGTGAATGTGGTGTTGAATGTGTGTAAGTGTGTGAGTGTGTGTGTGTCAGAGACACTGTAAAAGGACAGAGAGCCAGCTGACCAGTCCAGATACACTCCTACTCTGTTAGATGGTGAAGGTTGAGGAATATTTGTGCTCTTATTATTGTGCCAAACAGAGTAAATTGTATCATAACAGTAAATATTCCAGGACTTGTCATTGAGTCCAAACCGACAGTCACTCCCACCTTTCCTGCTGATTCCTTTATATGCCACTGCTACATGACCCAATCCACTCCACTCAACCTCCCAGTAACAGCATCCAGTCAGACTCTCTTGACAAAGAACCTGCTCGCAGTACTCAAATCTGTCTGGATGATAAGGATACGGCTGATTATCTTTATCACACTTTGCTCGTTTGTTCCCTGCAGACAGGATGAGTTGAGTGTGTGCTGTGTTTGGATCCAGTGTGAGATCACAAGCATCTGAGAAAAACATCACAGAAACACAGATTAGAACATCTATGGCTTTATTAAATATGCATTGGAGTATTTGTGTGTGCATGAGTACTTACATTTTCGCAGTCCTGGTGTGATCCTGAAATGTCCTTCCTGGTCCAAACTGAACAAAACATAATTAAAAGGAGCATAAATACACACACAAACAAATAATGCTTAGACTGAAAATGGTTTTACTACTGTTTAAAATCTTCACAGCAATACTATGGTTTAAGGAAGGGTGAATAAATTCTGCATTTGTACTTGACAGAGTAACTTGACTTGATAACAAGAATTAACTGGTTAATGTCATGAGAAAACAAATTTGCCTTGATGTTTTGATCACATCATTACACCATTAAAACCTCTTGCAAATTTCAAAGTCTCTGTACAACAAAGGAATTTGAACAGCTCATTTAGATTCAGCATGATTTGTCACAAAAATATTTCCATATGACTGTCTCTACAGCAAGACACTGATGCTTACTTTTACATCCTCACACCATTGGCCCCTCCCACTAATGCTCAATCAAATCTTTAGCTATGCATCTAATTTATTATTGGTCATTTTTTGTATGGATGAGAGATCTGGTGAGACAAATGATTTTTGCCAAACAGCCAGGTGTGGCTCAAAAGTCATAGGGTCCCAACCACTAAAATAGATAGATGCCCCATACTATTTCTTACAGTCTTCACGCATATGAGCTACTCCTGACAACAGGACAATTGAGGGAGGAAAGGAGCAGACATTTTTGAAGTGATCACTTGTCCAGTTTATACATATTTGCATCTCTGCACAGCCTTCCAAAGCCCCCCACGATTACGTTGGAGTATTGTATAAAAAAAAAAAAATCACAAATTTTCTTATAAGATTGCTCTCTGTTAACCCCATCACACAAACAAACACATATAACTGCCCCACATACTTGAGTATCTGCAGTTTGTAATTTGGATCGTCCAGTTTGTGTTTGAGCAGCTGGACTCCTGATTGTCCTGGGTGATTGTAGCTCAGATCCAGCTCTCTCAGGTGTGAAGGGTTTGAACTCAGAGCTGAAGACAAATAACCACAGCCTTCCTCTGTCACCATACAGCCAGACAACCTACAGAGAAAGATTTTCATTACAAAATATTTGACATGGACAAATCTATCTGAGATAAGACACACACAAAAAAATACTACTACTGGAAACCTTAATATCTGCAGCTGACATTTTGGACTCTTCAGTCCATCACAGAGCAGCTCCACTCCTGAGTCCTGTAGGTCATTGTTACTCAGATCCAGCTCTCTCAAAACAGAGTTTGAGGATTGAAGAGATGATGCCACAATTTTACAGTCCTGATCAATAAGACTACAGCCAGCAAAACTATGGGACAAAATATATAACAAAAAAAAAATTACTTTAATCCCAGTTAAGCATATTCAAACACAATAGTATATTTTAACAGTTCAGATGCAAAACCAGTAAAGCCATCTCGGTCAAAAATGAGATAATGATAGTGACTAAATGCTCCTGACACATAGTATACATCCATCAAATACTTTTACTTCAAACTTGCTAAATTCCAGCCTCAGCCCAATCTGTACTTACATAGAAACCTATACAAAGTAGCCAGAAAGAAATGCTTATTTTAAAGAAAACATCAGATGGATTTAGAGGCTTCTGCATCTGAACTCTTCATTTATTTTTTTATAAAATTATCAATGTACAATAGCAATGTAGTGCAAAGAAATTTGAAAGGGAAATGTGGTTCTTGAGAATTTAACACTCACAGAGCTTTTCTGCAGTTGATCACAGCTGGTATCAGTCTTCTTCTCCCCTCATCTGATGTGTTGTATTTCTTAAGGTTCAGCTCATCCAAGACCTCTGACATCTGAAGCATGTAGGCGATTGTTGAGCACTGAGCAGGAGAGAGTTTCTTCTCTGAGTGTTTGTCTGATTTCACAAACTCCTGAATCTCTCTGGACAGAGTCTGATCTTTCACTTCCAGCAGACAGAGGAACAGATTGATGGATCTTTCAGTGGAGAGTTCATGTCCATCTTTGATCTTCTCTTTAATGTACTGTGTGGTTCTCCTGATGCTATCTGAGCTGTTCTCTGTGTGTGTCAGTAGATCCTGTAAGAGTCTCTGATTGGACTCCAGTGAGACGCCCAGCAGGAACCGCAGGAACAGATCCAGATGTCCATCTCTACTCTGTAAGGATTCATCTACTACACCTTTAAGCAAATATTGTACTGAAGCTAAATTCTTAAGTCCCTCCATAGTTTCATTCACATGGTAGTGAAATGCATAGAAAGCAGCGAGAAACTCCTGAACACTCAGATGAATGAAGCTGTAGACTTTCCTCTGATGAATTACAGATTCCTCCCTAATGATCTCAGTGCAAATCCCAGAATACACTGAGGCGTCATTGACATCTATGCTGCTCTCAATCAGGTCCTCCTCATAGAACATCACATTGCCCTTCATCAGCTGTTTGAAAGCCACTTCAGCAAGTTTCACAATCACTTCTCTGTTGGACTGCAGGAGTTTCTCTGGATCTCTCTCTTCATACTTCTGGTTCCTCATGTTGATCTGAATCAGCAGGAAGTGGATGTACATTTCAGTCAGAGTTTGAGGGATTTCTGCATTCAGATCTTCTTCCAGGAGCTTCTGAAGCACAGTGGATGAGATCCAGCAGAAGACGGGGATGTGGCACATGATGTCGAGGCTTCTTGCTTTTCTGATGTGTGAGATGATTCTGCTGGCTTGATGCTGGTCACTGATTCTCTTCCTGAAATATTCCTCCTTCTGAGACTCATTGAATCCCTGAATTTCTGTCAGACGGTTGATGTATTTGGAGGGGATCTGATTGGCTGCTGCTGGTCTGGAGGTGATCCAGATGAGAGCAGAGGGAAGCAGCTCTCCTTTCATGAGGTTTGACATCAACACACCCACTGATGAAGTCTCAGTCACATCACAAACTTTCTGATCATCTGAAAACATCAGTGTGATTCTGCTTTCATCCAGACCATCAAAGATGAACACAACTTTACACTCCTCATAAATCTTTGAGTCCAGATCTTGAAGTTCAGGATGAAAGTCCAGCAGAAGTCTGTGAAGCCTGTACTGATGATCTCGGATCAAGTTCAGCTCTCGAAATGGAAGCACAAACATGAAATCTACATCCTGATTGGCTTTTCCCTCGGCCCAGTCTAGAATGAACTTCTGCACAGAGACGGTTTTTCCGATTCCAGCGATGCCTTTAGTAAGAACAGTCTTGATTTGGTCTTTCTTCTCACATCCTGGTTCAGGTGAGGCTTTAAAGATGTCACTGCAGTAGATTGGAGTGTCTTGTGAGTGTTTTTTTCTGGCTGTTTTCTCCATCTGTAAAACCTCATGTTCTTCATTCACTCCTTCACTCTCTCCCTCTATGATGTAGAGCTGTGTGTAGATCCTGTTCAGGAGGGTTCCCTTCATTTTGAGTTTGTTTCCCTCAAATAAGCTCTTATACTTGTTCTTCATGCTGGTTTTGTGCGAATCTTTGACTCTCGGCAGGATGACCCCATGTCTCTCCCCCCTGCTAAAAAAAAAAATATATATATATATATATATATATATATCTCCTTTATTTTTACATGTATAACTCTGATAATATGATTATCAGATATAATTTAGCATTCTTCATATAAATCCATGATTCATGTTAGATGCACTACAGTAAATTACAGGGTACATACACCTTTGCCACAGTGAAATTTAAGCACCTTTCAAGCATATTCAAGGTGCATTTTTTCCAGAAATTTAGAACTGTGGTAAAGGACATGTTTCCATACATACTTCTTAATGTTAAATTAAATGTTACTATGCTATTAAACCCACCTGTCTAGATTGCATATAACATTGCATAATATAAATAAGTAACGTTCAGTATATAAATTATAAAATTAAAGAACATTTAAAAAAAGAAAGAAAGAAAGAAAGAAAGAAACAATCAAACAAACAAACAAACAAAATTTACTGGGTATCTGTAAGATTTTTAAGCCCTGCACAAATAAAATGAATGCTGTATAAGCAGGGTACATATGGTAATATTAAACCACAAAATGCCTGAACAAAAACAAAAACAAAACAAACAAAAAAAGCATGATTTACGGTTCAGATACAGGAATGTCTTACGGTTGTCATTTGTTTAGAATTTTGAAGGCACATTAGCTTTTTGTCGATCCACCATTTCACATTTAACATGGGTTGATTTCTGCATTGGTCTAACCAAAAACAGTGGATTGGCTTGTTGAAAATGCATTCTCTGCCAGTGGGTGGTGCTTTTGGAGTGGCAGAAATATGTTGGTTTCTCCGGTAACAGCTGTACACAAAGCTGTAAACTTCATAAATGCTACTTTGATGGTTAATGTCAATTAACAGAATTCATTAAAATTTTTGTGTGTGGGGAAATGGCACGTCAAATGCTTGACATATTTCACATTTGCTAATTTTATGAAAAACAAAATAATTATTCAAATTGGGATTAAACCATATACGAAAACCAAGCAACGATCATTCCTCATCATTTGAAACTGATCTCTCCAGTCTTGCGCCAGTTCACTATGCAAATGAATCTCCAGTTTACATTGTATCTGTAATTTGTTGTTAATGATGGGATTATTTGAGATGCAGAATTCACTCAGTGTGCACATGTACTGAACAAAACTCGAGGATTTAGTCTTTGTTTTAAACATAACTTTTATTTGTCGTTTTCAAGCCAGTGCTTACTGAAGCTGCAACCTACCATCATCTGCCATGCTGTTCCATCAAAGGACGCACATCAACAAAGACCGGCAGATCACACTACAGTCACACGCACAGAATTGAGTGGATTTGTTTTTGTTTTATGCAAAAGGCAAAAAGTAATTAGTCTTATTATATCTAAAAAGTAAACTATTCAGTAAGGTGAATTATTGTGAAATCTATGCAAGTTCAATTTCAAGCCGTTTCAAGCACTTTCTCCAAAATCCAATCACTTATCAAAACTTGAAAGCACTATATTTAAAATTCAAGCATTTTCAAGGATTCCAAAGACCTGTATGAACCCTGAAATTAGTAACTACATGTTTACACTTACGGAGGGTCAGAAGTCGCTGGTTCATCACCGACTACAGCGGGTTCATCCATGGAGCGTTTTCTCTTCGCAGACACAGAGCTGGGTTCTAGAGACTCTGATCTCGGTCTCTTCCTCCTAGTAATGCTTACCAAACAAAAACCAACACCATTTTAGGCCTGTCTGATGTTTGTCAAGCTCTAGTCTCAAGCACTTGCTCCTGTCTTACTGAATAGCTTTAATGCACTGTAGATTTATAGATTTATATTCATAGATTTGTACACTTACTTATTTAGCAAACAGTTTCATCCAATATATATACATACATACATATATTATTATTATTATACAGGGAGCGACAGAGACAGAAATGGAGAGATAGATAGTAGTCTCAGAAAAATCTTATACATTTCCTGAAAATGGCATAGGACTTTGCTGAGAATATAATTCTGAACTTGTCTTACCTTGAGTCAGAAGTTACTGTTCCTTCATTTAAGTTAGGAGGATCGTCCCTGGATTGGTCACTTTTCATAGACACACAGCTGGATAGAGCAGATGGAGAACTCGTGTTAGAGGCAGCGCCATCATCTTCTTTCTTGTTATCAAGACTCATTTTGGAGGCAGTGTTCTCCTACTCTCATTTCTCAGAAGAGAGAGAGAGAGAGAAAAAAAAAACACAGACAAATAAAAAACAGATGATGGTGTTCCATGAGGGTGAACAAATAATGACCGTCCCTTTCAAGCTACAGTGTGTAACTTTTGGCACTTTAGTGGTTAATAATCAAAACTACATGCATTTTGCGGAAGAATATTGTAGCCAGCCCAACGGGCCCTTACCTACTTCTGTTTATGTATATGATAAGTGTCTATATGTCTATAACCAAATGTCCCCACAAGGATAGTAAAACCTGAAATTTTTGACATTGTGGGGACCACAAATAAAAATTATTAAAAATAGTAAATGATGTTTATCTGAAAATGTAATAATGCAAACAGGTTTTCTGTAAGGGGTAGGTTTAGGGTTAGGGTTGGGTTAGGGGATAGACAATATTGTTTGGTCAGTATAAAAACTATAGAATCTATGGAAGGTCCCCACAATTCACAAAAAACAAACGTGTGTGTGTGTGAGATAATTGTATTATCAGTTGTATTGACCTTTCCCCTCTCTCAGTTTCTAATAAAGACCAGGGCACAGGTGAAGTCATTGTCAGATCATTGTGCTATAGCTAACGTTACAAGCATACAAGAATGAGGAAAGCCGAGAAACTTCTCAGTTGGTGAAGCTAGGATTGATAAGCAAATAATGACATTCTGGGCAACGCAAAAGTAAACCGAAAACTGGTATCCCGACTTCTGGAGAAAGCGGAAGTTTTCACATAGTCCATTATCTATATCAGCATGCATAATATTTGCATAATATTTGCATAATACTGGCTCTGGCTGCTTTGGCTTGCCCTCAAACAAAGGTTGCCTGTTCCACATCCAGGACACAGCAAAGTAAACAAATCATCTGAGCTTACCTGCTGCCCAGATACAACTAACCCTACCCAATACTTTATTTCAACTTTAGATTGTTTCCTTTATTTTTATCTTTATTGAAAACAAATGCCTTTCCGTTGTGATATGAGATGTGAAAAGGAAGAAGAACGATTTTGGTAAAAGGCGGACGCGAACTCGATACTGGCATCATCATTTATGCCACTGGAAATGTCGTGAAACTATCGTCTTTTGTAATGTTGTTAAACTAACGAACGAAGGCCCTACCAAATAGATGACCTATTTGCACTTTGTGCAAAAAGACACTTAGTTAATTAAAAGGCAGTAGACTACAGAAAATGGCATATACTCCAGTAATTATTTTTTGTGGGAGGACGCAATACAACTAACCACAAAGCCAAAAGTTAACCCAAATTCGAATTTACTTAATTAAAATGATTCTGTGCCAATAAAAATGAATGAGTATAGTTATTTCGTGTTACAGTGGTATTCTTTTCAATAAAGTTGCTATCAAACCACAAGTGTCCCTTCTATCAAATGTAAAATCAACAGTAGGCAATATAAAAGAATTATAGAACAGTAGAACAGTCAGGAATCAAAAGAATGAGACTAAGCTAATACTACATAGTAAGGCTGTGTTGCTGCTTGTGTTCGGAGAGGCCAAAAACACACGGCCACTCCACTTTCTACCTAGGCCCTTATTACGAACTCACAACTCCAGTCAGCGGTAGACGGCAATCCAGTCACCAAATCTGACATACGTTATCGTTCCGCTTATCGCTCTCTTTATCAATGAGCGCGATCCTCTATACCAGTGGTCACCAGATCCGGTCCTGGGGGGCCGGTGTCCCTGCAGAGTTTAGCTCCAACCCTAATCAAACACACCTGAACCAGCTAATCAAGGTCTTACTAGGTATACTTGAAACTTCCAGGCAGGTGTTTTGAGGGAAGTTGGAGGTAAACTCTGCAGGACACCGGCCCTCCAGGACTGGTTCTAGTGACCCCCGCTATACAGTTTATTCGATACACTGGCTCGCTGCCAACAGTTCTCCTATTAACGTCTCTGTCTCAGAAGCACTTTAAATTAATCAGGAAATTAGCAGCCATACTTAGTCAGCTCAAAGATAAAAAATAATAATAATAATAATAATAATCAAAATCAGTTACTCAAAGTCCAATTCTAATGTCCTTGAGATGGATCGATTTTCAAAAAAAACAGGTCTGTTTAGCTGACATCTCGACATCCTCTCTCCTATCCTGATACCTGATTCGTTATTCTTCACAATGCACCCGATTTCAAAGAAATATAAATGACAGGCCCAACTGTTTAGAATATCTCCGATCCCATTTTTATACAATTTAACATAACTTCATACAATTTAAGTACAAACTTATTTAATTATGATAACAAATTCTGTAAAATAACTACATTAAGCACTGTAGCTAATTGTAAATTTTTTTGCCATTTTGGTCAGTAGGTAAAAACGAAATATAATAATTCCATGTAAAGTATGTCAAAAATATAATAGCAGCTCGTTTTATATGACAAGCCATGAAGAATAAATGCTTAACCTACCATAAAATACGAGGTATATTTTTTACTCATTGTTAACAGGTTCGAGCCACGAAATGGCATCTCTATTTCCTCTTTTACTCAAGTAGTGCTCACTGCAGAGCCAAATGACCTCCCGCTCCCCCTCTCTGGATGTCCAGCTTAGGTGTTTACCTCCACCCATTACATCTAGCAAGGGGGAGCTAGCTAGAGCTCCAGCTCCTCCTATTTGGCTCTGCAGCGAACGCCCTCCTTTTACCTTCGGTTTCACCTGTGGCGTTGTTTTCCTTTAACTGCACATGCGGGAAAAACAAAATTACTCCCTCTAGTGGCGCAGAGTGTCATCACATCATGACCGCTGTGGTCAACATTAGAGGGTCTTTCACGAGGACTCCGGAGACCGAGGACCTGGACCGACCTTGACCGTACGGGTTCGGTCTATATTTTAAATGGTCGTCGGTCCCGGTCGGTTCCAATCTATCACCTCGGTCCCGGGTCTGTTTAACATTTGTGTGTAATACCCGAATCGATCGGAGAACACCGCACCCGCCAGTGATCAGTGTTGGTCAGCACTTCCGTGTGTTTTGTAACTTGCAACTTGTAAAATTAGGACGAGAAAACTGTGAGCGGGAAATAAGGTGGGGGGAAAAACATGCGTGACGCGAAGTTAATGTTAGTACTGCAAGCGGACGGTATCAAGCTGTCTCATGTGAATTCATCCTTTAAGCTTCATAAGATTAACTAGGTGGAGCTTTAAGCATATATTTTGTATTGTTTTCTTTTACTAAAGAAGAGACGCACCTATTGAACACGCACGATAGTGCAGCGCAGTCGGCTTTGTGTATACCCACTTCTAAATCCACTATGATGCGCATCATTCAGTAGTGTCTTGCATTAGCCAAAATCATGACAGTCGACCACATAATATCTTATCCAACTGCACGTGAATAAATGCAAATACTCCATAACAGCAAGACCGTGGCGCCGGCTTCCTTTGAAATATGATTGCGCCCGCGCCCGCTTCGTCCTGCTTCGTGAAAGAAATGCCGCCTGCATGCGCGAGAGCATGTAACTCAGAGTGGTAACATGATAATTAATTGTTGATTACTAATTTGAATCAGTACATTATACATTATAACGAAAACAATACCTTAAAGAAATTAAGAGTTCTTACTTCTCCAGACACCACTACACCACTGTGCACGAAGTAAAGTGTAACGCACTTCTTGTTCTGTGCTGGAATAATGAATAAATTAAGAAGGTTCTTTCACTCGGCAAGAGAGAGGAACAGCCTAACATGGACGAAAATGTTAGTGTCAAGGAGGATTGATCACAGTCTGGGCTACTAACAGTAGGTAAGCCAAAAAGTTTTTTTCTCAACTTGTTTATAGACTTGTTAGCAGTTTGCTCCGCAATATGTGCCGACCGGGTGCAGTCGGGTCTCTGTCTTCCCAGCCGGGTTCGGGTCTAATTTACGAATAACGGTCGGGTCCGGGTAGTAAATTTAAGGCATTTCTCGGGTCTGCACGGGTTCGGGTCCCACTTTCAAATTAAATACGGGTCCGGGTCGGTTCCGTGCAACAAATTAACGGGTCTCTTCGGGTTCGGGTACGAATTTTTGGACCCGTGAAGACCTCTAGGTCACATACAGTGTGTGTGTATGCGAACTTGTTTAACTACAGTTTGCACAACTTGTATAACTGTACTTGTGAGGGCCAAATCCCACTTAAAGAAGTCCACTTCCAGAACAATAATTTACAGATAATGTACTCACTCCCTTGTCATCCAAGATGTTTGTGTCTTTCGTAAAGAAATTATGGTTTTTGAGGAAAACATTTAAGGATTTTTCTCCCTCAACCTCAAAATCGTCCTATATCGCCGTTTTACCATTTTTGTTAAGGGTGTTTGATCTTCTTAATGTTCACTTTGCAAAGACTGGGTCTGTACTTCTGCAGCAATGTAGAATGATTTTGAAATGATTTTTAAAGTTGAGAGAGTTTTTCGAGATACTATAACTTGATTAAAAAGTATTTAAATTATATATTTTTTTAATGAAAAATAATTAATAACCAATTGTTTCGCTGGATAAGACCCTTTTTCTCGGCTGGGATCGTTTACAACCCCATTTGTGATTGTTTGAAGCCGCATTTAAACTGTATTTTGGAAGTTTAAACTCTGGGCACTATATCAGTCCATTATATGGAGAAAAATCCTGAAATGTTTTCCTCAAAAAACATAATTTCTTTACAACTGAAAAAAGAAAGATACAAACATCTTGGATGACAAAGGGGTGAGTACATAGAAGTAGACTTCTCCTTTAAATAATATGCCAACTCACTAATGATGACATTTTACTAGTCCGCACTGATTAAAAAAGCTTACAAAGCAGTCAAATCATGTGTTTGCTGTAAACCTATTGTGTCTTGCAGAAGTTTAGGGATAGGAGTTGGATTAGGGGATAGAAAATGTCATTAACCTGATAGAAATTTAATAGATGTCTATGCAGTGTCCTCACTAATATAGTGAGACAAACTATAGTCTGTTCTTCATGCATGTCCATTGTCTCTCACTCCCAGCAGTCTGATGATTCAGACAAAACAGGGACATACAGTGATGTTGGATGATTTTGAAGTTGAAGGAGAAAATGTGATGGGAGTTTTCTGGGAGTTTTCTTGAACCGGGCGCACAGAGTACGCATGCGCATCGCAGAGCTAGACCAGTATTTGTTGTTAAGAAGTTTTTTTTGGTTTTTTTTTCCGCTAGATAAGACCCTTATTCCTCAGCTGGGGTCGTTTGTAGCCCTTTGAAGCTGCATTGAAACTGCAATTTGGACCTTGAACCTGTTGAGCATGCAAAATACATATTTAGTTGTGCATGCTGTTTACTCTGCAACTTGTAGGTCTCTGGCTAACCAGCTAATGGCAATATCTGTTCGCTCGCAATTGTCTAAAATTTATTGTGCCAATAAATACTGTATGTTTGTGGTGGTTATTACCTGGAAATATGATAAAGAAGAGAGCAACACGTTGTTGTACAAACTGCAGTGCTTTATCAACATGTTTCTGCGTTGGGCTAACACATACACCATAGCTGTTTGGGTATTTATTGTAATGGTAATAGGGTTTCTGTTTCTGACATGTGCTGCACACAGTAATGTTAGACCAATTACAACAGACTGGGTCATTGGACCAATCACCACAGAATAGCATCATGGACAAATGAATCATGGAGTGAACTGTTTGGGAGTGTTTGAGCAAATAAGATAAAAATAAATGCAGATTACAAGACACTAAAAGTGTTTTTTTTACCCTTTTGTGCATGTCAACCTGTTCTTGGAGACACCCAAAAGCAAAATACCAACCTTTCATTATCCATATTAGGGGCACTTTAACTCGTGTTTAACTCGTGTTGTGAGAAAGAAACCTGTAATTGCAGGATGTAAAATACAAGTGTTTGAACCTAAATATGTGTATCCCATCATGCATTATCCACACAGTTCACCAAAATTAAATGTTTAATGTGAAATATTAATAATAATTTTAACTTACTGGCTTGAGGTCATTTAAATGCTGAACCATTACTCTTCAAGATGTTCCTGCACAGACAAAAGGCTTACAAGTGTAGAAAAAATGCTCTTTTTTAGTACTAATAATGCATTTTTTTTTTTATTATGCAAGAAATCTGATCAGAACTGATTTTACTCTATCACACAATGTTCTATATTTCATATATATATATATATATATATATATATATATATATATAATTATTATTATTGTTATTGTTATTATTATTCATCACCTTTTTCATTTTATTAGTTTGTAAAAGAAAGTACAGAAAATGTAACACTGAATAGCCCATTTGACATACCTGTAAAAATAAACAAACAGATCAAATAAAAATAAACTCCTAAATTATATAACATTAACATTACTTCCAATTACAGAGTATAGTGCCATTACAGCTTTCTTCTGTGGCATGGGCCTAGCATGCAGATAAGAGACAGTTAAAGGCACACTTTCCTCCCCCCAAAAATTCTCTCATCATAATTCCTGGCCAAAACATTTATAATTTGTGAAAATAAACACTGATGTCAATCCCAGAAGTATATTCATAGCTTAAATGCATAGGTAAACAACACAGTTAGTACAGTACAAAGAGAACTGTCCACTGAGAGGCAATGGTGAGCCAAATTAGGTTAGATTTTTACCAAAACAGTTTTTCACTTTCATTCTAGTTAAAAAAAAACAGAAGAGTAACTTTTCACTGTAAGATACAACAGTTCAAATTCAGAAACAGCAGACCACACACACAAACACTTATATAAAATATGTAGATGCCTTATTGGAAACATCTTCTTAATGCCATGATTAATGCAACAGTGCATAAGTAAATTGAGTGCAATTTAATATGGTTCAAAAATATAATTATGGATAAATATAAACACACACACACACACACACACACACATAACATATATAAACATATATGCATGTGATTTACAGATTTACTTTGTGTTCATTAAAAAAAATCTATTGCATAAAAATTGTTCTGGCAGTTTACTTACAATGTTGTAACAAAATATTGTAAATAATTTAATATATTGTTACTATAAAAATAATTGAATGTACTGTTTTCATAAAGCCTCCAGAAGTTTTTTCTTATTTTAAGTATGATGAATTTATTATTTGTTTAATATATCTTGTGGCTATATAAGGTATAAGGTATTATTAAAACTTCTTTACAGAAAAGTGGGCTAGAAATAAATCTTTATAAGATCAATGTGTCTGGATACTGTGCACCTGAAATCTGTGCACCAAAATTGTCAGAAACTGCCCCAAATAAAAAAGTGAAAATAATCACCATAAAAATTAACACCAGGTTATAATGCTTTACTTTTGAGTATAATCAGTTTGAAATTGAGTATCTGTTAGTTATAGCTTGCGTCTTTATTGTGTAATCTGACACAGAGTCAGTGAGGACTCATAAACCCTGAATCCAGCATAGAGGGGTTCAGTGAATGTGGTGTTGAATGTGTGTAAGTGTGTGAGTGAGTGTGTGTCAGAGATGCTGTAGAAGGACAGAGTCCCAGACGGCACGTCCACATACACTCCTACTCTGTTAGACAGGGGCGAAGGAGCAGATAAGTCAGTTCGTTTATTATTGTGCCAGACAGTGTATTTGCTATCGGAGCAGTCCAGACTCCAGGATTTGTCATTATATCCAAACCTACAGTTACTGCCTCCCTTCCTTCTGATTCCTTTATATGCCACTGCTGCATGACCCCATCCACTCAATTCAACCTCCCAGTAACAGCGTCCATCCAGACTCTCTCCACACAGAACCCGCTCACCACCAACAAATCTCTCTGGATGATCAGAATATGGCTGTGGCTCTTTCACATATGTTGCTGTTCTGTTCTCATCGGACAGAATGATGCAAGCGTTTGCTGTGTTTGGATCCAGTGTGAAGTCACAGGCATCTGAACACAAGACAAGAGATGAGAAATGTGTCAAAGAGTTCACAACACTCTTACAGTACATATGTGTGAGTGAGAAACAGGACCTACATTTTCTCAGTCCCTGAGTGATTCTAAACGGGCCTCCATTGTCCAAACTAGAAAAAAGACAAATATGACCAGCAAATGATTAATGTCTGATTATTTAGAAAGTGCACAAGTAACACAGATAATATGACTAATGACCACTGATCTGTACTACAACATACAATACCATAAGATTTTTCAACATACAAGAAGATTTTGGAATAAAATCTATAAAAACGTTTTTTTAAATACATAAAAATGATCATTTGTAGTGGTGTGAAAACATTTTATTGGGTTAACCTGCCATTTATACAAAAATACCAAATATGGGATGTTCTGACTGTTTTAATCATGTGATTATTATTGTAAGTACTAGCTTTTATCATGGTCAATATTTTAATCCAGAAGGAGATAAAATAATTTTCCATTTAATGCATGTCCCAGATTGAAAACACCTACTGATGCATCTTACTGTTCCACATACTTGAGAATCTGCAGTAAACATTTTGGATCCTCCAGTTTGTGTTTGAGCAGCTGGACTCCTGATTGTCCTGGGTGATTGTAGCTCAGATCCAGCTCTCTCAGGTGTGAGGGGTTTGAACTCAGAGCTGAACATAAATAACCACAGCCTTCCTCTGTCAACATACAGCCAGACAACCTACAGAGAGAGAACTGGGTATAGGTCTCATTTGACTTTTTGTCTTGTAGTGTTCTGTATCTTAAACACTTTGTAATGTATTAAAATAAAATTTTGTGTAAGCATTATCAGTACTTTTCTGAGACCTGAGCAGTTTCAAGAACAGTGGTTATCAATATGTTTGCAAAGATTGCATACATATTTTAACTAATTCTATAGTTGCAGAAGAACTACATTTTTCTTTAAAGCAGGTGGATTTCCAGAGTGCCTTTAATTTTCATTTCAAATATTCACATATCCAAACTTTTTAATTAGTGTAAATAATTTTGGTATAAAGAATATTTATAAAATATTTATATTTTTGTACCTCAGTATCTCCAGCTGACAGTTTGGACTCTTCAGTCCATCAGAAATAACCTTCACTCCTGAGTCCTGAAGGTCATTGTTACTCAGATCCAGTTCTCTCAGAACAGAGTTTGAGGATTGTAGAGCTAATGATACAATTTCACAGTCCTGACCAATGAGATTACAGCCATCAAGACTGAAAGAGAGTAAAATAGTTAAAGGGCATTTGAAATGGACTGCAAATAGTTTCATGAATAACTGTATACTACATCTTGTAAAAAGACTTTCAATTTGTCCAAATATTACCAATGTTCAATAAATGATCATCCCTTATGTAGGACCAATACATTTAAAAATTCTATTATATATATATATATATATATAGAAAGAGAGAGAGAGAGAGAGAGAGAGAGAGAGAGATAGATATAGATATAGATAAATAATTACAAACATATATAATGTCAGATTCAAAATTTCTAGTTCTGTACCAAAATATGCAGATGGTTACCTACTGTGTTTGTTACATGTTCTTATTATTAATTTGTAATTTCTTTCATATTTATTTATTTAGGAGATGCTTTTTGTCTGGAATGACCTAAAAATGAGGAACATTACAAGCAATTTGTTATTAGAGCCAGAACCATTCAAGAACACATGGGCATATTTAAGCAAGACTGGTAGCTAGAACTTGACAAAGGCTATTCTCAATATCTTCACACACCATTGCTCAGTTACTTGATTGCATTTGTTGCTATTCATGCTTAATGTTAACTAAAATCTATTATTTAGACTAAATAAAAAAAAAATAATAAAAAAAAATAAATAGCTTTTTGTTTTATTTTATTCTAATTCCTATGAATCATTGGGTCATGCTGAATTACAAGCTGTATTAAATGTTTCCTTAATATAGATTTCATTATCAAAACTGTTTTACATTCAATGAATTTGGCTCCAATCTACAAAACAAATCTTCAAAAAGCAAACATACTGATACTGTACAAGTTAGAATTGCATTTTTGCAATTCTACAAAATGCATTTATATTTCTTGCTTTCATACATAATTTTTTAGTAGCCAAAAGTAGTTCCTGTAATGCTGATCTGAAGTCATGTGTCTTCTTTATTCAGCACAGTTGGACAATATAGGAGAAGTACAAAATGTTAGCTACACTGCTTTTTTGTCTTGTTGAATTTTATTACCAAGCTGATTGCTGGGTATTCTGTAATTTGCGAAAAAATTAAAATGGGTCTGAAAGGTCTGAGTTCATTTAAACCCCACACCCTCAGTTTCTAACTGTGGACATACTCACAGAGCTTTTCTACAGTTGATCACAGCTGGTATCAGTCTTCTTCTCCCCTCATCTGATGTGTTGTAATTCTTGAGGTCCAGCTCATCCAGCACCTCCTCTGACATCTGAAGCATGTAGGCGATTGTTGAGCACTGAGACGGAGAGAGTTTCTTCTCTGAGTGTTTGTCTGATTTCACAAACTCCTGAATCTCTCTGGACAGAGTCTGATCTTTCACTTCCAGCAGACAGAGGAACAGATTGATGGATCTTTCAGTGGAGACTCCATGTCCATCTTTGATCTTCTCTTTAATGTACTGTGTGGTTCTCCTGATGCTCTCTGAGCTGTTCACTGTGTGTGTCAGTAGATCCTGTAAGAGTCTCTGATTGGACTCCAGTGAGACGCCCAGCAGGAACCTCAGGAACAGATCCAGATGTCCATTCTCACTCTTAAGGGCTTTATCTATTGCATCTCTATGCAGATTATGTAAAACATCACAAAACTGCAATGTATCAGTATGTATCATTACATAATAGTAAAATGCATAGAAAGCCGCAAGAAACTCCTGAACACTCAGATGAATGAAGCAGTAGACTTTCCTCTGATGAATCACAGATTCCTCCTTAAAGATCTCAGTGCAAATCCCAGAATACACTGAGGCGTCAGTGACGTCTATGCCGCTCTCAATCAGGTCCTCCTCATAGAACATCACATTGCCCTTCATCAGCTGTTTGAAAGCCACTTCAGCAAGTTTCACAATCACTTCTCTGTTGGACTGCAGGAGTTTCTCTGGATTTCTCTCTTCATACTTCTGATTCCTCATGTTGATCTGAATCAGCAGGAAGTGGATGTACATTTCAGTCAGAGTTTGAGGGATTTCTGCACTCACATCTTCATTCAAGAGCTTCTGAAGCACAGTAGATGAGATCCAGCAGAAGACGGGGATGTGGCACATGATGTGGAGGCTTCTTGCTCTTCTGATGTGTGAGATGATTCTGCTGGCTTGATGCTGGTCACTGATTCTCTTCCTGAAATATTCCTCCTTCTGAGGTTCATTGAATCCCTGAATTTCTGACGGTTGATGTATTTGGAGGGGATCTGATTGGCTGCTGCTGGTCTGGAGGTGATCCAGATGAGAGCAGAGGGAAGCAGCTCTCCTTTCATGAGGTTTGACATCAACACACCCACTGATGAAGTCTCAGTCACATCACAAACTTTCTGATCATCTGAAAACATCAGTGTGATTCTGCTATCATCCAGACCATCAAAGATGAACACAACTTTACACTCCTCATAAATCTTTGAGTCCAGATCTTGAAGTTCAGGATGAAAGTCCAGCAGAAGGCTGTGAAGACTGTACTGATGATCTCGGATCAAGTTCAGCTCTCGAAATGGAAGCACAAACATGAAATCTACATCCTGATTGTCTTTTCCCTCGGCCCAGTCCAGAATGAACTTCTGCACAGAGACGGTTTTTCCGATTCCAGCGATGCCTTTAGTAAGAACAGTCTTGATTTGGTCTTTCTCCTCACATCCTGGTTCAGGTGAGGCTTTAAAGATGTCACTGCAGTAGATTGGAGTGTCTTGTGAGTGTTTTGTTCTGGCTGTTTTCTCCATCTGTAAAACCTCATGTTCTTCATTCACTCCTTCACTCTCTTCCTCTATGATGTAGAGCTGTGTGTAAATCCTGTTCAGCAAGGTTTGATTCTCTTGGAGTTTGATTCCCTCAAATAATCTCTCATACTTGATCTTCATGCTGGTTTTATGCTGGTCTTTCACTCTCTGAAGAACATCATCTACTGATTTCTGCAGGTCTTCAGCCTCACTGGATGCAGTGCAGGTCAAAGTTGTTCTGTCAGAAAGGATAATCACAGTGCTTTCTATGACTGTTCAGAAACAGAGTCCATCCAAAACAGATATGATTTTAGACAGGATTTAGTTGCCCCTGTTCAGTGCATATTACATACTTTTGAATTACATTTAGTGTTATTTAATTCTTAAAAATACATCTTAAATCACGTTATTCATGCAAACTGTTCTACAGCAAATTAATAAGTAAATGTTTATACTAACAGAGGGACAGAGGTCACTAGTCCATCACTAAATGTAATGGATCTGCTACTCTTCACAGACACACAGCTGGGTTCTGGAGACTCTGTTCTCTGTCTCTTCCTCCTGCTGATACTGACAAAAAGCAAATTAAACAAAATACAAATAAACAGCATGTTGTAGAAAGCTGTCAGTTTGTGTGTTAGTGGCATGATTCAGTCCAGACATTTCTTTAAAGACATTACATGGGACTCGGTGAAGGTTCAGTAAAATGTTTTTGAGCTTTTCTGTAATGACAAGGCAAAGCTCACTCACTGACTGCAGCCTTCTGGAATGCACTGTTAATAAATTCATCAGCCAAATGTAAAAAAAAAAAAAAAAAGTTAGTGTCTTACCTGGGGTGAGAGGTCACCGTTGCAGCACTAACAGAAGAGGGCAGTTGATCGCAGCATGTTTCAGGAGATGGAGAACTGATTTTGGAGGCAATATCCTCTTCTTCGTCTTCACAAAGACTCATAGCCCTGCCTTCCTTTTTGCTGTGTAAAGATGCAGCTTCTGTAACTGCAGTGTCCTTCAAATACTGCATTAAAAATTGAAAGTTTTTATCACTTGAATTTTTCCCCAAATGTTTATCAAATAAAATTCCTCTTTAATTTCCTTTAGATTTACAATCAGCCTATTTCTTTCTTTGCTAATTTTGGACATTTTACTATAACATGTTCTAAATTTTCCTCCTAATAACAAGATTCACATTTTCCAGTCTCATGTCTGCCCATTCTATTCAAAGTGCTATGACACATAAGAGCAGTATGACCAAATCTAAGCCTTGATACTATAGTTTTCTCATGTCTACATTCTTCTGTTACTCTATATTGACCAGCAACTCTTTGAATGCTATAAAACCATCTACCTGTTCTTTCTTCTTCCCATTGTTTCTGCACACTCTTTACATTGTTTGATTATTTGAGAAGGGTATAACTGCAGCCTGGAGATCTCCAAATGGGGGCATGAACTCCAAAACGGGGTGGGAGCTGCAAAATAGGGCATGGCTTCCATGTCAATAAAATGCAATGCCAATAAAATTGCAATAATTTCACCATTGACAGACAGGCACATGACACGCATGTGCAAATTTTTCCCCCAATCCACTTAAGTGCAAACTCCGACCCACAGCTGATTCTAAAGGTTTTATTGGTTTACTGTTTTTTTTTTTTAAACGCAAGTCAATAACAATTGGCTAAAGCCAGAGCCAATGGTGAAAGTCTTTGCATGACGAGACCCCGCCCCATTTTGGAGGTTCTGTCCACTTTTGGAGTTCCCACCCCCATTTGTAGATCTCCGGTCTGCAGTTAATATACTTAGATAATTTCACTCTTGCTATACTTTATCTATCTGCATATCTATGTCTATTTTCTTTGTTGCTTTCCTTTTACTCCTACATGAGCTGGTACCCAACAGAAAGCTACATAAATTACTACCATCTGAATCCTATATATTGTTTGAAGAATCTTGATCAGTATATCTGCTGTCTGAATGACATGTTTTGATTGTAATTAAAGCTTAACTTGAATCGGAACATACGAGTGTCCTCATTGGCTTATTATCCTCCACCTATTGCAATGCCAATAAAATTGCAATAATTTCACCAGTGTATATTGACAAATTATCTGTGATTGCGAGTCTCTTGTTTTCTTTGTTCCACTCATTTGAAAAACTGTCGTACTCCCTCTAGTGGCTCAGAGCATCATTACAGTCTTGCAGCAGATGTTTTTTAGGTTGCTTCTGCTGAAATCTCCAAGTATGTGCAGACCTGATCTACGAAAAGGGGCGTGGACTCCAAAAGTGGGCAGAACCCCTAAAATGGGGCAGGGTGTGGCTTTCACCAATGGCTCTGGCTTCAGCCAATTGTTATTGACTTACATTTCAAAATAAAACTTTATAATCTAAACATTGTTACTTTGATCTAAAATAAAATAAAATAAAATAAAATAAAATATGCTATATAAATAAATACTGTATGCTTAGTGAGAGCAGAGCCCAAAGCTGGCCAGTGGTGGCCAGTGGTTTTCGGACTAGACTTTGAACCTCTGCTTAATGATATAAACGGGAATCACCGACAAGCTCTCCCGCCAGCCGCCCCAGCACAGCGCAGGGGAAAAGTTTTACTTTATCGCTTAGTTTTGAGCAACTGTGGCGTCTCGGGGCTCGAAATTCGCAGGGTATGAATGTTGCAATATTCTGTGCCAGGTAACATGTTTTTTTGTGTGCATAAGAGCATTGTGCTTTGATCAGGTTGGCACAAGCATACAATCTCTTCAGAGATAAAAGATTAAAAACTTTACAATTTTATTTTGACAAAAAAAAGTACTCGTTACATGTTTGTAAATTATTTTCTTCAGTCTTGTACTACAACGGCAGTCGACACAGGGCACAAGCGCGCTCACTCCTTTCTTACTCTTCAGTTGACAATGGGTGTGTTGTTGTTAAATATGTATTATTAAGATTAAACATCTCCTGTCTCACCTGCTTGTCAAGAAAATGTATGGCTTCAAATGATCAAATAGAAACATATTAGAAATTAGAAAATCAAACAGCAGCCCAGAAATGTGTTTCTGTGGCTTCTCACAAGAAGTTGTTAAATTTGACACAGAGACACTGAAGATTCAGGATAAACCCAAAATCCAGCATAGAGGGGTTCAGTGAATGTGGTGTTGAATGTGTAAATGTGTGTGAGTGTGTGTGTGTCAGAGACGCTGTAGAAGGACAGAATGCCGGACGGACAGTCCAGATACACTCCTACTCTATTAGAGCGGGATGACGGGCCATTTACATCAGTGCTGTTATGATTGTACCAGGCAGTATAATTCATGTCAGAACAATATAGACTCCAGGACATTTTACTGAATCCAAAACAAGGGTCAATTCCACTTTTCCTGCTGATGTCTTTATATGTAATCGCTACATGACCTGAGCCTTCCCATTTAACCTCCCAGTAACAGCGTCCAGTCAGACTCTCTCCACACAGGATCTGTTCCCGGTGATCAAATCTGTCTGGATGATCAGGATACGGCTGACGATCTTTCACATATGTTGTTTTTTTGTTCCCTTCAAACAGGATGAGTTGAGTGTGTGCTGTGTTTGGATCCAGTGTGAGATCACAGGCATCTGAACACAAGAAGAGACATCACATCATCTATGACATCATTAAATATGCACAAGAAAATCTGTGTTTGTGTGTGTTAGGACTTACATTTTCTCAGTCCTGGTTTGATTCTGAAATGTCCTCCATGGTCAAAACTGAACAAAGACAAAAACATATGCAATATGCAACAAATGCAAACAAAAATGGTATGGTATGAGGGCAGATTTAAAATTTAAAAAATTTAGTCTTTTGTAGTTATTTTGTTTTCCCTCCCCTGCAAACATGTCCTGGACCCATGCCGGATTTTTGCAGGCACAGTGGGGCTAGGGCCAACCCACACCAAAGCTAAACAGGCCCAGTGGCCTGGCTCACCACGGGCTCTCTGAAAGCACACCACACTAGCAGACTGTCCACATTAATCCCATGATGGCCCAGTGTGGGCCAGCCCGTTTGGGCCCATGCAGGTTTTGTGTAGGCAGCCCTGTAATGCAACTAGGGGAATGCAAACAACATTGATTGACTATTATTTAGCCACTCAACTGAACTAGAAAGGCTCTAACCAAAAGAGACCTTTTCAGAACCTGTTGTTTCATAAAGGCCAGGGATCCTCAAATCTGGCTCACGAGATCCAGTTTCCTGCAGAGTTTAGTTCTAACCTTAATCAAATGGAGCATGCTAATCAGTGTCTTCAGGATCATTAGAAACTCACAGGTGGGTGAGTTTGATCAAAGTTGGATGTGTTTAGAACAGTGTATTTGTATGCATTTAGAAGGAATCTTTAATGGTGGTCACCACATTATGGTCCAGTTTGAATATGTTTTTTTTTTTTTTAACGATGTGGGACCATAGTCTAGACTAATTTTGACTGTTCCTGGTTAGGAAAAGTCTGATGTTTGAGAGGTTGGATTATTCATTTGCTATCAGCCAATTTCAATTATGGACAGTGTTGGCACACTGCACTACAGATAAGACTTTTACACACATCAACATTTACAGTCAGACCACAAAAAAAGTTAAATAAGAACTGCAAATTGTGATAGCATCCAAGTAGAACTATAAAGGGGTCATCGGATGCTAAGTTCACATTTTCATGTTGTTTGAACATTAATGTGTGTTGGCAGTGTATGTACAAATCTACCCTATAATGATAAAAATCCATGCAGTGGTTTTTAATTAATCTGTAAAAAATAATATCCCCTTTTCAAATCGAGCTCATTTTTTATGAATCTTTGGGATCGCCTTTCCTTATAACGTGGTAGTTAGGAAGTTTAGCAGCTAAACGCGGCTAAACGCGACTAAAGTAAACAAGATCGTCTTTCCACAGAGAGAAGAGAGGGGCGGGGCGAACAGAGCTCATTTGCATTTAAAGGAACAACCCCTTAGAATGAGATGATTTTTGCAGAGCTGATTTTGACAAGGTAAAAAGGGTGTTGTTTTACAAAACCATTGAGAATTTTTAATCAAAGTATATAAGAGATTTTTCATTAAGACCCTAAAGAATCATATCAACTTGTGGAAAATGGGCATCCGATGACGCCTTTAAAAATGTATACAGGTTGTTTTTTTCCTGAAGCTAATTTAATATTAAATGAACAGTCTTTTACACTTTTAACTTTACACTTAAAAAAAAAAAAAGTAATGGAAGCATAAAAAAATATTTAGCAATTGTTTGCCTAACAAGAAAATCACTCTCAGGTAACCCCAATATACATACTGAAGTCATAACTGCTCCACATACTTGAGTATCTGCAGTGCACTGTTTGGATCCTCCAGTTTGTGTTTGAGCAGCTGGACTCCTGATTGTCCTGGGTGATTGTAGCTCAGATCCATCTCTCTCAGGTGTGAGGGGTTTGAACTCAGAGCTGAAGACAAATAACCACAGCCTTCCTCTGTCACCATACAGCCAGACAACCTACAGACACACAGAAATTCAAAGCTCTGTGTCAGGTTTTTTTTTTGTTTGTTTTTAAACGGAATGCTCACACAAGTCAGAGGTATTGAGAATTCAAGAAGACTGCTCCCTACGTGAGCAAAAGTGAAAGCTATAAATACTTCTATTATTATATTATAAAGATTCTGTTATATTCCAGTGTCATTATTGAGCCATGCACTCATTATTGCTCAGCCTCTATCTGTTAACATGTTGCTGTGGTGTACGTGTCTGCAGTTGCAAAATTTGATGTAACGCTCTGTTTTTCATAACACTGCCAATGCTAACTCCGTTTTTTTTTTTTCTCAGATTTTTTCTTACTTTTCTACTGCAAGCACTTTGGTGTGACATCATTCCCAGCTCCGATATCCGAGGTAAATTGAATGCAGCATACTGTACAGTATACAATTTCTTTCATTAACTGTGCTTACTAAAAGACATACACATTATGTCCAGAATTCTGTGTAAAAGCTTTCAACTTGACAAAAATATGGAGATGACCTATAGTAGTGCTTGAATAAGTACGTTTTAAAAAGAAAATGCTAAATATTCTACCTACAAGCTACATCCAAGATATCAAAGATCAAATTTTGCATACCTCAGTCTCTCCAGCTGACAGTTTTGACTCTTCAGTCCATCAGAAATAATCTTCACTCCTGAGTCCTGCAGGTCATTGTTACTCAGATCCAGCTCTTTCAGAACAGAGTTTGAGGATTGAAGAGCTGATGATACAATTTCACAATCCTGAGCAGTGAGATTACAGCCAGCAAGACTGGAAGAGAGTAAAACACGATAATTAAATTCTTAACCTCATTTTACAGCTGCTGTTTCAATAATATATGCTTAATTCTTGTAAAAGCTGTTCAGCTAAATAATTATTACATTATTGAACACTCACAGAGTTTTTCTGCAGTTGATCACAGCTGGTATCAGTCTTCTTCTCCCCTCATCTGATGTGTTGTATTTCTTGAGGTCCAGCTCATCCAGCACCTCCTCTGACATCTGAAGCATGTAGGCGATTGTTGAGCAGTGAGCAGGAGAGAGTTTCTTCTCTGAGTGTTTGTCTGATTTCACAAACTCCTGAATCTCTCTGGACAGAGTCTGATCTTTCACTTCCAGCAGACAGAGGAACAGATTGATGGATCTTTCAGTGGAGACTCCATGTCCATCTTTGATCTTCTCTTTAATGTACTGTGTGGTTCTCCTGATGCTCTCTGAGCTGTTCTCTGTGTGTGTCAGTAGATCCTGTAAGAGTCTCTGATTGGACTCCAGTGAGACGCCCAGCAGGAACCGCAGGAACAGATCCAGATGTCCATTCTCACTCTAAGTGCTTTATCTACTGCATCTCTATGCAGATTATGTATCACATCACAAAACTGCAATGTATCAATATGTATCATTACATAATGGTAAAACACATAGAAAGCAGCAAGAAACTCCTGAACACTCAGATGAATGAAGCTGTAGACTTTCCTCTGATGAATCACAGATTCCTCCTTAAAGATCTCAGTGCAAATCCCAGAATACACTGAGGCGTCAGTGACGTCTATGCCGCTCTCAATCAGGTCCTCCTCATAGAACATCACATTGCCCTTCATCAGCTGTTTGAAAGCCACTTCAGCAAGTTTCACAATCACTTCTCTGTTGGACTGCAGGAGTTTCTCTGGATCTCTCTCTTCATACTTCTGATTCCTCATGTTGATCTGAATCAGCAGGAAGTGGATGTACATTTCAGTCAGAGTTTGAGGGATTTCTGCACTCAGATCTTCTTTCAGGAGCTTCTGAAGCACAGTGGATGAGATCCAGCAGAAGACGGGGATGTGGCACATGATGTGGAGGCTTCTTGCTCTTCTGATGTGTGAGATGATTCTGCTGGCTTGATGCTGGTCACTGATTCTCTTCCTGAAATATTCCTCCTTCTGAGACTCATTGAATCCCTGAATTTCTGTCAGACGGTTGATGTATTTGGAGGGGATCTGATTGGCTGCTGCTGGTCTGGAGGTGATCCAGATGAGAGCAGAGGGAAGCAGCTCTCCTTTCATAAGGTTTGACATCAACACACCCACTGATGAAGTCTCAGTCACATCACATACTTTCTGATCATCTGAAAACATCAGTGTGATTCTGCTTTCATCCAGACCATCAAAGATGAACACAACTTTACACTCCTCATAAATCTTTGAGTCCAGATCTTGAAGTTCAGGATGAAAGTCCAGCAGAAGTCTGTGAAGACTGTACTGATGATCTCGGATCAAGTTCAGCTCTCAAAATGGAAGCACAAACATGAAATCTACATCCTGATTGGCTTTTCCCTCGGCCCAGTCCAGAATGAACTTCTGCACAGAGACGGTTTTTCCGATTCCAGCGATGCCTTTAGTAAGAACAGTCTTGATTTGGTCTTTCTCCTCACGTCCTGGTTCAGGTGAGGATTTAAAGATGTCATTGAAGTAGATTGGAGTGTCTTGTGATTGTTTTGTTCTGCCTGTTTTCTCCATCTGTAAAACCTCATGTTCTTCATTCACTCCTTCACTCTCTCCCTCTATGATGTAGAGCTGTGTGTAGATCCTGTTCAGGAAGGTTTGTTTCTCTTGAAGTTTGTTTCCCTCATATAATCTCTCGTACTTATTTGTCATGCTGGTTTTGTGCTGGTCTTTGACTCTCTGAAGAACATCATCCGCTGATATCTGAAGGTCTCCAGCCTCACTGGATGCAGTGTAGGTCAAAGATGTCCTGTCAGAAAAAAAATAATGACAGTGCTTTTAATGACTGTTCACAGATAGAGACCATGAGAAATAGATGTTTCTAGATATAATTTAAAATATATAACATATTTTTGAATTATATTTAGCTTTACTCAGTTCTTAAAATCATGTCTTATGTTTTTCATGTAAATTGCTCTACAGTAAATTAGCAAGTAAATGTTTATACTAACAGAGGGTCAGACGTCACTTCATCATTGAATTTTTCAGGTTCCTGCATGGATCTGTTACTCTTCACAGATACACAGCTGACATCTGGAGACTCTGACCTCTGTTTCTTCCTCCTGCTGATACGGCCAAATAACAAATTAAACAAAAGACATATATACAGAATGTTGCAGAAAGGCTATCAGTTTGTGTGTTAATGTTGAGGATTTCATTCAAACAGAGCTTTCTGCTGAGGGGCGGATGAAAGCAGGACAGAAAATAGCCTATTAGCCTATTATATTTTTTAAAATGTAAATATCTTGATAACATTATAAGTGGACCTCAGAGAATAGTACAAAATAAAAACAAAGGCAGTTCACAACCTCTTTAATGAACAGACAGAGAAAAAATATCTTTTGTAATAACTGACTTTTGGTTGGAAAGTGCTAACTGAAACTTTACATTCATGTTTCTGAAATTAACTTCCAGGATACACAACAAGGTGTGTAAAAATGAGAGGGCCACAGCATAATGAAATTATCTTGGAGGCAATGAGATGCAGGGCTTGAGTTTGACATCTGTGCTCAAACAGATGCAGAAAATCACTCAGTCAATCTCTCACTCTCTCGTTCATAATACTCAACTCTATATAATACTGTAATACTCTAATAACCTCACAAAAGCAGCCACTGATTTGTTCAAGTCCAATTATTAATAAAGTTTCTTCTTATTATCAGTGTTAAGTATAGAAAAGTTGTGCAACTTTTTTTTTTTTTTTTGTGGAAACCATATTTTTAGGATTCTTTGATGAATAGAAAGTTCAAAATAACAATGTATTTGAAATAAACATTTTTTTTTTTACTTTTGATCAATTTAATTTGTCCTTGCAGAATGAAATACTAATCTCTTTCTTTCACAGTTTCCACAAAAACATGAAGCTGCACAACTGTTTTCAACATTGATCATAATCCAAAATCAGTTTCTTGATTGGAAAATCTGCATATTAGAATGATTTCTGAAGGATCATGTGACACTAAAAACAGGAGTAATGATGCTGATAATTCAGTTTTGCATCACAGAAATAAATTACATTTTGAAATATATTCACATAGAAAACAGTTTTAAACAGTTTTTAAACCATTTTGTAATAATATTTCACCATATCAATGCTTTTAAATAAATGCAGCCTTGGTAAACAAGAGACTTCTTTCAAATTTTAATAAAAAAAACTTAATTTTTCCAAACTTTTGACCAGTAATGTGTGGATATACGTTTAGGAAAGTGGGAGCTTGTGGATTAACATGATTCAGTCTTTAGACATTTCTTAAAAAAAAAAAACATTACTTGGGACAGTGAAGGTTCAGGAAAATGTTTTTGAGTTTTTAATGACACCACAAGGCAAAGCTCACTCACTGACTGCAGTCTTCTGGAATGCACTATACGTCACTGTAAATAAAAAATATTTACTAAATGCAAAAATAGCTAGTGTCTTACCTGGGGTCAGAGGTCAGTGTTGCATCACTGGATGCAGAGGGCCTTTTCCTTTTCTTCATGAGTTGATCACAGCTTGTTCCAGGAGAGCTCATTTTAGAAGCAATATCCTTATCCTCCACCTCTTCACAGAGACTTATGGCCCTGCCTTCCTCTAGTAAAATTGTGTTGAGAGATTGATTGACCCTTTAAGTTAAAAATACACAGTCAAGAAGAAAATAGTATATAAAAACAAACAGACAGCCATAAAAACAGATAATATTGTCCATGAGTGTGAGCAAATGATAACAGAATATTCATTTTGGGTTAACATCCCTGTAAGTTGTTCACTGCAATACAGGTACATTAAATACTCATATAATCTTAAGCACGCATGTAATCTGCTGTAGTATTACTGTCAAACTCCTTATGATATGTGCATATTTACATACTCAATAACAAATGTACAGAAATTGACCATTATAACCAATCACAGACATATCTGTTGAATGCATGATTGAAATAGACAACAAGAGGTGTTTAGGTTTTTAAACTGAGGCAAAAAGTTCTGCACTCCCATGAATGCACTTATAATAACCAATGCAGTGAAAGTTCAATGTAAATACGAGTTTTACTATGTGGACTAGATAGCATTTATTGTAATGGGTGTTTTTTGTAAGATTCCACAATTTGGTCATTGCAGCTTGCGCTGGCTGACAGCTCCAGAGAGTACGAAAGGAACACTTGTTTCTTGCTTTCTGTGTATAATTTAGTAATAATCTGAATTTTGTTTTACCAGCAAGAGCACCAATATAAAGTCTTGATTCACTGATAGATAAAACATAATTAATAAATTCATATAGCTTCTCAGCTTGGATCATAATTACGCGTAACAAAAACCTTTTTTTTTTTTTTGGTAATAAGTTACTAGTTTTTATATCAGGGGTGCCCAATCCTGGCTAACTCTGCAGGACAGTGGCCCTTCAGCAACAGGTTTGGACAGCCTTGTTTCATGTATATATTGCATCTAACATGCATAATGACCCTATCAGTCCTAAACAAATTGCTGATGGTGCTTTGGTTGTGTAAGTAAAATGAATCATCAGAAAGTATACAGAATTGTAACAAATTTACACTTCATAATTTATATACCTATATATTTACAGATTATGTTTCATAATTTATCTCCTTTAAAAAGTCTCAATGCAGCTAAACTGCAGGTGTTTGAGGCTGCATTTCTGCAAGTCTTTACATTCGCCTGTTTACATTCGCTTTGACACGATGTTTATATTGATGAACGCCCATCAGTGATCTCCTGCTCTTTAAAAAAATCACTTACATTAAAAAGTGTCCTGTTAAAGAAATAGCCCATATATTATTTTACCATCGCACTTTCATTTCGCTGACATCACAGTACTGCACACAACACTGACACATTAGGGTGTAGATCAACTATACACGATTTCATTCTGTAATGTTTATCAGTGTTAATCAATTTATCAGCATATAATAACGTAAAATATACTTAGGCAATTTAATCGTCGACGTTTCAGGCATGTTTCAGAGCTGTAAGACTGTCTAAATACAATGATGCAGGACTGAAATTCCATATAAACAAACAGTAGCTAATTCCTACATGACTACATGGTTAAATTATGTTCTGAACTTACCACAAAATACGCAGCTGTTTAGAACAAAATGGCGTCTCTTCTTTCTCTTTGGTTAAGCTACTTTCACTTCCTTATAGTCACCTGGTACAGGTAAGTCTTGTTTTCTTTTTTCCACTCCTTTGAAAAACAGTTGTACTCCCTCTTGTGGCGCAGATCATTATTACAGTCTTACAGCAGTTTCGCTTTAGTTCTGAATTAAGTGACTGAACACACGTTTTAACTATCAACATTTTACGTGGTATAACAGTGATAATATTCATTGTCATTCCACTTCACAGGACTTACTATGCTATAGACCAGATAAGCTACATATATACAATATACACCCAATTTAAGTTATTCACTCTTAAGCAGCAGTGGACTTTGTTTTACATTGTTTACATTGCTTAAGTCCAGTATGTTTTACCTTGCAGTCATGTTCTTCTATGATGATCCAGACAGGACAGGGACAGACTCCGGCCGTGTCCCACAGAGAGATGACTGTCCTGCACACAGACTCACAAAACCCCCCGTCCAGCAGCAGAGACTCCAACAACATCCATTCAGGACATGAGAGAAGAACCAGTGAAGACAAAGAATGCAAACAGACTAAGAGATGAGAGGAGAAATCAGAAAGACACACAAAATGGAGGAGAGCAGACCGTGTGTAAGTGTGACGTCTGACTGAACACATGCTGTAATCACACACTAAATCACTGCTTCATCTCAATGTTTAGTGTCTGAATCTCTCAGTCTTGAATCAAAACTTACAGAAATGATGTGACAGTAAACATGATTCACTGCTTGCAAAGATTAAAAAGAAAATCAGTATCCTAGTGTTACACTGTGCAGAGTGACAGACATGATCTGACCTTTAATGCTTTCACTGTTGCAGCCTAATGAAGTCAGTCATATTAACTCGAAAAAAAAAAAAAAACTGTGGTTGTCTGTTCAAAACAAGAAATCGTTCAGAAAGTGATTTCAACAATATTGTTTATCTGTCATCATTATTACAGTTGTGACTCTTTGCTGCCTTACACTGTAAAAAACAATTTGTTGAGTCAACTTAAAATAATTTGTAACCTGGCTGCCTTAAAATTTTAAGTTCAGTCAACTCAAAAAAAGTTTATTCGACTTGAAATGTTAAATTATACTAAGTGACAACTTAGATATTTGAGTTGAATCAACTTAAAATTTTAAGGCAGCTGGGTTACTTACCCATCTGTTAAGTTTAGCAAACACAAATATCTAAGTTGTTACTTAGTACAACTTAACATTTCAAGTTGACTAAACATATTTTAATTGACTGAACTTAAATATTTTAAGGCAGCAGGGTAACAAATTATTTTAAACTGACTCAACAAATTGTGTTTACAGTGTAGTTCATCACTTTAAAGGTATGTATGTGAATTAAACATGGGGTAATGCTCTACATCCTCATCATCACCACAGTATGCTAATGTCTATGTTTGTGCAAGAGAATCATCAGAATGCTGATTGAGGAGTGCTCAGAGCTTAAAGAATAACAACTTTAATGGAATTAGATAAATAAATGAATTATGGAAGTCATTAACAGATTTTTGTTCAGAATATTGATTCAAAATAGCACAGTAAGCAATGTCAATGTAGCTGTCAATGTATATTAAGATTTTGCAATGACACTGGTGTTGGACACGGAGTGGACCAAAAATAACCTAACATCAAAACACATTACAATCATTCCAGTGTTGCAGAAGATGATCTCATTTAAACAAGGATCATATCAATCATTTAGAGGTGATTTTAGCTGCCTAATGTACTGAACAGAGAGAAAACACATTGATCTAACAGCTGCTGACAATCCAGCAGGAGGAAACTGAGTCTGTGGATCCTCTAAACTATGATCTACAGTAGCTTTTATAAGATCACAGCAAATAAAAATGGATTTGGTCGAACACAAGTATGTAGCATCAAGGTAACAGAGTATAAGCAGCAAATCTTTAATTTTTATTTTTATGCAGTCTTGAACAAAGAAATACAGAAGATAAAAAAGGTGACTGCTTGAAAAGGACAGTTTGTCAGAGATGGGCAGTTATTTCATTATAGTTATTTAAAATGTGCATTTAATTACTTTTAAGTATTAATTTATATTTTGCTGGAAAATAATTTGATGTAATATTAATGTAATAGATGTAACAATACTTCAAGAGATTAACAGTGTATTTAAAATAAACTATATAAATATAAAATAAATAGTAAATAAATACTTAATATCATTTTATTGTTAAATAAGAAGAGAACTTTTATCACCATTCTTCTAGGATTACTAAATATGAGCGATCACAGTTTATTTTTATTTATTTATGTATTTTTTTGCCTACATTCAAGTAAATCATGTGACACATGCTATTGGGTCCAGCGAGATCATTGTGAACTGTGTTTTCCTCATAACCACTATACAGTGAAAGAATCTGCTTTGGTGCTCAAACTGCCTTAATGGCAATTCCCCTAAAAATGAAAATTTTGTCATTATTTACTTGCTCTGGTGTATCCAACTGTGCTAAGCTATAATTTGGCTATGTTTGAAAGCTAAAAAAAAAATGTGATCTTGGCTCCTAAACTCTGGAATAGCCTTCCTGATAATGTTCGGGGTTCAGAAACCCTCTCTCTGATTAAATCTAGATTAAAGACACATCTCTTTAGCTAAGCATTCACATTATGCATCTCATAATCTTGTACTATAGCTATATAATGCGCATTATTATTCTTTTGCTTGGGGTAAACAAATCATTGTTGCTTGGTTGGAACAGCAGCTAAGCAAATTTTTTCTATATTTGTTTCACTGTTTCCCACGGGATTGACATCCCATGGTAACTAGGAATTACACAATCTTCAGTCTGGATCCAACCCTTACAAAGATCTAAGATGACCGAACACCAGAGAAGAGGACCTCAGAAGATGTCAACCCTGAAACAACATACAGACCTACCAAATTTTGCATGTCCTTAACTGATTTTTCACATCAACTTGACATAGTCACCACTAATAAACTACTACTAAATATATTGTAGAAATTTACATTTTAAAGCTGCTTTGCAACATTTTGTATGGTGCACTATGTTGTGCGCTATACAAGTAAACTTGAATTGAATTGATCTGATGGATTTTTGAATGCAGCTTATGATACCCCACTATCTTGTGCATTTGATAAAGTGACAGTTGGGCTAAAAAAAAAATTAATTGGCATCTGAAAGTTGCAACTTTTTCCAACTTTTCCTTGAGTTTTTAGTGAGAAATTTTTATGTTAGCTAACTAAGCTACTTTTGTTCCTTTTGGGCTTGGCACAGTATACAGTAAAATTAGTATGACAGACAATGCTGGTATGAAATGTTAGATTTAAAAGGTGAACATGATCACCTTTTAATGAAACCTTGCAACCACACAGCCAGAGCTTTTTTTCAAAGATTCATTTTTGGCATTCTATGCCTTTATTTCGATATGATATAGTGACAGAAAGTGTTCGAGCAAGAATGGAGGGGGTGGGGTCAGGAAAGGTCTGTGAGCTAGGATTCGAACTCGGGACACCCAAAGTGCAACCGTTTCTTATACGATAACCACAGTTCTTATATCAACATCTCAACCTATAGAATGAACTTAAAAATGTATTAAATTACAAACTACTTTAATCAAATACATTATCATGCCTGTATTTTGTACCGTATTTTCATACATTTGATGAGAAAGTATTTGTAACTATTTGTGCTCATCTCTGTTGTTTGCAATGTCTCAGGTTGTTTCAGGTTGTTAAATCTGACATAGAGACAGTTCAGAATCATAAACCTTAACTCCAGCATAGAGGGGTTCAGTGAATGTGGTGTTGAATGTGTGTAAGTGTGTGAGTGTGTTTGTGTCAGAGACGCTGTAGAAAGACAGAGTGCCAGCCGACCAGTCCAAATACACTCCTACTCTATTATGAATGGATGAATGGACTGGTAAATTCCTGCTCATATTATTGTGCCAGACAGTGAATTCATTAGCAGAGCAGTACAGACTCCAGGTTTTGTCACTGTATCCAAACCAACAGTTACTCCCTTCTTTTCTCTTGATTCCTTTATATGTCACTGCTATATCGGCACCCATTCTGCTCCGTTCAGCCTCCCAATAACAGCGTCCAATCAGACTCTCTTTACACAGAACCTGCTCACAGTACTCAAATCTGTCTGGATGATCAGGATACGGCTGTGGCTCTTTCACGTGAGTCATCTTTCTGTTGTCCTCAGACAGGATGAGATGATTGTTTGCTGTGTTTGGATCCAGTGTGAGATTCACTGCATCTGAACACAAGAAGAGAAAATGAGAGACACATTAAGGATATGTGTGTGTATGTGTATGAATAAGAGACAAGACCTACATTTTCTCAGCCCGGGTGTGATTCTGAAAGGTTCTCCATGGTCCAAACTAGAAAGAGACAAAAATAAACCACAACTGATAAATGTTTGGTTTAATATGTGCAAGAAGTAGCTAAATCATCAGTGTGCAAAGTAGCAGATAACAAAGTAGCCTAATATATTCTTGTAGGAAACAGTCTAATAAATTGTCTGACAGTGATAGACCTTTAAAGACAAATCAGCTTATCAAAACCAATAGGTTCCATAACACAGCAAGGATACATTATAGATCAAGTGACTAACCCAAAATGGCAGATCTGAAAATCTTATAGACACTGTTGGAAAGAGTTTAAGAATACAGATGATGTTGGAAACTGGACAGTTTAACTCATGAATAACTATTACAAAACACAGGATCATCCAGGTAAAAATGCACAGTACATCAGGGGAACGTAAAGGTTTAAACTGGGTCAGTTATGTAAACTCAATTATTATTTTGTGTTGTGTACTATATGTAAGCATATGTAAGCATTTATAATGTGAAATAGCTTAGTCAATAGCTTACCCCACCACCCAGAAAAAAAATTATGAGCCTTCTTATTCTATTAACCTTTGCCGATGTAAACGCATAACCTCAACAGTAAAAATCTGTTTTTGATTTCCAAACAGTCCCTTTGGACAGTGTAAACATCCAGACAAAAGCCACAGAGACTAAAGATTAAATCCATTAAAGAAATGTTTCAACTGAAAGTTGTTGACTATATATTTCTCAACTGATATTAAACAGTATTACCAATCTAATGTTAAATAAATAAATACTTTAGCACATACTTGAGTATCTGCAGTGAGCAGTTTGGATCCTCCAGTTTGTGTTTGAGCAGCTGGACTCCTGATTGTCCTGGGTGATTGTAGCTCAGATCCAGCTCTCTCAGGTGTGAGGGGTTTGAACTCAGAGCTGAAGACAAATAACCACAGCCTTCCTCTGTCACCATACAGCCAGACAATCTACACACACACACACACACACACACACAATCAGAACATCTACAGACACACATTAACATTATGACCAGCTGACTGTACATTATCTCTTATATGTTCTTAAACACCTCAGTATCTTCAGCTGACAGTTTACACTCTTTAGTCCCTCAGAAATAATCTTCACACCAGAGTCCTGCAGGTCATTGTTACTCAAATCCAGTTTTCTCAGGACAGAGTTTGAGGATTGTAGAGCTGATGATACAATTTCATAGTCCTGACCAATGAGATTACAGCCAGCAAGACTGAAAGACATAAGAATTACATTCTTATCCTCATTCTACAAATGGTATTACAGTAATATCAGCTTTATTCTAGTAAAGAGTTAAGTCATTGTAAATCCATTTAGAAATGTAGACTCTACACTATAACATGATTAAACACTCACAGAGCTTTTCTGCAGTTGATCACAGCTGGTATCAGTCTTCTTCTCCCCTCATCTGATGTGTTGTATTTCTTGAGGTTCAGTTCATCTAGTGGCTCCTCTGACATCTGAAGCATGTAGGCGATTGTTGAGCAGTGAGCAGGAGAGAGTTTCTTCTTTGAGTGTTTGTCTGATTTCACAAACTCCTGAATCTCTCTGGACAGAGTCTGATCTTTCACTTCCAGCAGACAGAGGAACAGATTGATGGATCTTTCAGTGGAGAGTCCATGTCCATCTTTGATCTTCTCTTTAATGTACTGTGTGCTTCTCCTGATGCTCTCTGAGCTGTTCTCTGTGTGTGTCAGTAGATCCTGTAAGAGTCTCTGATTGGACTCCAGTGAGATACCCAGCAGGAACCTCAAGAAATGATCCAGGTGTCCACTTTCACTCTCAAGGGCTTTATCCACTGCACCTTTAAGCAAATCTCGCACTGAAACAAAGTTGCTTAGTCCCTTAATAATTGTACTTGCATAAAAGTAAAACACATAGAAAGCAGCAAGAACTCCTGAATGCTCAGATGAATGAAACTGTAGACTTTCCTCTGATGAATCACAGATTCCTCCTTAAAGATCTCAGTGCAAATCCCAGAATACACTGAAGCCACAGTGATGTCTATGCTGCTCTCAATCAGGTCCTCCTCACAAAACATCACATTGTCCTTCATCAGCTGTTTGAAAGCCACTTCACCAAGTTTCACAATCACTTCTCTGTTGGACTGCAGGAGTTTCTCTGGATCTCTCTCTTCATACTTCTGATTCCTCATGTTGATCTGAATCAGCAGGAAGTGGATGTACATTTCAGTCAGAGTTTGAGGGATTTCTGCACTCTTCAGGAGCTTCTGAAGCACAGTGGATGAGATCCAGCAGAAGACGGGGATGTGGCACATGATGTGGAGGCTTCTTGCTCTTCTGATGTGTGAGATGATTCTGCTGGCTTGATGCTGGTCACTGATTCTCTTACTGAAATATTCCTCCTTCTGAGTCTCATTGAATCCCTGAATTTCTGTCAGACGGTTGATGTATTTGGAGGGGATCTGATTGGCTGCTGCTGGTCTGGAGGTGATCCAGATGAGAGCAGAGGGAAGCAGCTCTCCTTTCATGAGGTTTGACATCAACACACCCACTGATGAAGTCTCAGTCACATCACAAACTTTCTGATCATCTGAAAACATCAGTGTGATTCTGCTTTCATCCAGACCATCAAAGATGAACACAACTTTACACTCCTCATAAATCTTTGAGTCCAGATCTTGAAGTTCAGGATGAAAGTCCAGCAGAAGTCTGTGAAGACTGTACTGATGATCTCGGATCAAGTTCAGCTCTCGAAATGGAAGCACAAACATGAAATCTACATCCTGATTGGCTTTTCCCTCGGCCCAGTCCAGAATGAACTTCTGCACAGAGACGGTTTTTCCGATTCCAGCGATGCCTTTAGTAAGAACAGTCTTGATTTGATCTTTCTCCTCACATCCTGGTTCAGGTGAGGATTTAAAGATGTCATTGCAGTAGATTGGAGTGTCTTGTGAGTGTTTTGTTCTGGCTGTTTTCTCCATCTGTAAAACCTCATGTTCTTCATTCACTCCTTCACTCTCTCCCTCTATGATGTAGAGCTGTGTGTAGATCCTGTTCAGGAGGGTTTCATTAGCTTGGAGTTTGATTCCCTCAAAAAATGTCTCATATTTGTTTTTCATGCTGGTTTTGTGCAGGTCTTTGACTTTCTGCAGGTCTCCAGGCTCCAGACTGTGTTTCTGCCAAATGGCTTCAGCTTTGTCCTATCTGATGTGGGTTTGGTGGGATGAAGTGGATGGCACAAATATGCTCAGCTCATGTATCTTCTTACTGCTAAAAGTGAAAAGGAAAGAGCATGAAAATTACAATGTCAGTTGAAGACCATCAGAAAAAAAAATGTGTTACTATGTATATTATTTTGATACCCTTCTTTGTTAGTCTATGTTGTATATTCTGTTTTTGGAGCATTTGGGACATTTAGTGCCATTTCACTAAACATATTAAGTCATTATTCATCTGAGATGCACTAAAGTATATTTGCAGCTATTTGTATATACTGACAGAGGGTGAGAGGTCACAGCTGCATCACTGAGTTTAGGGGGATCGTTCATGGACTTGCTACTCTTCAGAGACACCCCGCTGTGTTCTGGAGATTCTGATCTCTGACGCTTCCTTCTGGTGGTCCTGACAAAAGACAAACAAAATAGGATTTTAGATCAATCTTTGCCAATCTCATCTCAAGCATTAGCTGTTGTCTACAGCTTGAATACACCTTTGATTTACGTTTACGTTTCATTTTGTCATTTAGTCTTTAAATGTTACTTTGCAAGGGAAGGCCAAAACCTTAGGCTTGGAAAAATCATTACACCAATGAGGAAAATGGTGGCATTGAAGGTTAAGAAAAATATTTTGGATCTCTCTATGATGGTATCTTGAAGTGCCACTCACTTAATGACTGCAGGCTTCTGGATTGAAGTTACTTGGAATAAAAGCATTTGCTAAATGCAAAAATGGCTAGTGTCTTACCTCAGGTCAGAAGTCATTTTTGCATCACTTAATGTAGGTGTTTGCTCCAAGGATCTATTGCTCCTCACAGATTCTTCTCACAGGTTCTGGAGAGTTTGATCTCTGTTTCTCACACTTGATGACACTGACAAAAACAGACAAACAAAAAGTACTTTTAGACCAGCCCGCTGTTTGTCAAGCATTCATTACTCCTTTAATACTGCAGTAAAAAGTCAGGAGAAATAGAGAGAATATACACACGTTTTCATAATCTGCTGTAGTGTCACTCCAGGAAATTACATTTCCCATAATAAAAATGTGTCCATAGAGCACTTACGGTATCACTGCTACAACTGCAGTTCAACCAGAAAAGTGGAAGTTGCTAGATGCTAGCAGTTTCTGGTCAGTTCATCTGCATTCTTTATACTGGTTTATTTCAAACATTGTTGCTTAAAATGTTTACAACAGTTTAGTAATTCAAATGTTCATGTAGTAATTTCAGATGGAGTAGAAGTGCAGTATTTAGCGCGGATTTTTGTCTGGCCATGCACAGACCTTTTGAGGGGCATGCGCTGAAACTGAAAAAAGGGCACCCCCCCCAACCCCTCCACAAACCCCTCCACCACCAAAAAAATAACACACAATTATTCTTACATTATATTTAATTAGTATTTATAACTTTTATACAGATAATATATACATATAGAGGGTATCTTTAAAACTGATTACAACAACACACCTGGCCTTCTAGTCAAGTTAGCTTTACCAATTTGCCTCCTGGGTGGTTGTCTGTGTATTATTTGTCCTGTGTTTGTGAATTGGTTGTGTACTCACTCTTATTCAGTTGTGTAAGATGTTCATTTTCTTTTTTTCTTTGCTTTGCATACATGAAGATTACATTCTGCATGATAAAATATACAGAATGCACAGTGACCTGATGATTCTCATTCTCATTGTGTAAAGTTTTTTTTATTTAATACAACATTATTAAAGGAGTAAACCATGTTTTTCTCTGTTTATACATGTGAAGACGAGCGGGGAGTATACAATACTAGATTTTTTTAAAAAATCTAGCCAGCAAACACATGCATAATATAACAGCATCGTAAACTTTAACCTACCATGCTGTGTGACCATAGGCTATATAATATGATGAAATGTTAATAAATTACATCATGTAATTTACATGCATCAGCACATTCAGCAGATAGCCATAAAATCAAAATAGAAATTTCTTATAATATATTTTACCTAGCTGACAAGGATCACTCGGTTGCTTTGTGTCAAACTCAAATGCAGTTACACCGCGGGTTTTTGACCAGCGAATGTGTGCAATTTGTCCATCATTAAAACGACGTCAACATCACACCGGTGTGGTGATGCATTATATGAACCTTTATAGACATACTAGTGTTTATTTCATAAAGACAACGTTGCCCTTATATAAACAAGATATTTTACCGTTACAAGACGAAGACGTTCATCTGCTTCTGCTCTATGACTCTGACTGATGTGCTGAAACCACTGATCTATAATAGAGAACATACATTACATATAGATCGGTGGCTGAAACGTAAGTTCGCGGCGCTCAGGGGGCGGAGTTGTGAAGTTTGACTGACAGTTTGAGCGGTTCTAAGAGATGCCCTTTTTAATGCCTTTAATTGGTTAAATATTTGTTAAAAAGACAAACAGACGTAAAAGGTTACCAATAGCATTGATTTATTTAAAAAAAAAAAAAAACTCCCCCAAAAAAACGGCACTTCCGAGTGTAATTACAAAAAGGGCATGTGCTCTGCACAGGTTGAGCCCTACCTGTGCACTTGCCTGACTGCGTTTGAACAACAGCATAAGCGAAAGTAGGCAGGTCACTTTCGTTTTTACTCGTTTTCGTACGCGAATTAACAGTCTTGGGTTCGCTGTGCACTGTGTTCATACAATAATAATCTCTTTAGCCAGTTTTTGTCGAACGTTCGACGTCACATGATTCAGGATATAAACAGTTTACCATGATACCAGAATAAGCGTTAATGTTATGTATTTGTGTATACGAATGCAAAGCTCTATTAGCAGCAGTTTTACATGTCTGGAATCTCTGGATGTTAACAAGAAGATTAATTTCTAAACTTACCATGTAATAAGCGGCCTTTAGTATTCAGGTTAAAGAATGACGTCGCTTTCTTTGTACTCTTTCACTTTCGTTGTTCTAGTTTAAACTAGTCGTGGCGCAGAGCAGAGCATCCTCACGTTGTCACGTGAGTCTCAGAGCAGTTTTAAGCTGCTTTATGTAGCTTAAAAAAACAGTATGAATAAATTGTTGCCAGTCACCCATTATATTAATTCTGACCTTATTTAAAAGGGTTATGCTCAAAACATGGGAAGCACGTTGTGAGAGACAAATAACAAACCTGCTGAGATTAATGACCACCCTGGCAAACACATTTAAAATGTTAGTAGCACATCTTTTCTGGTAGGCATTAGGCAGTATGGATCACGATGGGCTGCTTCCACATTTTGTGAGGCATGATAAACCAAGGGCTTTATCCACACCATTAAGTCCATTACACAGCAAAATTATTAATGTTAATTTAACTACATAGTTAAAATCAACTCAGAAAAAAGTGTACATATTGTCCCAATCTCTTCAGAGGTAAATTAACACTCTTCAAAGAGCTATTTGTTTAACACTGTAAATGAGTTATATTTACACAGTATAGAGTTAAAAAATAACTCTGATTCACTCCAGAGTGTTAATTTCCCCTTAACAATAGTGAGTTACAATTTAACACCATTAACATTTAACACTATGTGGAAATTATGTGAGGAAATTATGTCACACACTAAATCTACCTACTCTTAATAATAATTATTAGTACTGAATTTTTCCAATATCACTGTTTTAGTATATTAAGCCACATTAAGTGTACATTAAACTGGAAGCGTTTGTCCAAACTCAATTGGTTTTGTTTTGCAAAAGTGTGAAAATATCTCTGTGAGAGAGTGCAAAAGATTTGATTTTTATTTTCCCTCGCACCCTGTATTTTTTCCACTAATATGTCCCTTTAGGGGCTCCATACTTTTGAACTAGTGCAAAGAAACTGTGCTTAATCATGAGCAACACCACCAACACAAATGCTGCCTATATAGGCAAATTGCCATGTGACACCACATTTATTTGCATTAAAGCCCCTTTTCTTGATTTGTTTCCAAACATTTTTTTCCTCAATTTTGGAAGTTTTGGATGCCTAATTCCAGTAATTTCTCATTTTCTGTCAGGTTTTTTTTTTTTTTTTAAATCATGCAAAATCAGTTGGTAGTTATTGATATTTAAAATAGACTAATAAGACTAAATAGACTAAGACACATACCTGTGTGTGTGTGTGTATATATATATTTTTCATTTCCCCAATTGCATTTTACCCCCATTTATTTGTGATCATGTAGGCCTACAGGTCTTCACTAAACAACACCCATTAGCGCTTTTAGTCCAAAAGTATGCACACTGAGAGAAATATTGATGTATCACATATTATTTGATAGTGCTGTAGATAGAATCGTCATTTTGTCAATTATCAGTTCAAGTGTTCAAGTACAGTTTTATTATGGCCAATTGCTATGTCTGACATTAACAAAAACACACAATTGCACAGTATTGAGTTTTATTATTATGATGCTAATGTAACACACACCAATATTGAAATGTCAGTGCTGAATAAAAAGCTTTCAAAAACCTTCAAAACAGCTATGCCATTTAACAGCAGACACTTGTAACTAGTTTGAATCATTGTAAATGCACTGGCTTAAAAGAACAGACAGGTCAAAAATGTTACAACCATCCCCAGTCTCCCCTATGATATGAGGTGTTAGTGCACCTGTTGCTCATATCTTCTTTTCTTTTGCAGAACTTTTATTGTGTTCAAGATCAGGGAAATATGGTTGTATCTTTAACAGTAAACAATCTGGCAAAAAAAAAAAAAAAAAAATAGAATCCTTAAAGAATCTTTCTATAGGGTAGGAAGTTTTGGAAAGGCTAGCATAATCACTCTGCAAAGCCATGTTCTCTTGCAAAAAATCTTTGCAACAACAAAACATAAAACATATTCTCATTGTTGACAACACAACAGTGCAAAAAACTGGATATAAGCTTGACGATTCTAACAGTTTTACTATAAACAGCAGTGAAAATCTATGTAATCTCATGATTCAAGTTTTTTCAAGATTGAATAAGAATTCATAATCATGCAATAAATGTTACTTTAACAGCTAAACATAGCCTAAAATAAGTTTCATTGATTTTTTTTTTCTTTCAGAAATCATACCCTCACAAATTGTGACCTCATCATAACACTCCAGATTTACTTTTGGTTACATTTGGTTAAAGTTTACACTAGCTTGCAGATGACCAAGGTTTTGAAAACGCACAAGTGGTCTTTATAAATGGAGAAACCACAAAACCAACACACACACACAAAATCACAAGTTTGTAACTGCTTGAAAAAGTGAGTTTGAAAAAGTTAGCTGTTTCTCTTGGCAGGTTGTCAAATCTAACAAAGAGTAAGTGAGGAACCATAAACCCTGAATCCAGCATAGAGGGGTTCAGTGAATGTGGTGTTGAATGTGTGTAAGTGTGTGAGTGTGTGTGTGTCAGAGACACTGTAGAAAGACAGAGTGCCGGCCGACACGTCCAGATACACTCCTACTCTATTAGAGGATGAACGGACTGGTATATTCCTGCTCATATTATTGTGCCAGGCAGTGAATTCATTAGCAGAGCAGTACAGACTCCAGGTTTTGTCACTGTATCCAAACCAACAATTACTCCCTGCTTTCCTCTTGATTCCTTTATATGTCACTGCTATATCAGCCCCCATTCTGCTCCGTTCAGCCTCCCAATAACAGCGTCCAATCAGACTCTCTTTACACAGAACCTGCTCACAGTACTCAAATCTGTCTGGATGATCAGGATACGGCTGTGGCTCTTTCACGTGAGTCACCTTTCTGTTGTCCTCAGACAGGATGAGATGATTGTTTGCTGTGTTTGGATCCAGTGTGAGATTCACTGCATCTGAACACAAGAAGAAAAAATGAGAGACACATTAAGGATATGTGTGTGTATGTGTGTGAATAAGAGACAAGACCTACATTTTCTCAGCCCGGGTGTGATTCTGAAAGGTTCTCCATGGTCCAAACTAGAAAGAGACAAATATAAACCACAAATGATAAATGTTTGGTTAAATATGTGCAAGAAGTAGCTAAATCATCAGTGTGCAAAGTAGCAGATAACAAAGTAGCCTAATACAGGATTCTAGTAAGAAACAGTCTGATAATTGCCTGATAGTGATAGACCTCTACAGACAGATCAGATTATCAAAACCAACAGGATCCATAACACAGCAAGGATACATTATAGATCAAGTGACTAACCCAAAATGGCAGATCTCAAAATCTCAAAAATGCAGATGATGTTGGATAATTTAACACATGAATAACTATTACAAAACACAAGATCATCCAGGTAACAATGCACAGTTTATCAGGGGAACATAAAGGTTTAAACTGGGTCAGTTGTGTAAACTCAATTATTATTTTGTCTTGTGTACTATATGTAAGCATTTCAAATGTGAAATAGCTTATTCAGGACAGTATTCCAAAAGTCAAAATCCAATTTTTATGAGCCTTCTTATTCTATTAACCTTTTGCCGATGTAAACACATAACCTCAACTGTAAAAATCTGTTTTTGATTTCCAAACAGTCCCTTTGGACAGTGTAAACATCCAGACAAAAGCCACAGAGACTAAAGATTAAATCCATTAAAGAAATGTTTCAACTGAAAATTGTTGACTATATATTTCTCAACTGATATTAAATAGTATTACCAATTTAATGTAAAATTTTAAATAAATAAATAAATACTGCCCCACATACTTGAGTATCTGCAGTGCACAGTTTGGATCCTCCAGTTTGTGTTTGAGCAGCTGGACTCCTGATTGTCCTGGGTGATTGTAGCTCAGATCCAGCTCTCTCAGGTGTGAGGGGTTTGAACTCAGAGCTGAAGACAAATAACCACAGCCTTCCTCTGTCACCATGCAGCCAGACAACCTACAGACACACACAGTCAGATCAACTACAGACACACATCAACATTATGGCCATCTGACTGTACATTATCCCTTATATGCTCTTAAACACCTCAGTATCTCCAGTTGACAGTTTGCACTCTTTAGTCCATCAGAAATAATCTTCACACCAGAGTCCTGCAGGTCATTGTTACTCAGATCCAGCTCTATCAGGACAGAGTTTGAGGATTGTAGAGATGATGATACAATTTCACAATCCTGAGCAGTGAGATTACAGCCATCAAGACTGAAAGACAAAAATGTAATTCTTATCCTCATTCTACAACTGGTATTACAGTAATATCAGCTTTATTCTAGGTAAAGAGTCAAGTCTTTGTAATTCCATCCAGAAATGTAGACTCTACACTATAACATGATTAAACACTCACAGAGTTTTTCTGCAGTTGATCACAGCTGGTATCAGTCTTCTTCTCCCCTCATCTGATGTGTTGTATTTCTTGAGGTCCAGCTCATCCAGCACCTCCTCTGACATCTGAAGCATGTAGGCGATTGTTGAGCAGTGAGCAGGAGAGAGTTTCTTCTCTGAGTGTTTGTCTGATTTCACAAACACCTGAATCTCTCTGGACAGAGTCTGATCTTTCACTTCCAGCAGACAGAGGAACAGATTGATGGATCTTTCAGTGGAGAGTCCATGTCCATCTTTGATCTTCTCTTTAATGTACTGTGTGGTTCTCCTGATGCTCTCTGAGCTGTTCTCTGTGTGTGTCAGCAGATCCTGTAAGAGTCTCTGATTGGACTCCAGTGAGACGCCCAGCAGGAACCGCAGGAACAGATCCAGATGGCCATTCTCACTCTTAAGGGCTTTATCTACTGCATCTCTATGCAGATTATGTATCACATCACAAAACTGCAATGTATCAATATGTATCATTACATAATGGTAAAATGCATAGAAAGCAGCAAGAAACTCCTGAACGCTCAGATGAATGAAGCTGTAGACTTTCCTCTGATGAATCACAGATTCCTCCTTAAAGATCTCAGTGCAAATCCCAGAATACACTGAGGCATCAGTGACGTCTATGCCGCTCTCAATCAGGTCCTCCTCATAGAACATCACATTGCCCTTCATCAGCTGTTTGAAAGCCACTTCAGCAAGTTTCACAATCACTTCTCTGTTGGACTGCAGGAGTTTCTCTGGATCTCTCTCTTCATACTTCTGATTCCTCATGTTGATCTGAATCAGCAGGAAGTGGATGTACATTTCAGTCAGAGTTTGAGGGATTTCTGCACTCAGATCTTCTTTCAGGAGCTTCTGAAGCACAGTGGATGAGATCCAGCAGAAGACGGGGATGTGGCACATGATGTGGAGGCTTCTTGCTCTTCTGATGTGTGAGATGATTCTGCTGGCTTGATCCTGGTCACTGATTCTCTTCCTGAAATATTCCTCCTTCTGAGACTCATTGAATCCCTGAATTTCTGTCAGACGTTGATGTATTTGGAGGGGATCTGATTGGCTGCTGCTGGTCTGGAGGTGATCCAGATGAGAGCAGAGGGAAGCAGCTCTCCTTTCATGAGGTTTGACATCAACACACCCACTGATGAAGTCTCAGTCACATCACAAACTTTCTGATCATCTGAAAACATCAGTGTGATTCTGCTTTCATCCAGACCATCAAAGATGAACACAACTTTACACTCCTCATAAATCTTTGAGTCCAGATCTTGAAGTTCAGGATGAAAGTCCAGCAGAAGTCTGTGAAGACTGTACTGATGATCTCGGATCAAGTTCAGCTCTCGAAATGGAAGCATAAACATGAAATCTACATCCTGATTGGCTTTTCCCTCGGCCCAGTCCAGAATGAACTTCTGCACAGAGACGGTTTTTCCGATTCCAGCGATGCCTTTAGTAAGAACAGTCTTGATTTGGTCTTTCTCCTCACATCCTGGTTCAGGTGAGGATTTAAAGATGTCATTGCAGTAGATTGGAGTGTCTTGTGAGTGTTTTGTTCTGTTTGTTTTCTCCATCTGTAAAACCTCATGTTCTTCATTCACTCCTTCACTCTCTTCCTCTATGATGTAGAGCTGTGTGTAGATCCTGTTAAGGAGGGTTTCATTCATTTGGTGTTTGTTTCCCTCAAATAATCTCTCACACTTGATCTTCATACTGGTTTTGTGTTGGTCTTTGACTCTCTGCATCTCCTCCCTGTCAAAAAGGAATATGCAGCCGTAAGATTTTTAAAAATCAAATTTAATGATCTTTAAGCCCTGTACACATAAAATTAATACTGTATGAACAGGGTACATTACATTGGTAATATTAAACCACAAAAAAAAAAACATGCTTTACAGTTTAGATACAGGAGTTCACAAGGCACATTAGCTTTTGTTTTTTCAACAAGCAGACAGGCCGCTTTGAGTGGCAGAAATATACTGGTTTCTCTGGTAACAGCTGAACACAAATCTGTGCCACTCCTGAATGCTACTTTGATGGTTAATGTTGATTTATCGAGTCCAAGACGAGTCCGAATCCAAAATGGGCCGAGTCAAACTCAAGCCAGAGTTTAGCTCCAGCCCCAATTAGACACACCTGAATCAGCTAATCAAGCTCTACTAGGCATACTAGAAACTCCCTGGGAGGTGTGTTGAGGCTAAACCAACTAAGTTGGAGTTAAACCAAGGAAAAAACACAATGTCAATTGAAATGTAAGAATATCAAACCTCTGTTGGATTTTGTCATTTTGATTTTACACCATCTCATAATTAGTGTCCTGCAAACTTTAAGGCATGTAACATAAGTTATGGCTGACTTATGCATTGTGACATATTTCAGAGTGGTAGAATGTAAAATATATATATATATATATATATATATATATATATATATATATAGGGTGGGACTTGACTTTGTTCATCATTATAGTGAATGTATAAATTCAAGGGTGGTTTTGGACCCATAAAAACTATTGCTGCAAAGATGTTAGAAAAGTTATTTTGCTTTGATGCTAGAAATTGCCACCATATTTAAAAAAAAAATAATTATAATAATTTCAATACAGCAAAAACTAATAAACTAATATAAGTAAAACTTTCTCAAGCAAACTGAAAACAAGTAAACACTCCAAGTATTACTTACAAGCAAAAGGATAAATAAATATATTAATAAAAATACAAATGAAATAACCTTTTTTGAAAAATAGAATTTTTAGTTTGTTTGTTTTTTTCAGTTAAGTTTTTCAGGTAGGTCTATCTAAAGGCTACTACAGAAATAGCCTATTACATACATTTCATGATGTAGTCTAACAAATGTAAAAATAAAACTCTGCAAAATCTGCACTGTATACATTAAAGATTATTATTATTATAAAAGTCAATAAGTGATTCAGTCAGTGAGTGATTTTCTCTTTCTCTTTTGTTGTTTGATTAACATTTATGACATGGTCGGTGGCTGCAGGTTTATGCTGCTGTCGCTTTAAGACAGGACGAACATATCAAATATTTTGATGCATCAGTTTTTTTCCCAACTGTTCAGGTTTACTTAAGAGAAAAACACTGTATTTACATGAACAGTCTCCAAGCCGAGGAGGTGTTTAGCAAGAACAGAACCTAATGTACTTAAGTCAGGGGTGTCCAAACTTTTTTTTTTTTTTTTTAAAGGGGGCCAGATGCTTCTCTCTCTCTCTCTCTATAGTGTGTAGTATATTGAGTTGACAATAGCAGTGGCTTCAGGTGTGTTGATGTAAAAATCTGTAAATATTTAAAATATCTGGAAAACTTTGTTTTTAAAGGGTAACATTTTAATATTTATAATAGCTTTATGGTATTTTATTAACACATTTATTTTTTATAAATATAAATCCACAAAACTGCATAAAATATCTTTGGCCTATATTTCATTACTTCCTTACATTACATTCAATTGGCCTATACACTACCAGTCAAAAGTTTTTGAACAATAAGATTTTTAAAGAAGCATATTCTGCTCACCAAGCCTGCATTTATTTGATCCGAAGTACAGCAAAAACAGTACAATGTTGAAGCATTTTTACCATTTAAAATAATTTTATTTGAATATATTTTAAAATGTAATTTATTCCTGTGATTGCAAAGGGAATTTTTTAGCATCATTACCCAGACACATGATGTATCAGAAATCATTCTAATATTCTGATTTGCTGCTCAAAAAAAAAAAACATTTATTTTAAATAGTAAAAAGCTGTATTTTGGATCAAATAAATGCAGGCTTGGTGAGCAGAAGAGTCCTCTTTAAAAAAAAAAAAAGTTTTACTGGTAGTGTATAAAATGCGGTATGAATATCCTACATTTCTGCCACAATACCACAGTTACTTTTACTACAGTAAATCCATTTTAAATGTAGGTGATTTGTGGATTGCAAAGAATTCTAACTGCATAGTTGTCGCACAATGCGTCTTGGGTTTTCCTCGTGAGTGTTGTTGCAGCGCTGTTTCTTCTGCCTTTAAACTATATCTTAAATCAACGCGACATCCGTGGTTTGTATCGGAGACCTCTGCTCCAAACTGAAACGCTTCTCACGGAATCTCACAGCGCTCATTAGTGGGCGCGTGATTGAAATCAGTCAGCGAGTAAACACATTTGTTCTCACACTGTGCTGTCTTTAGGCAGAGCTAATAATGGTCCGTGCGGCGCCGGTGCGGTTCATAAGTTGCGCTCTCCAGCTTTTGGTGCGTTTAGGAATTCTTGTGCGGTAAAGAAATGGCAGCGCATATGCTATCAAATGGTTAGTGCTGCGTTTCACTGCTACATCTGTTCAAAAATGTAGTTCCGTCACCTTGTGTTGATATTGTGAAACTGCATATTTTGAAATTTATCTTTGGTGGGCCACATATAACACATCTCACTAGACAAGCTGCAGGCCGTTTGAAATTTATCCACAGGCCGTATTTGGCCCGCGGGCCGGACTTTGGATACCTTGACTTAAGTGAAAGAGAACTCGGCATTCGCACACTGACTGAGAAGCGCGCTCTATGAGAGCACTTTGAGTGTGTGCGCACATAAACCCGTCAGCTTTCAAGCAGCCTACAGGACAAGACTTAAAAAACAAATGCAAATACTGAATATCACTTTCCTGATACTGCATCGAGTGAGTAACAGTTCCGTCAACTGTCCCAGGACTTGGCTGGACTCTGAATATTTTCAGAGTCCGAAAGGCTCGAGTCCGAGTCAAGTCCAAGTAAAAATGCATCCGAGTCCCTGACAAGTTCGAGTCCGCTAAAAGCTGTACTCGAGACCGGACTGCGGTCCGAGTACCCCAACACGACTTGACATATTTCACATTTGCTAATTTTATGAAAAACAAAACGGTTATTCAAATTGGGATTAAATCATATACAGAAAGCGAGCAACGATCATTCCTCATCATTTGAAACTGGTCTCTCCAGTCTTGCGCCAGCTCACTATGCAAATGAATCTCCAGTTTACATCGTATCTGTAATTTGTTGTTAATAATGGGATTATTTGAGATGCAGATTTCACTCAGTGTGCACATGTATTGAATAAAACTCGAGGAATTCGTCTTCGTTTTATCCTAACTTTTATTTGTCGTTTTCAAGCCAGAGCTTACTGAAGCGGCAACCTACCATCATCGGAGACCGGCATCAACAAAGACCGGCAGATCACACTACAGCCACACGCACAGAATCGAGTGAATTGGTTTTCGTTTTATGCAAAAGGCAAAAGTAATTAGGCTTATTATATCTAAAAAGTAAGCTATTGACTAAAGTGAATTATTGTGAAATCTATGCAGTTTCAATTTCAAGCACTTTCTCCAAAATCCAAGCACTTATCAAAACTTGAAAGCACTACATTTAATTTTCAAGAATTTTCAAGGATTTCAAATACCTGTACGTTTACACTTACGGAGGGTCAGAAGTCCCTGTTTCATCACCGACTACAGGGGGTTCATCCATGGAGCTTTCTCTCTTCGCAGACACAGAGCTGGGTTCTGAAGACTCTGATTTCTGACTTCTCCTCCTAGTGAAGCTGACAAAACACAAACCAACATCATTTTAGGCCTATCTGATGTTTGTCAAGCTCTAGTCTCAAGCACTTGCTCCTGTTTTACTGAATAGCTTGAATGCACTGTAGATTTATAGATTTATATTTATAGATTTATACACTTATATACGTATTTAGCAAATCGTTTTATCCAATACACTTATGTGGAGTAACAAAATAAATAAATAAAAATCAGAGTACAGCCTAGAAAAATAGATAAATGTTATAGATGAATGAGCCAAGAGGGTAAGGCCATGTGTGACAAAGTTAGGACACCCTATAAGTCAGTTGCCTGTAGATCCACTTTTAGCAGCAATAACTTGAAGCATTCATTTTCTGTGTGACTTTATCAGTCTCTCACATCATTCTGGAGGAATTTGGACCACTCTTCTTTTCAACGTTGCTCCGGTTTATTGAGGTTTGTGGGCATTTGCTTATGCACAGTTCTTACCACAGCATTTGAGTCAGGATGAGCTCTGGACTTTGACTGGACTATTGCAGCACCTTGATTCTTTTCTTTTCAGATGTTCTGTTGTAGATTTGCTGGTGTGCTCGGGATCATTGTCCTGTTGCATGACCCAATTTTGGCCCAAACTTGGTGCTGTACATTATGGCCAAAAAACTACACTACGGTCTCGTCTGTTCAAAGGACATTATTCTAGAAGACATGTTTTGTTCAGATGCAACTTTGCAGACCTAAACTGTGCTGCAATTTTTTTTTTTATTTAGACAGAAAAACATCTTCCAAACATGCCATTTTTGTCCCATATTTTCTAATGGTACTGTCATGAACTTTATCATTTAACGTGTTAACTGAGGCTTGTAGAGTCTGAGGTGTAGTTCTTGGGTTGTCTGCCATTTCTCTGAGCTTTACACGGTCTGATATTGGGGTGAATTTTCTGGGACGTCCACTCCTGGAAGGAGAGGTGTCTGTTTTAAATGTCTTTCACTTGTAAATAAACTTCAAATTGTTTGGAAATGGCCATATTACTCTTCTCAGACTGATGGCAGCAACAACTGCTTCTCTAAGATGATTGCTGATGTCTTACCTCTTTGGCATTGTGTTAACACACACCTGAAGGCTCCAGACCAGCAAACTGCCAAAGCTTATGCTTTTATAGAGGTGCTCAGTCTTGCCGATGATCAGTTAATCAAAGGTATTTAATTATCAATGCTTGACTGTTATTTACCCTCTTAATTCCAATGTTAACAGTAAGGGTGTCCTAACTTTGTCACATGGCTTTTCAATTTTGGTTTTATTTATGTTCAATAAATAATGACAATTTGTCATGAGTTGTTTATCTGAGGTTTGGCTGAAGACCAGCCAAGGACCAATTTTTTTTTTTAATGATGTCGTGATACAGAAATTTCCATAGAGCATATAGGAATTTTCTCCATGACTCACACGGAACGAGATCTCTAATGTACGCTCGGGTAAAGAGAGAAACATCAAAACTTGCCATCTGAAAGAAAGAACGTGCTTCAATGCTGCAGTTTTACATTCTAATGGGATCATTCTTACTGGGCTTGCAATTTTTCCAAATCATATCAACTCTTTAATAATACCATCATTAGAGATAAAAGGTGGAACATTGGATATTGTTACTTTAGTAGCTGGAGGCGCTAAAGGAGTCACAGGCACAAACATTTCATTAATCCAAACTCCACTCTCTGTCAGCTGATTCATTAACTGTTCCATTTTCAAAAACACAACAATAGCTTTGTTCATTCATGATGCTGAGAGAATATTCTCAAAACCGACCAATTCCACCACCACCACAAGTACATCCTCCACACTAATGCCGGGGTCAGGTACACACCTGCACCCATTACGCAAGGACAGTTAACCTGTACCGGATCAGAAGCCATACCGTCACGCAACAAAAGCCGCGAGTGGCTTTTAAGAAAAAACTGACCAAAAAGGGGAAAAAGAAAAAGGGAAAAAGAACAGTGTTTTTCACGCTCACTTTAGCAAACACACTCCACTCTTCCCGCCACACACGCACATGCGAGAGAGAGAGAGAGAGAGAAAGTGAGAGAGAGAGAAAGTGAGAGAGAGAGAGAAATGGAGAGATAGATAGTGGTCTCAGAAAAGTCTTATACTTTTTCTGAAAATGGCAGGGGACTTCGATGTATAGGAATGTTGAGAATATCATTCCAAAAGTGAAAAACAGTAACGGTTCAGGAAAGAAATGTTGTGCCTCTCTGTGTTGGTACTACAATGTACTGTCTGCTTACTTACTAAACAATGGCTTCTGAAATGAACTGTAAGTCACAAATGCTAAAATGTCTAATGTCTTACTTGGGGTCAGAAGTCGACGTTCCTTCATTTAAGTTGAGAGGATATTCCCTGGATTGATCACTTCCCATAGACACACAGCTGGATAGAGCAGATGGAGAACTCATTTTAGAGGCAGCGTCATCATCTTCTTTCTTGTTATCAAGACTCATTTTGGAGGCAGTGTTCTCCTACTCTAATTTCTCAGAAGAGAGAATGACCTTTAGAAAAACATAGACACAGACAAATAGACAAATAAACAGACATAAAACGTGGTGTTCCATGATGGTGAACAAATGATGACAGTTATACATTTATAAACTGTCTCTTTTAAGCTACATATAACTTTTGGCACTTTACAGTTATTAAACAAAACTACATGGATCTTGCTGAAGAATACTGTAGCTGGCCCATACCTACTTCTGTTTATGTATATGACCCGTGTCATAAACAGTTAAACAGTTAAACATATAAACAGTTAAACATATAAACAGTTATTATAGACTCACTGTATATTCAGGATAAGACAGAAACACCGTTTGGAAGATAGATTCATGATGTATTTGCTCATTACATAAATGTTGTTATTTTCGAACAAAAAAGTTACATACTACAGGTATTTAAACTACTACACTTCAATAAAGCCTTAAGTAGGGACTTGCTGTGCTTTTTTGCTTTTACCTTTCCTTTAGTCTAAAATAACGTGTGTTGTTTTTGCATGTACTGTAAACATGCAAATCTCTAGTGTTACAAAGTCCACACCAAAGTGATTTAATCGCTTCAACAGAAAACACCTGCCTCAAATGCCTCCTTTATACTCCTGCCTTATGTCTGTGACTTATCTATATCACCATGTATAACATTTGCATAATGCTTGCGTTCTGGCTGCTCTGGCTTGCCCTCAAACAAAGGTAGCTACTGTATAGTGTCAGGAAGATTGTATCACTGTCAAGGAAAAGCTGTTTTTTCCCCACTACCTTTGAAAATGTCATTACATTAAAAAGACAGAGAAACTTAAGCATCATTTATTTTTAATACTATTCCTCAGAATTTAACCATAATCATTTGTTGTGTTGCTGTACTATTTTACATAAAATATAATAAACTTTACTACCACCAAAGTTTTTGTAAAGGCGCGTTGAGAGTGTGCCTTCACTCGCGTTTGTGCAACAACTCAACAAGATTGTTATTTATTGTTTAGAATGTGATCAATGTACTGCATATGCAATAACGTATGAGATGCACTGCCTCACCACCAATATTTCTCCTGTTAACGTGTGACGCACTTTAAATTAGTCAGTAACTTCCCAGTCAGGCTTAGTCACCTGTAACTCAAAAAAGTTCACTTACTAAAAGTCCACCTTTAATGTCCTTGTGATGACCTACAATGCTTGTATTTCTCATGAAAAAAAAAACCCACATATACAGGGCTTTTATCCAACATCTCAACATCTCTCTCCTATCCCTGATTTGTTATTCTTTACAAAGCACCTGACTACATTACAAAGAAATAAAAATGACAGGCCCAACTGTTTAGAACATCTCCAACCACATTTTTATACAATTTAACATATCTTCATACAACTTTAATGCAAACTTATTTGATTTCCCTGCTGAAAAAAAAACAGCTAAAATGAGCCAACCACATTTTGGTCAGTGGGTAAAAATGTATAATAATTAAAAATAAATTAAAAAAAATACTAATAAAAATAATTAACAAATATAGTAATTCAATTTAAAGAAGATCAAAAATAAAATAGCAGCTCATTTTATATAACAAGCCATGAAGAATTAAGTCTTAACTTACCATAAAATACGAGGTATCTTTTTTTACTCCGTGTTAACAGGTTCAGAGCCACGAAATGTCATCTCTATTTCCTCTGTCATTATGTATTCCTTTAACTGCACTCACGTGAAAAACAAACTTACTCCCCCTAGTGCCGCAGAGCGCCATCACATCATGCACCGCTGTGGTCACATACAGTGTGTGTGTATGCAAACTTGTTTAACATGTACAGTTGTACAACTTGCATAACTATACTTGTGAGAGTGAAATTTCCTTGCTTAAATAATATGCCAACCCACTAATGATGACATTTTACTTGTCCACACTGGTTAAAAAGGCTTACAAATCACCCAAATCAAGTGTTTGCTGTAAACCTAGTGTGTTTTTCAGAAGTTTAGGTATAGGAGTTGGGTTAGGGGATAGAAAATTTCATTAACCTGATAGAAGATCAATAGATGTCTATGCAATGTCCTCACTAAGACAGTAAAACTTGTGTTTGTGTGTGTGTCTTACCTTGCAGTGGTGCAGTGTGTCATAAATGAATTATAAACTGTTCTTCACACGTGTCCATTGTCTCTCACTCCCGGCTCACAGCAATCTGATGATTCAGACAAAACAGCGACATACTCTGGCCATGTCCCACAGAGAGATGACTGTCCTGGACACAAAGACTCACAGGGACCCCTGTCCAGCAGCAGAGACTACAACAACATCCATTCAGGACATGAGAGAAGAACCAATGAAGATGAAGAATGAATGAAAAGACTGAGAGATGAGAGGAGAAATCAGAAAGACACATAAAGTGGACAAGTGCAGACAGTGTGTGAGTGTGACATCTGTCTGAATACACCCTTTAATCACACATTAAATCGCTCCATCTTCTAAATGTATAGTCAGCTAAATAAAGACCTTTATTAAAAGATGTAACGTAACAGATACAGAATGTTATTCATCCATGTGCAAAATTTGATGAAATCCAGTAACCCAGTGTTACACCATGCAGCGGTTACATTAAAGAGGCGTTTTTACCTGATCTGATGCCACCACTGCAACATAATGAAGTTAGCTTGATTCAGTCATTTTAATTCACAACTTGTCATTACTTAGACTTTTATAATAAAACCTTTTTTTAGATGCTCATATTTAAGTTGCATGACCAAAGAAAAAAAATGAATATAAAATATAAACATAAATTAATATAAAAATTATACATGAAGGACATGTGTGTGTGTGTGTGTGTGTGTGTAAGAGAGAGAGAGAGAAAGAGAAAATAAGAGTCAAGACCTACATTTTCTCAGTCCGGGTGATTCTGAAACGTTCTCCATGGTCCAAACTAGAAAGAGACAAATCACGAATATAAATCACGAATGATAAATGTTTGGTTTAACGTGTGCAAGAAGTAGCTAAATCATCAGTGTGCAAAGTAGCAGAAAACAAAGCAGCCTAATACAGGATTCTAGTAGGAAACAGTCTGATAAATTGCCTGATAGTGATAGACTTCTACAGACAGATCAGATTATCAAAACAATAAAATCTGAAACAGAGCAAGAGTAAATTATAGACCATGTGACTAACCCAAAAAGCTAGATCTCAAAATCTTATAGTCACTGTTAGAAAGGTTTCAAAAAAGCAGAATATATTAAAATGTATAAAACTAAAGAATATGAATGTTTTAGAATATTTTCCTGAAGAAAATTAAGCAGTTTAACTCATGAATAACTACTATAAAAAAGAAGATCATCCACGTAACAATGCACAGTACATATTCTGTATACAGTTCTGTGTGTTTTTATTTTTCTGTACAAACAGTAACTAAAAATCTCAAAGAGCATTAATTGCTTGGTATTTAAATTATGTAATTATTAGCAAAAACATTATGCTACAACAGGAATTCTCACAATGCAACTTCATATATATTACAGTGTGCTTATTCACAATTGCAAATATGTTTCTTGCAAAAATGGTTCCCAAGCTGGACAATTCATGTTACAGTTGTGAGAAAGAAACCTGCAAATGCAGGATAAAGTGTTTGAAACTAAATATATGTATCTCATCATGCATTTTCTACACAGTTCATAAAAACTAAATGTTTAATGTGAAATATGAATGATAATTTTAATTTATTAGCTTGAGGTAATTTAACTGCTAAACCATTACTTTTCAATATGTTCCTGCACAGACAAAAAGTACTAGTGCTGTCCTGCATAATTTTCATTGTTTATGCAAGAAATCTCTCCCAGAAACAGAAATGTTCCTCAAGCCCTTTCAATCTGTACCTCCGAAACTTAAAGCAATTCCTGGGATCTATTGCCTCTGCCGACAGAATTCAAATGGTTTCATTTAATTTATTTTGTAAACTAAATATAAACTGACAAATAATCATTTTGTCATTTCCAGTCCTTTTATTACTGAATATGGAAAAGGCTATATCCTGAACCTCAGCAGCTCTTAGAACTGACAGATTTCACATTTTACTCTACACTGTAAAAAATAAATGTATTTTTACAGTCAAATCACAGTTTGATCAGAACTGTGAATTTCCATAAAAATGCATACATTGACACCAAATGTACATTTTACCTGTTGTTTAACTGATTATGTGTGTTACTGAAAAAAAAAGGCATTTTCCTTTAATTAAAAGTAATTGTTAAATATTAGTAACCTTACATGTCCTTAAAAAACGTTCATATATTTTTTCAGAGTTGGGAAAAATTTATTTTTACAAAGAAAAACAGTAGAATTTTATAGTCAAATCACATTTGGATCAGAACTGTAAATTTCCATAAAAACGCATACATTGACAACAAATGTAGCCTACATTTTGTCAGCTATTTAACTGATTTTAATATGTGTTACTGGAAAGCGTAATTTGCTGCGGCACGGGTGAGACGTCCCCACCACGTTTGCCAAAGGAGCGACTTTGTCCCCACCACTTTTTCAAACACCTCGCTGCACGGATGTACCCAGTAACGATTTTAGGTAACTACTTACAGATTTTTTTAAACAAACTGACGCTTGAATTCAAGCGAAGTAGCGAGCAACCCCGTGCAGTATGGAAAACACCCACTGTTTAACTTGTCACGTCATACAATAAAAACTATAAACACGGCCGCAGGCGTAGGGTGTTTTAAAATAATGCAACGAAAAGGACGGCCTAACCCCACTCCTAACTTTACTGTGACGTGAGCAAATCGGGTCCTGCAGAGACCGTTGCCTGATGTAGCCAAGGTGTGGTGCCAATAACTCTGTGTACATCCAGTCACGATTTCCCATCGGAGCAACTACCGTAATTTTTGTGCCAGCGCGGAAATAAAGGCTGCGTTTTCATCTCCACTGGCAGGTAATATCTTGATGAACTTTATAATGATGAACTTAATGATGAACTTGTCGCTTGTCGCTGTTTTTCTTACAGCATTGTTCAAATCAAAGATGGTGGCGGCCATCATTTACATCAAAGACAGGACAATAACAATCCACAACATGTAGAGGTACACATGCAATTACTGGAAAATATTTTGTATTTTTGATTTTTAAATTGTCTCTAAAATCAGAACGAGGTCTTTGTCACATTGTCTAAATTTATTTGTAGCAACCCAAATTTAGCTACCCTCTAATTGTGTAAACCTTTTTCATTTTAAAAAAAAGAAGTACGTCTCTCAAGGACACGTGGAGTAATGCGCGGAAATTAGTCATTAAACGGAAAGGAGGAGGACACACATAGAAAATGGTATGCATGTTTAACCTCACTTGTACTTAAAATTGATTTTTTTTTACAATTGAGATGTGTAACCTCTCTATCTATCTATCTATCTATCTATCTATCGCTTTCATTTAAAGGACCAAGATCAAGACCAAGATGCATTGGAGTTGTACCCACTGGTCTGTCCAAACCCTTGTGTGTGGAAGACTTGAAATGCAATGATGATATTAATTGTATTTGTTGATGTTGTTTTATACAAAAATTTATAGCATAATTTTGAGATGTCTAGTTTTTTTTTGTTTGTTTGTTTGTTTTTTTTACTTATTTTATTATTAATGGAATACGTTTAAATGTTTGAATTATTTCAGATTTTATGATGTGTTAGAATCTAGTGATAATTTTAAGCAATGTACAAATGTTGGTATTGCTGTTTTTAGATTTAAGATTGTTGTTATTTACAACAGAAACTTTATTGCATTACATGAAAATACAGGGGGACCAATTAATATTGATTGTCTGTAATAAATTCATCTTTGTTTTCATAGCTTAATGTAAAATAACAGCCATAATCATGATATCATATGTATATTATATTTAAAATCATTTTTACTAGTGAAACATTTAAACTTGGGGTGGGAATTTTAAAATAAAGTGCTGTACACTTAATTCAAAATTATGGTCGCTTTTCAGTTCATTTTTCTAAATATTATTATTTAATATATTTATTATATTTTATTATAGTTATTTCCATTTACAGTCAAAATCTGTTAAACAACAATTTAAACTTTAAGTTTACAGTCAAAACATGTTTTCTTAAATAATGGGTTTACATGTTATGTATATCTACAGTCAAATTTTTGTTAGTTAAGTAACTGTTTAACCATGTTTTTTTTACATCTACAGTTAAAACATGTTTCATGAAATAAGGGTTTAAACATGTTATTTAAATTCACAGATTACAATTTCAGATTACAATTTAAGCATTTTTTGGCATTGTATAGTCAGTATACCATTTCTCATATTGCTGTGTAAACACCTTACTTCAGTTAATGGTTTATCACCGTTATTCCCGTTAATGGCAACCTGGCACCCTGGTTTGGCACCCTGTGCTGCCATGCAATGCACCTTTTTTACAGTGTACCAATACATATTCGTGCAAATCGATATATATCTAAACCAATATATACTTGAATAAACCAATATATACAAACCAATACATAGTTGAGAAAAACCGATGTATCTCAACCAATATATACTTGAATAAACCAATATATATACAAGCCAATATATTCTTGAAGAAACCAATATATACAAACCAATACATATTTGAGGAAATCATTGCATATTTGAGGAGCCCAATGTTTACTTGAACAAACCAACGTATACAGGAGCAAACCCATGTGCATGTGATCAAACCTATGTATCTAAACTAATATATGTCTGATTATACCAATGTATTATAAACGAATGCGTTTGTCATTAAACCATACAATCAACCAGTGAACCAATTCATATTCACACAATACACATGTATTATTTCCTGAACGGCTTGCCATAAGCTAGTTTTTTCAAACATTTAGGACTGACACGCCCATTATTTTTAAAGATTTTTTCTAGAATCGGGAAGTTATGTGCTACTTTAAGCCTTAAGATATTTTGTGAATTTCGCCCTGGAGGACGCAGCATCCGAAATAAGACGCAGCTAGATTGTCCTGTTGAAGCTGTAATGACGCTCAGCCTACTAGAGGAAGCAAGTTTGTTTTTTATGTTAGAGATAAGAAACAAGACACGCCTTAAGCAAAACGAAAGTAAAAGGATTAAAATAAATTTCCGCCATTCCGAAGCTTTAAACCTGCTAATCTGGCTGTTTACACGGTCACATATTTTAAGGTAAGTTCAGAAATTATTCTTAACCATGTAACCATTTAGTGATATTTAAGTTTATGCTCTTCTTTACGTGGGATTTAAAACACAGATCAACATATTTGTACAGTACAAACTAACCAGAATGGCGGAAACAGTGACGATTCACGTATTGCTTTTGATATCTTGCGATCTTTGAATTATTATCTTATGTAATGTTACAGGTTTATCACATAAATTTGTGAGTTTTACGTTATTCCACACAGATGTTATTGCACGAATGATGATCACATTAGAAGCATTATTGTTGTTGTTGTTGTTGTTGTAGGCCTACGTATATTTCATAACATTAGAAGCATAGTAATAAACTAGTGATGGTTCAATGATTCTGTTGCACAAAGAGTAGATTAGACCAGCATTTCCCAACTCCAGCCCTCGCGCCCCAAAAAAGGTTAATTCATTATTGCTGTCTGTGTAGCCTAGTATATTGGCTGAATGCACAAGATTGAGTGCAAATAAAATCTGTGATAATAATTTAAATACAATTAGTATTTTGTTGACGATTTATTTATTCATTTATTTATTGTTACAAATCTCCAAAAAGAGTCTCAATGAACATTGCATGATAAATTAATTGTAAATCATGTTTAGTGATGGTAGTGTTTAGTGACCAGGTAGTGGGTCCAGTGGTATAATGATATGTGCAGTTAGGATAGTCAATGAATTATTTTTTAATGTAAATAATTACATGATTTGTTTAGCCACGAATATTTATATATCAATATGGGTTGAGAAAAACTAAATGACCTAAATTAATTAACTTAAAAGATGAATTATTGTTATAGGCGTTTAATAGACTACACAAAAGAACACAAGGTCTTATATTCTGTCCGGAATTGCTCTTTAAATGGATATTCCACCCAAAAATGAAAACTCTTTGTGATTTCCTCACCCTCATGCTGTCCCAGATGTACAGGACTTTCTTTCTTCAGATAAACACTTACTTCTTTCTTAGTCCATGTAATGCAAGTGCACACTTTAGAAACCACACAAATTGGACAGTAAAGTTTAAAATATTACTATATGTATGTTTCTTACACACGCACTTATTATTTCACTTAAGAAGACATTGATTCATAAGCTGAAGTCATATAGATTACTGTCATGTTCACATTGCATAGTTTTTAAAACATCAAGTGCCGTACACCTGCATTATATGCAGAGAGAGAGAATTATTTTTTTTTTCCTAAAATTCTTAGTTTGTATCCATCTGAAAACAGTCAAGTCATATGGGATGGCATGAGGGCGTAAATGATGGAGTTTCCTTTTAATTCCTGTATTTGTTGTGTTGTGGTGTGCTGCATTTGAACTGTTGTTGTTGTACAGCCTACAGCCATTGTGTTTTGTTTTGTTTTCTCTCTTTAACCAAAGGGAGAAATATATGTCTGTCTGTTAAAACATTTTATGCAGTTTTTTTTAAGCAATTTTAATGTGCATTAAGAAGATGATTCAATGATGTATCAAGAATCTTCTTTTTTCTAGCTAGTGTAGTACTGTTTTTCAAAGTACAATTTACTTTTACTCAGGTATGTTTTTTTTTTACTTTTACTCAATAATGTTTTTGGCCAGATGCTTGTGCTTTAACTGAGTAAAATGTTCACTGAGTATCTGTCTTTTCACTTTAGTATAATTTCAGAATACTTTTTACACTCCTGATAACTGACACTTTTATCTGTAGGTTTTATCTGTGCTAAATACTGCATCCACACGATCACACTAGTAATAACTAATTAAAGTAGTAAAGACTAATGTAAATTGCATTCATAAAATACAATGTACATTATTTCAAACTGATGGCAAGCTGGATTAATAATGATAAATGGTAATTGAATATTGAAAATGAATAAACACTAAACACATACACATACACAGGTATGACTGAAAGGCAGTTTAACTCTGCACATGATGGTTTTGGCATTTGACAGTGCCTGTCTGGACAGATATACACAATTACGTTAAAGGCTGTTTGTTTCTATTTAAGTTTGTTAAAACAATTATGTTTAAAATGGTCAAAAGAAGGTGAAGGTAAAGGTCTGCAAATGTTTATGAGTGTACTTTGATGTAACAGTATTGTATCATTGTATACAGAAAACTACAGAAACTGCATATTTTGATTGTGTTTTCACATAAAAGGTCTGAAATCAACTGTCAATGAGAGTTGAAGCACAGTGCCTTTAAAATGAGTCTTCATAATGAGAGAGAAGATGGTGCTTCTAAAATTAGATCTCCATCTCCTGGATCAAGCTCTGAGTTTATGAAGAGTGATCAATCCGTAAGGGATGTATCATCTGCTACCAGTGGTGCAGCAGTGACCTCTGACCCCAGGTAAGACGCTTGTCATTTTAGCATTGAGAGATGCTTTCATTCAAAGTGATTTACAGTGCATTCCAGAAGCCTGTCATGTGCAAGTCGTGATACCATCACAGAGAACTGCAGAGTTCCTCACTGGAGGAACCAACACCCCATCTTTCCCAAACGTCCAAGTCCGTTGTATTTAAGAATTGCTTAAAGAATTATCTGTGAGCATTTGACTAAATCCTGTTAAACCACTAGTTTTCTCTCTTAATAGTATTTGTTTCTTCTGTTTTGCTCTACTTTCTCCGCAGAATCTGTGAAAATGTGAATAATTTAAAATAAGAGAGATCATACAAAATGCATCTTGTTTTTTTTATTTAGTACTGTCCTGAGTAAGATATTTATATACATAAAAGATGCTTACATATAGTCCACAAGACAAAAAATAGCTGAAATTATTAAAATAACCCCCTTCAAAAGTTTGGAAACCCTTGGTTCTTAATACTTTGTGTGGTTACTTGGATGATCTACAACTGTTTTTTTTTTTTTTTGTAATGGTTGTTAATGAGTCCTTTGTTTGTTCTGAACAGTTAAACTGTGCATTGTTCTTCAGAAAAACACTCTCGGTTTTGCAGATTCTTCAGTTTTACAGAATCTTTTGCATATTTGAACCCTTTCCAGCAGAGACTGTATGAAAACTTTTGAACAGGATGAAGATTTTTCTTATTTTGTTGAAATATCTTCTCCCCCCCTCCCCCCTCTCAATTTAGACTGCTCTTTAGAAGCAACAGAATATACTTGCATGTTTCCCGAAAGACAAATTAAATACAATTTACATTAATCTTCAAATTCAACAAGTTTTCATCCCTTGGCTCTTAAAGCATCGTGTTTCCTTCTGGAGCATCAGTGAATGTTTAAACCTATTTTAATACTTGTGTTTGAGTCCCTCTGTTGTTTTCACTGTGAAAGGATGGATCTCAAAATCATACAGTCACTGCTGGAAAGGGTTCAAATATGCATTTTGCAGGAACTGCATTTTTCTGAAGAACAGTGCACAGTTTAACTGTTCAGAACAAACAAGGGATTCGTGAACAACCATCACAAAAAAAAAAAAAAAAAAAAAACAGGATCATCCAGGTAACTACACACAGTAAGAACCAATGGTTTCCCAAAGGGGGGGTTATTTTAATCATTTCAGTTTTTTTATTTTATTTTTTTTCCTGTCTTGTGGACTATATGTAAACATCTTTTATGAAAAATATATTAACCAAGACAGTAATAAATAAAAAATAGCATGCATTTTGTATGATCTCTCTTATTTTGTTAAAATTAGTATGATTTTCACAGATTCTGCAAGGGGTTCCCAAACTTCCACATGCCACGTAATTCCTCATTTCTGAATGGCTTTGGATCTGCTCAATTAAAAAAGTGTAACTATGGAGCATTCAAGTTATAGTAGTGGAGAACGGGGTGAGTTGAGCCAGTTTTTACTTGCAGTGTGTTTAAAGCAAGCACATGACAGTAATGGGTCCAACTTAAATATGTACATAAATTTCAGGATGTCGTGCATCCTTTGGAATAATCACTTTGCATCTAAAATAAACTGCTTTCAAAATATGTCTTTCCATAAAAATAGTCTCTTGGCTCAACTTGCCCCTAGTGAGGGGTAAATTGAGCCTAGGTAGAGGGTAAGTTGAGCCAAGTGGAGTTAAACTGTGCCACTGATTATGTTGACAATTTTCATTAACAAGGCCCATTTAAAATTTTCAGAAAAAAAACAAAACAAAACAAAACAAAACAAAGAACATATCACTAATTTTGTTTAAGGTTGCCTAGAAACAATAGATAGCTCAACTACCCTACAGGCTCAAATCACCCCGCTCTCCCCTATATAATATAGCTAGTAATCCAAAATTGTTTTGTTTCTCAACATTAGCAGGAGGAAGGGGCAGAGATCAAAATCTCCAGATCACAGCACTGTGTCTCTGAAGAGTAGCAACTCCAAGAATAATCCACCTGCATTAAGTGATGGATCAGTGACCTGTGAACCGATGTAAGTATTAACAGTTATTTGCTATTTTACTTTAGTGCATCTACATGAATCAAGACTAAAGACTGTACTCCGAAATGTACAAAATATGCAGTATACTGTATATACTGCACAGGGTTCAACTCAAAGAGGGGTGCTAAAATATGTTTGTTTGTTTTTTTTTATTCAACATTTTAAATGTATAACTTTTTACAGCAAAGCCAAAGATCTCTCAATTAACACAAGATACCAAAAAAAAAAAAGAGATGACAAGGTTGTATGCCAGAAAAAAATAAAACTACGACCAAAACAATATTTGAGGAATAACAAGTACATTGAAGGATTTCAAGAGGTCTGATAAAGTCTCAATAAGGTCCAACCAAAATTCTAGTCTTTCTGGTGATAGCAAGTATTTTGGCTGTGGTACACTCCAAAAACACAATGCCCAGCAAGTTGGACATCCAGACCTATATATTTCTGAAGATTTTTTTTTTTTTCTTTTTAGTTACAGCAAGGAGAAGAAACATGCGTTCTTCTCTCCATCCCAATATCAGGAAAGAACTGAAGCAGTCCTGCAGAAAAACATGCTGGAAACTGGAGACCTGCAGAGAGTCAAAGGCCAGCACAAAATCAGCATGATAAACAAGTATGAGAGATTATTTGAGGGAAACAAACTCCAAAACAATGAAACCCTCCTGAACAGGATCTACACACAGCTCTACATCATAGAGGGAGAGAGTGAAGGAGTGAATGAAGAACATGAAGTTTTACAGATGGAGAAAACAGCCAGAACAAAACACTCACAAGAAACTCCAATCTACTGCAATGACATCTTTAAATCCTCACCTGAACCAGGATATAAGAAGAAGAAGAAAGACCAAATCAAGACTGTTCTTACTAAAGGCATCGCTGGAATTGGAAAAACCGTCTCTGTGCAGAAGTTCATTCTGGACTGGGCCGAGGGAAAAACCAATCAGGATGTAGATTTCATGTTTGTGCTTCCATTTCGAGAGCTGAACTTGATCCGAGATCATCGGTACAGTCTTCACAGACTTCTGCTGGACTTTCATCCTGAACTTCAAGATCTGGACTCAAAGATTTATGAGGAGTGTAAAGTTGTGTTCATCTTTGATGGTCTGGATGAAAACAGAATCACACTGATGTTTTCAGATGATCAGAAAGTTTGTGATGTTACTGAGACTTCATCAGTGGGTGTGTTGATGTCAAACCTCATGAAAGGAGAGCTGCTTCCCTCTGCTCTCATCTGGATCACCTCCAGACCAGCAGCAGCCAGTCAGATCCCCTCCAAATACATCAACCGTCTGACAGAAATTCAAGGATTCAATGAGCATCAGAAGCAGGAATATTTCAGGAAGAGAATCAGTGATGAGCATCAAGCCAGCAGAATCATCTCACAAATCAGAAGAGCAAGAAGCCTCCACATCATGTGCCACATCCCCGTCTTCTGCTGGATCTCATCCACTGTGCTTCAGAAGCTTCTGAAAGAAGATGTGAGTGCAGAAATCCCTCAAACTCTGACTGAAATGTACATCCACTTTCTTCTGATTCAGATCAACATGTGGAATCAGAAGTATGAAGAGAGAGATCCAGAGAAACCCCTGCAGTCCAACAGAGAAGTGATTGTGAAACTTGCTGAAGTGGCTTTCAAACAGCTGATGAAGGGCAATGTGATGTTCTATGAGGAAGACCTGATTGAGAGCGGCATAGACGTCACTGATGCCTCAGTGAATTCTGGGATTTGCACTGAGATCTTTAAGGAGGAATCTTTGATTCATCAGAGGAAAGTCTACAGCTTCATTCATCTGAGCGTTCAGGAGTTTCTCGCTGCTTTCTATGCATTTTACCTTTATGTAATGAAATGTGCTGACCCATCAGGATTTTTAGATATAGTTCATAGTCTGCATAGGGAAACAGTAGATAAAGCCCTTGAGAGTGAGAATGGACATCTGGATCTGTTCTTGCGGTTCCTGCTGGGCGTCTCACTGGAGTCCAATCAGAGACTCTTACAGGATCTACTGACACACACAGAGAACAGCTCAGAGAGCATCAGGAGAACCACACAGTACATTAAAGACAAGATCAAAGATGGACATGGACTCTCCACTGAAAGATCCATCAATCTGTTCCTCTGTCTGCTGGAAGTGAAAGATCAGACTCTGTCCAGAGAGATTCAGGAGTTTGTGAAATCAGACAAACACTCAGAGAAGAAACTCTCTCTGTCTCAGTGCTCAACAATCGCCTACATGCTTCAGATGTCAGAGGAGCCGCTGGATGAGCTGGACCTCAAGAAATACAACACATCAGATGAGGGGAGAAGAAGACTGATACCAGCTGTGATCAACTGCAGAAAAGCTCTGTAAGTGTATAATCTTCAAATGTTTACTGTAAAAAAAAATAAAAAATAAAAAATAAAAACATAACAATTCTAGTTATAAAATAATGCAACAAAATATTATATTATATTATATTATATTATATTTATTGCAGGCAATCGATTAAAAAAAAGAACTAATTAATCACACTTTTTTTTTTTAAATTAATCGCGATAACAATATTAGTCCCACTTTACAATAAATATAAATATACTTTAAATATACTTTTATATTGCAATAATTTCACATTCAATCTTCAAATTAGTGTACAAACAACATAAAGACAGTATGTTTTTAATTTTTTTTAATGGCATCTATGAAGGTCAGTATCACTGATACCAATTTGATGTCTCTATAAAATTGTACCCCCAATATTTAACCATTGACTATAGCCATTCAACACTGCAGTGTAATTTAGAGCTATCAATTTTAACATGTGTAAGAAAAGAACCTAATTTAAGTTAAATTTAAATTTCAAATTAAATTGAATTAAATTGATAGCAATTTAATTAAAATTAAATTAAAATATAAAACAATCTTTACATAAAGATTATTGACCTGATGAGTTGAATCAGGTGTTTTAGATGAGGGAGACAATGCTGGGGTGCCTCGGAAAGGCATTTATTTAAAAAAACAGAAATGAATTAAAATTATAACTTACACTCAATACATTATTATTGCATACGGTTTTATAATGTACTACAACATGGCCGTCGCTAGACCCCATTTACTGGGGCAAGCGTACCATGAATTTTTCTGCCGTTCCTGGGCGGCTGGTGTTTGCTGCCCTGTGCCCTCCCAATACTGAGGTGCTGATAATTGCCACTATTTGCAATATGTAGTATAAACAGCATTAATTATTTGTTTGTTTGTTTGTTTATATTTTTAATTGTATTTAACTGTGTAAAAGCCTAACCAGGGACTAAGGCTGCAAATTAACTAGAAGCCTGTTTGTAGAGCATCTGTAATGTTATTCTGCATTGTCCCTCTTAAATAAACATCTAAATAAACAAATGTTATGAATTGGTATTTAATTAATTTCAATTAAGTGTTAGCCGAGATTATGTGTATACTTAAATCCCCCTTTTTTCTCGCAGTCTTGGTGGCTGTAACCTCACTGCTCAGGATTGTGAAATTGTGTCATCAGCCCAGCAATCCCCAACCTCTGTCCTGAGAGAGCTGGATCTGAGTAACAATGACCTGCTGGATTCAGGAGTAAAGTTACTCTCCGACGGCCTGAAGAGTTCAAACTGTCAACTGGAGATACTGAGGTCTGTAACAAAGTTTCAAGTTACATTGAATATGGAATATGGAATAATGTGCAGTCAGTTGGTCATAATGTTGATGTCTGTACATGATTTGTCTTTTGATGTTTATTTGTAGGTGATCTGTCTGTTGATTTGTGTCTGTCAATAATCCATATGCTGATGTGCTTTTGTAGGAGATCAGTCTGTTGATGTGTGTCTGTAGATCAGGGTTTTCCAATTCCAGTTCTGTTGCCTCCCAACTTTGCACATTCTATATGCCACTCTCATCTAACACATCTGATTCAGATCATAAGCTTGTTTAGAGAGAACATTGGTAGATGATCAGTCTGTACATGATCTATGATCTGTCTGCTGGTGTGTTTATAGATGATCTGCCTGTGTGTGTCTGTAGGATGTCTGGCTGTATGGTGACAGAGGAAGGCTGTGGTTATTTGTCTTCAGCTCTGAGTTCAAACCCCTCACACCTGAGAGAGCTGGATCTGAGCTACAATCACCCAGGACAATCAGGAGTCCAGCTGCTCAAACACAAACTGGAGGATCCAAACTGCTCACTGCAGATACTCAAGTATGTTGAACAGTCACTCATGTCTGAATGTTGGATGGGGGCCACCTATGAGTCTTGTTTCTGTTGTCTCATTATTATTATTATTATTTTTTTCTGAATGAATACAGCAGAATCAATGAGGTTAACACTAAACAACATTCCTCTGTGATAACACATGCTGGGTGTACAACTAGATCACTAGTACAGTCAAAATTGCATAATATTTTGCATTGAAAGGCAGTTAGTAAGATTTAAAACAGTTTGTTAAGCAATGTTTATTGTCTAAATAAAAGTATACATTACATCTGTTCAATATGGATTACTTGTACAATCCCTTTATGACCTTTTGGGTCTTTAAAGTTTTAAAGGAACTTACTTTTTAATGAAATTGGTTAAAAATAGCTTAATTTGTGTTTTGAAGATGAACAAAAGACTTACAGGTTTGTAACGATAGTAAATGTAATCACAGTATTCTTTACATTCTGTTGTGGTCTTTTAGGTTCAAATGTATAACCTATTCAGCTTCCTTAAGCCTCAAGTATTGCTTTATCCATTTTGTGAAATAGAAAAATCATTTTCAGTCCATTGAACATTGTGCATGTGTTTATGTCTATTTTTAGTTTGGACCATAGGGGAGATATCAGAATTACACCAGGGCTGAGAAAATGTAAGTCCTTACACACACACACACACACACACACACACATGTGCATATTTAATGAATTCAAAGATGTTCTGATCTCTCTTCTTGTTGTCAGATGCCTGTGATCTCACACTGGATCCAAACACAGCAAATACGCGCCTCATTCTGTTTGAAGGGAACAAAAAAACAAAGTGTTTGAAAAAGCAGCAGTCATATCCTGATCATCCAGACAGATTTGAGCTTTGTGAACAGGTTCTGTGTGGACAGAGTCTGAATGGACGCTGTTACTGGGAGGTTGAATGGAGCGGGAGGGGTCATGTAGCAGTGTCATATAAAGGAGTCAACAGGAAAGAAGGGAGTGACTGTAGGTTTGGACTCAATAAAGAGTCCTGGAGTCTTTACTGCTGTGATATTACTTATTCTGTCTGGCATGACAATAAGAGCACAAACATTCCTCTCCCTTCACCCTCTTCTAACAGAATAGGAGTGTATCTGGACTGGTCGGCCGGCTCTCTGTCCTTCTACAGTGTCTCTGACACACACACACTCACACACTTACACACATTCAACACCACATTCACTGAACCCCTCTATGTTGGATTTCTGGTTTATCGTGATTCTTCGGTGTCTCTGTGTCAGATTTAATAACCCTGTGTTGAATCTCAGAAACATATCTGAAAGAAGCCTGTTTCAACTTCAGAGCAATTTGGTCTCATATGTTTTGGTCGCATATGCTCCCAGAATTTAATCTACGCGACCTCAAAATATATTTGGGAGCATTTGTGTGAGTGCTAGTAATTGTTGTGGTGCGACTTTTGTTGTGGTTTTAATTTTTTTTACAAAATGTTCGCTAAGTACTGCACAGTATATGACTGCTGTGAGCTGATACAGTGAGCCGTTCTATCCAACATTAGCTTACATAACCAATTAAACTTCACCTTTACATTCTTAGCTTTAATGCAGATTTTGGATATTTGCCATCAATGACTAACATTGCGCTCCGTTGGAACTCGGAACCGGCCGGTTTTTGCTCCAGACGCCTCGGTCTCACGCGACATACATTCACACCAAATGTTTACTCAGCAGCCGAAATCCACTTACTAAACACTGCACTTATTTGCAGTCACACAAGTACATTATTTGCATGTTCTTTAAACCTTGCCTCTTAAACATTTAATTTGCGTGTTGTTCTGACATGGGCTTACATTTGAAGCGTGCACACTCAAAATAAATAAATAAAAAGCTCGCCAAACAGCACCTGATTACTGGAGTAAGTTATCTTTCATGTGTGGTTTTTCCCAGGTGTTTTATGTAGCATAATTTCACAAAGCTAAAGTCTGTCAGACCATTCTGTTTTTGCTTCAGATATTGAAATTATAATCTAATTTAAATCAGAAACGGCCCATGCATGCAGCATCTTTGTGTGGATTAAGCTTAAAAATGCAGTGGTTGCCTCTAATTTAAATGGCTACAGAGAGTGTTGGTAAATGGTAAACTATAGTTACATTATAACAAATAAGTCACACTGTAATTAAACTTGCATTGTGAGTTATGAAGATAAATACATTTTCAACAGGTTGAAAAAAGACTTCTGAGACCTGAGATGGTTTTCCTTTTTATTTGTTTGTTTATTTATTGTTTGCTCTGGGTTTGCCTCTATAAAGTTACTGTGGATATAATTGTTTCAGAGAATTATCAGTTTCATCCTGCTAAATTGTCATCTTTTAGGTTAAGGTTTTGATTTAAAACTCCATTTATTTAATTTAGTTTAGATTTAAGCACAAGTAATATTAAAAGTAACTTTTAAGGGTCAGATTTGTTTAAAATGGCTCTTAATGTAGCTGTGTGGTCTAATATGGGTTTATTGGATTTCTTTAGTAAATTTTTGCTCATGGTGAATCACAGAATGCCTGTTATGTTTCATCTTAATTTAGTATGCTTTTTTAATAAAGTATTTTTTAGTTCATCAAACATTCAGATTATCTCTTGATTTTGTCCCCCTCTCATCTTATCTCGTCTCATCAGACGCCTAAACACAGTGGCACATCAAAGTCTTAATAATTCAAAAATGTAATTTAACACTTGTATGATATTGTACCAGGGGCGCCATATGGGGAGGTTGAGTGGGATTTGGGGATGGGTGGGGGTTAGGAAAATTCCAAGGGCCTGACAATGGAGGGGTGCCTCCCGAACACGATTTCTACCAAGGTGTAGAAATTTTAAACAATTTGTTACCAGCCAGTTCACTCTGTACATCCTCAGGTGTTGGTATCAAGTACTGGCATCTTACTGCACAGTTTAGCTTACGAGGATCAAGACATAGTCTAAGTCATACACTTGACCAGATTCCGTTGTTCACAGGCAACTCTGCCAAGTACTGGTGGTGTTGACTGTTCCATAACAAAAAAAAAAAACAACAGCCTTGATTTATTTTGTCCTTTGTGGCACTTCAGGGATGCATAACCAGCCGGTCTGACATAAATCTCCTAATATAGACACTGTTCATTGTATGTTGCATAACCTGCAGTAATATTGTAAACAACATGGGAGGTGATTTGTGCAGCACATAGCATTAGTACAAAAATTACTATTAAGTTACTTGTTACTAAAAGTTACTATAAGTTACTGATAATGGATTGATCACACACACATACACACACACCCACACGCAGACATACAGTTTGAAGCACTTGTGTCCTCCAATGCAAATACTATCTACTGGACCAGTACTAGATTCGAAAGGAGTAGGGAGGAAGATATAAAACTTATACAGAAGAAGCTGATTATAAAAATAACACTTTACTGTAAGAATAAAAATAATAATAACAACAATAATAAAATGTGTAGCCAAAAAATAAGAAGAGGTAAGCAAAACACACTCTTTCCTTTTTTTTTTGTTTCAAAATAATTCCACCAGGCTGGATGATTAGTTTAGGTAATTAAGGTAATTTATTTATTTTTTCTTTCACTTATTAACCCTTTTTTTTCTTCACAGGCAAAATAATAACTTTGTTCTTCTCAAGGCAAAGCAAAATTACATCACAACACAGCACAGAACATTAAAACATTAAACAATATAAATGTAATAAAGTTCAATTTGTTTGAAATAAACTTAAGTTTGTGTGTAATGTAAAGAGAGAGAGAGAAGAAGAAGAAAAAAACGGAAGTAGGAAAATTATTGTATCCAATCTATTTTAAATAATGCAATCACTCCTAATACTCTGTAAAGTAAACTGGTTCCCAGTCAGTGCAACAGGTCTCGCTGATGAGGAGATCAAAAAGTTGTGCAACTTAATATTTTTTTTGTGGAAACCATATTTTTTAGGATTCTTTGATGAATAGAAAGTTCAAAATAACAATGCATTTGAAAAAGAAAATCACTTTTGATCAATGTAATTTGTCCTTGCAGAATGAAATACTAATCTCTTTCTTTCACAGTTTCCACAAAAGCACGAAGCTGCACAGCTGTTTTCAACATTGATCATAATCAAAAATCAGTTTTTTTGACTGGAAAGTCTGCATATTAGAATGATTTCTGAAGGATCATGTGACACTAAAGACAGGAGTAATGATGCTGAAAATTCAGTTTTGCATCACAGGAATAAATTACATTTTACAATATATTCACATAGAAAACAGTTTTTTAAATTGTAATAATATTTCACAATATTAATGGTTTCAAATAAGTGCAGCCTTGGTAAACAAGAGACTTCCTTCAAATATTAATAATAAAACACTTCATTTTTCCAAACTTTTGACCAGTAGTGTGTGGATATACAATTTGGAAATCGAGACCTTGTGGATTAACATGATTCGGTCTTTAGACATTTCTTAACAAACAAAAAAAAAAAAGTCATTACATGGGACAGTGAAGGTTCAGGAAAATGTTTTTGAGTTGTAGTGTCTTACCTGGGGTCAGAGGTCAAGTGTTGCATCACTGGATGTAGAGTGTTTATTCTTCATGCAGAACGTTCCCTGCAGGTTATTTTTTGGTTTAATTTTATAACCTAAAAACAACCTTCCCAGAACATTCCCTGCAGGTTATTTTTAGTTGTCATATCCCTGTAAACTAATAAAAACTTGGCAGATCTTTCTGATCATTCTAATGTTGAAATGTATTCTTTTTTATCATAAACAAACTATTTTTTTGCAGAATTTCATGTCTGAAATAAGCGTTTAATAAAGTGTAGACATCAAAGTGGTCAAATCGAATTATAATTATAATATAATTCCAATTAAGCCAAGGTTAAGCGTAGTCAGAAAATCATATCATTAACACTGGGTTTGTTTGTATATTTCTTTTCTGCGCGCCTCTGATCTGCACGCGCTTCTCTAGCACGCGCTCAATCCTGCCTTCCACAGAAAGCCGCGCACCGGCGTAATTTAAAAATTAACGGTCATTTCGTTTTACTGACTGGCTAACATTTGTTGATTGATCGCTTTAATGAATAATTACTTATAAGTAATATATATACGAGAGTAAATATTGTGATTTCAGGGAAATTTGACACGTCTAATTGAAGAGAACATGATGTTAACAGAGAGGTTTTTGTGTACTGACCAAAAGAGAGAAGCACATCGTCGTTAATTCAGTGGTAAGAAACGAATGTAATATTATTCTAAGTAAAGTAAAATAAATGTTATTCGTTTTCAATGTCTGTAAAAATAAAATTCACATTTTTAATATCCAATATTTTGTTTAAGTCAGTGTTATTTGGTGCTTTAATAAACAAAATCTGGGTTATGGCACTTCTAATCTTATATATTAACGAATAAAACAAATCTAGGATATTAAAGGATAATTTAATGTCATTTTATGGTGGCTAAATGTGCTCTAAATATCTGTAAGGATTAAACAATAGTTTAAAACAAGACATGGTTTGTAGTAGTGATTATTGAGGTCCACATCCGTCCGTCTTCCATGCTGCTTACTACGGGACGCGGGAGTGCTGACATACGGCAGCGGTATCGGAGTGAAGAGGTTAGGAGAACGTTCTGGGAACCTTCAGAGAACTTTCAGGGAACCTTCTAGGAACATAAATAGAACGTTCCCTATTGGTTAGCCAGGAAAGTTTTCTTAACGTAAATAGAACGTTCCCTGTAGGTTAGGGGAACGTTCTGGGAACCTACAGGGAACGTTCTGGGAACGTTCTCGGAACGTTCCCGATAGGTTCCCAGAACGTTCCCCTAACCTGCAGGGAAAAAGAAACACCATGTGGTGGAAACAACCAAGAAGCGTCAGATGGCCTGCACTGAAAAAAAGGCAATGGGAAGGTTGTTGACTTTTTAAATATGCATTTCGCATTTCTTACATGATTAATTTATGCTTCTCATCTAAACATATTTTAATCATGTATCATGTATTTATTCTGTAAGGATGTTCAATTTTATAGAATTAATCATGTTGAAACTAAATTAAGTAGTTATGTTTTCTTTATAAACCCCGCCCCTTTGCAAAGGAAACTGATGAGAGGGAAGGTTGCTCTACAGTGTGGAGAGCGCATCTTGGGCTAAGGTTGATGACGCCATCAGCTGTGCACTCGGTTTTGGCGCGGACGGGAGGAGTGGAGCTTCGATGGAGGGAAGTGATGTTAGTACCGGAAGTGATTCAGAAATGGAGGGAGAATGTAGTGGCGGGAACACTGGAATGAATGATTGGAGCAAAATTGTAAATCGCAAGAGAAAGAAAACGTGTATAAATGAATCAGGAACTGATAGTGAAAAGGAAAGAATGATGACAAAAACAAGCAAGGAGGATTATAAGGTACTCATGAAATTTGCGAATAGCAATGGGATCAATCCAGTAAAACTTACCAAGGCACTAAAAAAAGCGGTAGGTGATATAGAAAGTGCTAAAACTTTAAGGAATGGAAATATTCTAATCTTCTGTAAAAATGAAAAACAACAGAAAGCGCTACAAAGTGTTAAAGCAATGCTTGGTCAGACAGTGAGTTGCACAATACACAAGAGAGCTTGGTTAAAGGGGGTAATTTCAGGAATTCCAATTGAGGTATCAACTGATACGATAAAGAATAATATATCGGGGGCTAAGGTGACTGAAGCGAAAAGATTGAAATGTGTACGAAATAAAGAGAAAGTAGATAGCCTCTCTGTAGTGCTTCAGTTTGATGAGGAAAAAATGCCAGAGAGAGTATATATTGGATATGTTAGCTATCTGGTAAGAGCATATGTGCCACCCCCAGTCAGATGCTTTAAGTGTCAAAAATATGGTCATGTTGCTGCTGTTTGTAAGGGAAATCTGAGATGTGCTAGGTGTAGTGGAAATCATGAATATGGGAAATGTGGACAAGGGGCAAAACAAAAATGTTGTAATTGTGGAGGTGAACATAGCGCTGGCTTTGGGGGATGCGTGGCACATAAAAATGCTGTGAAAATTCAGAATGTTAGAATACATGAGGGGATTTCGTATGCTGAGGCAATTAAAAAGGTGAAACAGACGGAAGAGGGTCAAGGAAATGGATTAACTGTACAAATGAATCAACACAACAGATCGTCTCAATCGCAACATAAAATAAATGAAGATTTCTTCAAAGTGGGAAAAGTTGAATTTATGACGTTTCTAGCTGAGGTAATAAACTGTGCTGCACAAACTGTAAGCAGAACAGAGAGGATTAAAATCATCATTAAAGCAGCAGAGAAACATCTACAGTTTGAGGGAATTACTCTGGAACAAGTAAATGAAAAACTTAAAGGTCAAGTAGTAGATTCACAGTCAACATGTGGAGGCTCTTAATGGTATTAGTAATACTACAGTGGAATGCAAGGAGTTTGATCGCGAATGGGCAAGAGTTTAAGAAAGTAATAGAAGATAAGGAATATAAACCTCATATTATATGCATACAAGAGACCTGGTTGAAACCTCACTTAGATTTTGTGATACAAGGATATACAAGTATTAGAAGGGATAGACAGACAGGTAATGGGGGAGGAGTGGCTGTATTCATTAAAAATGAAGTTACATATAGGGTTATAGAGCTGGGTGATGAGCATGAATCAATTATAGTAGAGGTATTTTTAAAAGAACAGAGTATTAAGGTAATTAATTATTACAATCCTTGCAACAGATTAAGTATGGAAGTATTAGAAAAAGTAATGGGAATGGGTAATCAGAAGGTGATATGGTGTGGAGATTTTAATGCGTATAATACTTTATGGGGAAGCAATAATACTGATCATAATGGTAAGGTAATAGAAGAAATGATCGATTCGAAGAGTCTGATATGTATGAATGATGGTAGAGCCACTAGAATTGATGTAGCCAGGGGTAGATGCTCTTCTATAGATTTAACACTGGTGTCAGAAGGTCTAGCAGGGATATGTATGTGGGATACTTGGGAAGATTCTACAATAGGGAGCGATCATTATGTCATTAGTTGTAAAATAGGAATGGATGTTAATGAAATTACAGAGGATAGAATTGGTAGGTGGAAATTTAAAATGGCTAATTGGGAGGCATTTAAATATATAAGCGAGGTAAAACTGCAAGAGCTTACTCTCAATTATGAAATAGAGGATGTAGATTTATACAATGAAAAATTATGTGAAGTATTGTATAATACAGCTGAAGAAATTATTGGCAAAAGTAAAGAAATAAAAAGGAAGAAATCAGTTCCATGGTGGACTGAATTGTGTAGTAAAGCAATTCAAGATCGAAATAAGGCTTTTAAAAGGGTTAGGAGGACGTATATATTTGATAATTTCATTTCATATAAAAAAGAGCAAGCCAAGGTGAGAAGGGTAATACGAGCTGCTAAAAAGAGCTACTGGAGAAATTATTGTGATTCTATAGGGAAGAAGGTAGATGTTAGTGAAGTATGGGGTATGATCAGAAAGATGGGTGGATTTAAAAGAAATCCCGGTATACCCACTCTGAGTAGTGGGGAAGGAATAGCTGTGACTAATGTAGAGAAGGCAGAAATGTTGGCAGGAGTGTTTGTTCAGGTACACAGTAATGATAATATAACAGAAGAAATGAAAATAAATAGAGAAGAAAGTAAAAAAGAACATCCAAATATTATGATGGAGAAAAGACCTTCCAATGATCATATAGATATGGATTTTACTTTGCAAGAACTAAAGAGAGCCGTTGGAGAAGCTAAGCAAACATCTCCAGGAAAGGATGAGATTTGCTATACAATGATTAAAAATTTATCTGATTTCTCTCTGAATTGTGTATTACGTCTTTTTAATAAAGTATGGAGCATAGGAAGACTTCCTTCTGTGTGGAAACATGGGATTATTATCCCTGTCTTAAAGCCTGCAAAGAATAAGCATGATGCTACAAGTTATAGACCCATCGCGCTAACGTCCAATTTATGTAAAATAATGGAACGCATGATTGTATGCAGAATGAATTATATATTAGAAAGCAAAGGGATTATTTCAAGACATCAGAGTGGCTTTCGCAAAGGACACAGCACAATAGATGCTGCATTATGTTTAGAGACCGATATAAGAAAGGCTCAAGTCAATAAAGAAGTGGTAGTAGGTATATTTTTTGATATTGAAAAAGCGTACGATATGATTTGGAAGGAGGGATTGTTAATAAAGTTGGAACAAATTGGGATAGTGGGCAGAATGTTCAACTGGATAAAAGATTTTTTGCTTAATAGAACAGTTCAGGTAAGGGTTGGATCATCATATTCTAGAGTATACAAAATAGATAATGGTACTCCGCAAGGAAGTGTATGCAGTCCTATATTGTTTAACATAATGATAAATGATGTTTTTCAAAATATCAAAATAGATATTGGAAGATCTCTTTATGCTGATGATGGGGCGATATGGAAAAGAGGACGTAATGTTTCACATGTAACCAAAATTATACAAACAGCGGTTAATGAAGTGGAAAAGTGGGCCAATAAGTGGAGTTTCCGTTTGTCAGTTGCCAAAACTCAACTAATCTGTTTTGCAAAGAGAAATAGTATCCCTGAAATTAAAGTGAAGCTATATGGACAAGAACTGGAACAAGTTAAAGTTATAAAATATTTAGGAATATGGATGGATAGTAGGTTGACTTTTAAGACGCACATAGAGAAAGTATTAGAAAAATGTAAAAGAAGTAATAATATATTAAGATGTTTATCAGGGATGGAATGGGGGGCTTGTCGAAAATCTTTACAAAGAATATACTGTGCTCTGATCAGATCGGTAATTGATTACGGATATATTATTTATGGATCTGCATCAGAATCTTGGATTAAGAAAGTTGAAACAGTTCAGGCACAATCAATAAGAATTTGTTGTGGGGCTTTTAGATCCTCTCCTTTGTCGGCATTACAGGTGGAGGTAGGAGAATTGCCAATAAGGTTGCGTAAATTGAAGTTAGCAATGAATTATTGGGTTAATATAAAAGGACATACAGAGACACATCCAGTTAAGGAAATACTAAAAGAATGTTGGGAATATGGAAATGACGGTATCAGAAGTTTTGGTTGGACAGCAAATAAGGATGCTATGAATCTGGGTATTACTGATATTCCAGTTAGTCCTTCTGTCGTAATACCAAATATTCCCCCTTGGTTGCTTCCTATGCCTCAAGTTGATTTTCATCTTCAATATAAGTTTAAGAACGAAAAAATTATACATAAGGATGTCGTAGTACAACAGTATTTGGATCAAGCATATTCCTCTATGCTTCATATATTCACTGATGGGTCAAAGGATCCAGCTTCTGGGCATACGGCTGCAGCTGTATACATTCAGAGATATCAAGTCAAAATTCAGAAAAGGATAACCAATTATGCATCTGTTTTTACTACTGAGCTGACAGCAATTTTGTTGGCTATTCAGTGGGTAGAGGAAGTTAAGCCAACAAGGGCAGTTATTTGTTCAGACTCTATATCATCTCTAAATAGTTTGTCAGGTGGGACATCGAAAGTAAGGCAAGAATTGATTTATGAAATACTTATAAATCTGCTCAGAATACAAAATATGGGTATAATCCTGAGGTTCATATGGGTACCTGCTCACGTAGGAGTACAGGGGAATGAAATAGTTGACCAATTGGCTAAACAGGCGATGAAACATACGACTATTGAAGTGCGAATTCCACTAAGTAAAGCAGAAATAAAAGGAATAATTAAAAATCAAATCAATAAAAAGTGGCAAGAAATGTGGGACAGGGGAACAAAGGGTAGGCACCTATATAGCATTCAAAAACAAGTTGGTAAAGGGAGAGTATGCCTCAACAACAGAAGAGAAGATATCATTATTACACGACTGCGGATAGGACATTCTGGGTTAAATCATTCATTGTACATAATAGGAAAACACCAAACTGGATTGTGTATATTCTGTAGTGAAGTAGAGACAATTGAACATGTACTTCTACACTGTACAGCATATAATAGAGAAAGAGGCGAGTTGACTAAGAAATTGAAGGATCTAAGTATAACTAATTTCAGTTTAATAAATCTATTAAGTTGTGCTTCAGAACAGTCAAGAGTGCAAAAAGAAATACTCTATTATCTCAAAGTTACAGGATTGGAAGGAAGAATTTAGTTTTTTTTGTTTTTTGGTTTTTTTTTTGTTGTTGTTGTTGTAACCCCTGTCGAAGCTTCACACTCCAGTCCAGTTGGTGGCGGTAATACACCATAAGTTGGCTTGTCAACCGCCAATAAACGATACAAGAAGAAGAAGAAGAAAGGAAACTGATTCGCACTCATCGCCATTTTGTCTCTCGCTGTGGATGGGATCTGAGCTCTGCACTGAGGTAAGTTAATTAAAACTTGAAAATAAAATTTAGAGTAGCCATTCAGTATTGGAATGTACATATTTTCACTCAGGTTTTATGTACTTGTCATACCAAACAACATTGTTTTTTAAAGTTATGTTTATGCGTTTGTACGTTAGCTAACATTAACACTAGCTTTAGCCTCTTCTGAAAATGTCGTGTATATCACCGCTTGAGTGTTCGAAATGCCTGTAATCTTTTTCTTTGCATGTCGGTATGTTGATTAGACGAGTCAGAATAATGATGAGAAACTGAACCGTGTACACCGGACGTTACCGTTGCCTTGTCGTGCCGCAGCAGCTTGAAGCGGTGTACGTTAACGTTACGCGACAAAGTGGCTGTTTCAGAGAGCTTGATCTGTCGGGGATTTGTCGCGCTGTGCCGCATCCAGTGTAGACGATGGGATCGTTTAAGGTGCTAACGTTAGCTGAAATGTCGGTGAGAGTAACGTTAGGCGGCTGCAGTCAGGGGACGAGTGGAAAAAAAAGTGCAGTCTATTACAGACAATCAAAAAGCCAGTACAGTGCATGTTGTTGTAAAAAAAATTAACATTGATTATGCTTTCTGTTTAGATGTCTGGTTTCTCCTGTCCTGTGAAGACCTCTTATTCTCTCTTTTTTTTTGGAATGCTGTTTAGTAGTAGTAAGTATTATTAAAAACTTTTTTACTTTTGTTTTGTTACACATGCATACATCTCTGATGACTGCTTTGAATGATGTGCATCTTCATGTTTTTTTGATAAGTATAATCCAGTACTCCTAATTATAATAACTGTTTTAAAACTGATGCATACTTCTGATGTTTTACAGATATCTGATATTTCACCAGACGAGTGCACTTATTGACATCCACTTCACCGTCAGTCCAAAGCCTTTACATTAATGGTATGTATGAAACTCACATTTTTGCTGTTTGTCTGATGATGTTGCAAATGTTGATATTAATCTATTATTTTTCTCTCTCCCTGTCCGTTGAATGTGTCAGTGTATTAAGGGTGCACGGTAGCAGTTGGAGATTGGAGTTACCGAAACATCCAAAACATCCACACTTTGGACATTTCTGCCATTATCCATGTACGTATTCGAGGTGTGCTATATAATTTTACAGTTTGTTTTAGGAAGACACTATTGTATTTCTTGGTTTACCATTCACAATCCTAGAAATGAGGTCTAACAGTTATCTGTAATCAGTCTTTGTTGACCGTGACTGGTTCTTATTATATTCAGGTTTACATTTTTTGGAATACTGATGTTACTAAATTATTGAAATATTAAGTTTGATATTTCCAGAGTAGTACTGAATCTAATTTTTTAACTGTGCATTTTCCAGGCTGCAGATGAAGCCCTCATCCCAAGATGCACTGAGGAGACAATGCCCATGATAGACCAGGGGACATCAGGATCATCAACGAGGGCCAGATAAAATCTTACAGTGATTTGGATAACTTGGCATTAGCTACTGCAAAATTCAGTTGCCCATCTAATTGAAAGGGATCATTCACTCAACCACTGAAAATTCTGAAAATGAAAATTCTGGTATCATTTACATACCCTCAAGTTGTTCAAAACCTGTATGAATTTCTTTGTTCTGCTGAGGAGTATAATGGTGAATCTTTAAAATCAGCACACTTTCAAAGTCCTTCTTAAAAAAATGTAGACATTTTTTATTACTTTGTTTATGCTGTTATTGTTCTTATTGTGTAATATTGTATTACGTTAAGCAAATTTTGTATTACGTTAAGCAAAGAAGTGTACTTTTTTTTTATTTTTTATTTTTTGGATTTTGCTTTTTTATGGGGTTATATTATATTTTAACAGATGCATTTCAAGCAAATGAGCTATGTCACATGCTTCTCTGTAAATGTGTAATCTGTATGGATTGTTGTGTACTATTAAAAAAAAAAAGTTTTTTTCCAAAAAATATTTTTGCTTATTGCCTTGCTTAAAAATCTACAATATTGAGGTTGCTAAAATGCTATTATTTATTTAAAAATGTAATACTTGTAGTTTACCAAAGTTTTTTTTATTAGTTTGTTATTAGTTTTATCTGGATTTATTGTACATCATAGTTTTATGTGATTTATTGAAGCGCTACTACATATGGTGGACAAAGCTTTAATAAAAAAAAATAATAAAATCATGTTAAATCAACAAGGTAACATGGCATAAAAAACATAAAAACAACATAAAAAAATCATGTTCATTTGACAAACACAAGTTACGTAACATAAACGGAGATAAATTATGTTGAGAGAACATAATAAAAATACACGCAACCGATGTACATATTTTTTTTTTTTATGGTAATCCAACAGATTTTTTTTTTTCAGTGTGGATAGCACTGCGGTCAGGCCAGCTTCTACTTAGAAAAACACCGTCATTCTAGCCGCCACTTTATTTTCTGGTGCGCGCATATACTACGCGTTACGGTAATAGCGTGCAAAAACCTACATAAGAGAAAAAGGAATGAATGATTTAGTGATAAAATCAGTGACTTACCGCCATCTGCTGACTGTTTTAGTTTCATTTTTAAAGTTTCATTTTATCTGTTTAGTTATTTAAATCATTTAATATTTATATATATTTAACATTGTATTATTAACGTTTATTATTATCATTTATCTCAACATGAATGTTATGTAGGCTGAATTAACAAACCTTTAAAACATTACCTGCTTCAAAATGATGTTAACGAAATCATTGTTGAAACATGAAAAACACTAAAACCAAACAGCATAAACAGTGATTAACTCTACAAGGCAAATTATATGTATATAAAGCATAATTGTTTATTCAGATTTCAGAATGAGCATTTTGTTATTTGTTTAAGCAGAGGGAATTCCGGACATTAATCAAATAACCGTTTACGTGCTTAGGACGTTTGCGTTGTGAGAATGTACAGTGAGAGGTCAGATATGAAAACACTGACCTGTTAGGTGATGTTTTTTTTTTTTACATTTTAATCATTATTATTTCCTATTCATTCAATAGAATGTTTGCGAATATTAGGGAATAGCAATATGGCGGCGTAGTGGCTTTCACTTCTGTGACATCATGAGCAATCCAGTTCTCTATTACAGATCAGTGGTTACATTTCATTTTTTTGGCTAAAATTCATTTATTCGATTCGTCTTTTTCAACGAGTGATTGCTGTTGAATCAAAGGGGTCGGACTGCGCTGGTGGCGCCCACTCAAATGAGTCATTTGTTTGTGAATCAAACAGCACCCTTTTGTAGCATTACACCCGCTAAGACAGAAATAAGAAATAATATTTATTTTATGGTAACACTGCCTTGTGGGAAGCTCAGACACAGAAAAAAACACTGTAGATACATAACAGAAAGCCCTAAAATGTAGGTGCATCTTTGTTCTTGAATGGAGGCCTGTCTGTCTGTCTGCTGCACTAGAGCAGGGCACTTTTTTTTAGAGTGAATGAAAACTTTTAAAGCGTATACATGATGTGATTAAAATCATACTTAACATTTTACTGCGGTGGGGATTATTATAAATTTTTAAAAATGTAAAAGTTTAATCTGAACGCACTTTATATATGTAATCTGACATCCTTTTTTTAACAGAAATTTTGAACTGCTGCATGAATTTATGCAATAACATTGATCAAACATATGAGGTGTGAAATCTGGGTCTGGTCCTAACGACTGTAAAAAACTTTAAGGCTTAAGATTTAATAATTACCTTACAAAAATACATTTATACATGTATTTCAAGGCTGCAATTTGGAAAATCCGTAAAGCTAATTCTGCTGAAATGGAGGTTAAGGGGCCTATGAAGAGGTAGCTTCAGCTAGCAGATCAAAAGGGTGGACTTCAGAAGGCAGACACACTCTGAGTTTAAAGACCCTTAGCAAAGACTATGAGAACCAGACAAGCCCTCTGCACAGACCCTTTTTCCAGCTTCACCTGCTGGCATGATGTTTCTTCAAGCAGACGTTATTATATATATTCAGTAAATATATATATATTCAGTAAATATAATTTACTTGTTATTTTGCGGTTTAAAAAGTGTGTTAATGTTGTATATTTATATTAAAGCATTTGGTAATTTTATAATAAAAAAAAATCTTTTTTAATGGCTGTATGTTTCTCCGCTGAATTATATTTAGCAGTCTGTGGGCCATATCTGGCCCGGGGACCAATCCGAGTCTCAGCCAGATCTGCCTTAAAGTGCCTGAGCCAGATCTGGGCCACGTCAGTAAGTAAGTTGTTTTACAGGGTGTGGGCCACATCTGGGCCAGAGGAAATTGTTTTTCAGTGTATGGGCCAGTTTTGGGCTGGGGACCCAGCCAGAATTGGGCCAGAACTTAAGCAAGCTGTGGCGCGTAAGGTACTGGGAATTTTATCGTCATGATTAAATTATATATTGGGTAATAATATTGCTATTATTGCATATATGTTGGGGTGTGATTATTGTCAATGCAAATAGTCACAACAGTTTTATTTATATTACACTATTTACACATTTAACCCAAACCCTAACCCCTAAACCTAGCCATTTATCAACAAAACATGAGATATAACAGGCAGATACAATTATACAACATTATAGTTCGAGTCCCAGGTCCGGCAGAGGGCAGCCGTGGCCTAATGGTTAGGGAGTCGGGAAGTCCCAGGTCTGGCAGGGATTGAAGGTGGAGGGAGTGAATAACCAACCCTCTCTTCACCCTCTATACCACGACTGAGGTGAGTCCCTTGAGCAAGGCACTGATCCATCCGCCGTCCTGTGTGCTGCTGCAATCTGTCCGTGCGCGAATTCAGAAAATGCCAGAGCCTGTGCTACACCAGCTTTTGTGTTTAAGAAGTATACAGAGCCTGGTGAAGGGCGGCGATTATGGACGGGGTGACGATGATAATTAGGGGGGAGGCAGCCGACTCATCACATTTGTTAATATGAGAAAAAAAAATGTTGTTTCAATGAGAAAAGATGTAATTTAAAAACAAAATAACATCTTTTTTTTTTAGAAAACATCTCGTTATTATGAGAAAATATGTCGTTTTAACTAGAAAACATCTCGTTATTACAGGAAAAGGTGTTGTAACGACATAACATCTTGCTATTAGGACAAAAAGATGTCATTAAAAGAGAAGTCCACTTCCAAAACAAAGATTCACAGATAATGTACTCACCCCATTGTCATCCAAGATGTTAATGTCTTCCTTTTTTTCAGTTTCTTAAAAGCGTCTTACCCAGCGAAACGATCAGTTATTTTCATAAAAAAAAAAATACAATTTAAATACTTTTTATTCTCAAATGTATTGAAAAAAAAATCAGGCTGGTGACTCATTTAGAATATGTTAAACTTGCATGTGAAATGGTTAACACCCTTGTCTAATTAATCTACAGTCCACTTACAGAACCACAAAAACTCTGGCAAAAAGTGTTTACATATGTATGTTTTTGTTAGAGTCAGATTCTTTCTGTCACTGTCACTTGTGTCTCTGCTGTTAAATTTGACATAAATACAGTGAGGATTCATAAACTCTGAATCCAGCATAGAGGGGTTCAGTGAATGTAGTGTTGAATGTGTGTAAGTGTGTGAGTGTGTGTGTGTCAGAGACACTGAAGTACGTCAGAGTGCCGGCCAACCAGTCCAGATACACTCCTACTTTGTTAGACAAGGGTGAAGGGACACCAATGTCTATGAACTTATTATCATGACAAACTGTAAATCTGTTATTGGAGCAGAAAAGAATCCAGGACTTTTCATTGCGTCCAAACCTACAGTCCCTCCCTCCTTTCCTGCTGATGCCTTTATAGGACACTGCAATATAAGACCATCCACTCCATTCAACCTCCCAATAACAGCGTCGGGTCAGACTCTCTTGACATAGAACTTGATACCATGCATCAAATCGCTCTGGATGATCAGGATACGGCTGTTTCTCTGTCACATGTGTGATCTTCCTGTTCTCTTCAGACAGCATGAGATACGAGTTTATGGTGTTTAGATCCAGTGTGAGATAACAGGCATCTGAACATAAGATGACAGAAACATTTCTAACAACAAAACAATACTCAGTGAAGACAGGTACATGTGTATTTGTAGACTTACACTTTCTTAGTCCTGCTGTCATCATGAACTCTCCTCCATGATCCACACTATAAACACAAATACATATTAATGCAGGTACGCATCATGGACACAAAGATCAATGTATTATACTTCCAAACATACTTGAGTATCTCCAATTTATAGTTTGGGTCCTCCAGTTTGTGTTTGAGCAGCTGGACTCCTGATTGTCCTGGGTGATTGTAGCTCAGATCCAGCTCTCTCAGGTGTGAGGGGTTTGAACTCAGAGCTGAAGACAAATAACCACAGCCTTCCTCTGTCACCATACAGCCAGACAACCTACAAATGCACACAGTGAAGAGAAGTTTGTTGTCAATATTTGGCTAATTAAAAACTGTTGAGTCCGATTTCCTTTACTTGAACTATAGACAATTTTATAGAGATACACAGTGCTTAACGTCCTGTTAAAAGCAGGGCTTTTAATGAACTAGCAAAACTATTTAATGAAAATGCTTTATGACTATGAATTTGATAAAGCTTAAAATTCTATATGGCCAAATGTCAATTAAAACCCATTTGCTTTTTAGACTGGGAAAAAACAAATTTGAGACATATGAAGTATGCTAGATATGCATAGTTGCAATCAGAATTATTAAAACTCCCTTGGCCTGCAAGACATTTTGCTGCAGAGAACAAAATTTTGTGAAAACAATTCATCAAAGGCATCAGTACACTATTAAGGAATGTTTATTAATACACATTTGATTAATTCTGAGAATGCAAGTTGAGGAATAATGACAAAAAAAAAAAACACATCTAATTGGCTCTAAATGTTCATGTTCAAAATTATTCAACCCTCAAAAGTCAAATTTGGTGCCAGATCTTTTATTCTTTAAAACCACCAATAAACACTGCTTGGATGTGCTTAGAAGCTTCTGTCACCTCTCTACTGCAATCTTGACCCATTCCTCGCCTGAAAAAGCTTTCAGATCAATGATTATCATTGGTTTTCACTTTGCCACTGCTTTCTTCAAATTCAACCAAATATTTTCAATGAGAATTAAATCTGGAGACTGAACAGGCCACTCAAGAACATTCTGCGACTGATCCCTGAACCAAGCATAAGCAGATTTGAAGTCCATTGACCATTAGTGTAGCATCCTGGCTAATAAATAAACAAACTGTGAATCATCAGTGGAAGAATTTGATCATTGTTCACATTCCATTGAGCCATCACACAATAATGCACCATGAACCTCCGTAAGAACTAGAGAAAAAAAAAAACAACAATAAAGATGCAACAACTGAATCTTGGAACAGCAAACAAACAAAACATCAATTTCAAACACAATCATGTACAGTTGCAGTTAAAAACAACCCAATTTGGGTCGGTTTATCAGCATCACCCCAGAGTGCAAAGCCGCGTTTGGAGTGCCACAATCTTCATAAGGTTAGATGCTGATTTTTTTTTTTTTTTTTCTCTCTCAGTGATTTGCTTGTTGTGTTTCCTGGAGTTTTGGCGTGTTTTATATACTCTGTATCATTTCTAATGGTTTCTTAATAAAATCAGCAGCAGCTACCCCAACCTAAAACATCTCTCCGTGCCCCTGGTGGTAAACAGATATTGATAAATATCATGATTACACAGGGGAAGCTCCAAGATTTCAAGATTTCTGAAGGGAGCTGCCAACAGAGAAATAGGAAAAACAGGTGAGCTGAGAAAACTCATTTAACTTCATATGCATTTTTAACAATATATTTCACCTGTATCACAATGCATCTGTTATTTTCTTCTGCAAAATTATATATATATGTTTTTACTTATGACAGTTATTTTAAGAAAACTTTGGCATCCAAATGTAAGTAACACTGCATGAGCAATATTAAGTAAATCTTAAATAAAAGGAAAAAAATTCTGTATATTACTTCTCTGTTCTAGCTTGTTTCTTTCTAATAAACCTGGGATTGCATACTAAATAATGTTGAAAATTGCGGGCCACGGCACTCCAGCAGATATGAAGCAAACCTCCTGCCAGACAACATTTCCAATGTGCTATGAGCTATAAGACTAGTAGAATCTCAAACAGACACTACTTTTTCAAAAGTCTGGGGTTGGTATGATTTTTTTATGTTTTTGAAAGAAGTCTCTTCTGCCCATCACAGTTGCATTTATTTGATTAAAAATACAGTAATAACAGTATTGTGAAATTATTACTGTTTAAAATAACTGTTTTCTATTTCAGTATGTTTAGAGATGTAATGTATTCCTGTGATCAAAGCTGAATTTTCAGCATCATTACTCCAGTCTTCAGTGTCACATGATCAGTGTTGGGCAGTAACGCATTACTGAAATGCTGTACCACGCTGCTCTCTGTTGTGTCGAGTCCAGTGAGAGTGGTCTCTAATCCACTGGCACTGTGGACTGGCACTGACTCGACGCAACAGAGAGTACAAGACTTGCACGGTACAAGACTTGATAGGCGAGTGCGGGTGCAGGTGGGCAGAGACTCGTGTGTGCGTAGAATAAAGTGATTTGCGGGACTCCCACAAAATAGAACGGTCTAAACATAAAATATCTAAAACAAATTAACTGCTATTCAAGTATTGCACAAAAGCAACAAGAACAACTATATAAAACAAAAACGATTAACAGGCATAAGCATAGGCAGAGTTTTTATTTATAACGTGTTTGCAGCATTGAACAATGTTGATTTCTGAAATGCAATGGACAATCAGAGAATCCACTCACCGCTCGAAATGCTGTGCATTCTGCAACCACGCATGCAGCAGCCTCTTGCTTTTAGTTAAAATAACAGATGTTTGTAAATGTTGATGCTTTAATAACAAATATTTTATCGAAGCATTTATGCAGGGATGTTAGGCAACACACAAGTTCACTATTTCATATAAATTTTGTGGATGTACAGAAAAAAGGAATGTAACGAGTAATATAACTAATTACTTTTGAAATAAAGTAATCAGAACAGTAATTTGATTAATTTTCAAAGGAGTAATCAGTAATTTAATTACATTTTCAGAGTAACTTGCCCAACACTGCACATGATCCTTCAGAAATCATTCTAATATGCTGATTTGCTGCTCAACACTTCTGATTATTATCAATGTTTAAGTCACAGAACCCACACTACTGAACGGTAATAGTACATTACAGTTCAGAGGTTTAGGGGTCTATTTAACTATGAATCCTGAAAAAAAAATGTTTTTACCATTGACAATAATCAGTGTTGGGGAAAGTTACTTTTAAAAGTAATGCATTACAATTTTGTGTTAATCCCTGAAACAGTAAGTAATTATGTTACTTAGTTACTTTTTATAGAAAGTAATGTGTTATGTTACCTTTGCGTTACTTTTTAAATGTGGACAGGGCTTGCTTCTTTGTTTTTAATATAAAACAATTCTAATGTAAAAGCCCTTTACACCAAAAGTGAAATTAATTCACCAATGAATTCAGCTATAAAAAAATGAATCACAAATGTTAGTTTATCTAAAGTAATTTTTGCATATTAGTATGGTCTATGTTACTCGTACTTTAAATGATACTGTGACAAATTATACATTTAGGCTGATGATACACAGGGCAACTTTTCTGACCAATTTTTCCAAGGAACTTTTTTAAGCATTATTGTTTGGGCACTTCCCATTGAGAATGGGTAACAAATGTCTGCCTGGATACTTTAGATCAGTCGTGGACCTTGAGTGTCACCTGGTTGCCCGTTGAAGGCAACATTGCCCAAAGTTGCCTCATGTATCATCAGCCTTACAAATTATACATTGTGATTAAACCAGATAATAGCAAAATAAGCAAAAATAGGGGCTTGGCCTGTAACGAGGTCACAAAACTCCAGACTATTGATAATGCTCTGGATATATCAAAGTCCTCTAAGGAAGTACAGCTTTTTCGTAGGTTACTCCAAAACTTTGGAATTTTCAGTTATTTCATACATTTTCAAATGTCCTTACACACCTCAGTATCTCCAGCTGACAGTTTTGACTCTGAAGGCCATCAGAGAGCAGCTTCACTCCTGAATCCTGCAGGTCATTGTTACTCAGATCCAGTTCTCTCAGGACAGAGTTTGAGGATTGAAGAGCTGATGACACAATTTCACAATGCTGGGCAGTCACATTACAGCCAGGAAAACTGAAATAACGTAGAACACAACTTTAGGCAATATGTATGAAGAGATGTACCAAACAATAATCAGTAGTGGTTAATTTTGTATCATACATTGTTTCACAACAGTTGACTCCTTCTATTAGAGAGTATTTTATTGGATTGGTATCAAACTGAGCTCTCTATAAATTCCATCTTGTTGAAATTGTAGCATCATACATATAAATAGCAGAGGTGGAAAATCCAGGTTCATTGAGTAAAAGTCCTTCCCAGTATTTTGTCCCAATTACCTGGATTTGCTAATTAGCACAGTTTTTCAGCCAGAAGGTCAGAGATGGGACCAAGTCATTCCCTTTGAGTCACAAGCAAGTCTCCAAAGAGTTAAAGTTAATGAGATAATTAAGTGACTAGTTTAATGATATTTGTGCATTAGTAATGAACACCTGCTGTTACTGAGAATTACAGAGGATCAGGTGTTCATGTTTTAGTGGTTAAAATGATGCCACCATCAACACCACAATACATGTGGTGTTGTGAAGCAGTGAGATCAGGGCTGTAGAATGAGCAAACCTGCAAAACTACAACATGCAAGCAAAAGTGTTCCTCTAACACAGGGGTGTCAAACTCCGGTCCTGGAGGGCCACAGCCCTGCAGAGTTTAGATGCAACCCTAATTAAACACACCTAATCCAGCTAATCAAGTGCTTCAGCTTAACTGAAAACTGCATAGTGTGTGTGTTGGAGCAAGGTTGGAACAAAACTCTGCAGGGCTGCAGCCCTCCAGGAACTGAGTTTGACACACTTGCTCTAACAGTTACAGTGAATTCATTTAAAACATGTGTAATGCATATAACATTTTGAACACCTGTACTATTACATCAAGACATGCAGACATCAAGAACCAGCATATGAATAAAACATCAACATCTAAACCTCTGTTAATTTTCAATAAGAGATTCTGCAGACATAAAATAAAGTCAGACTGGTCAGTAATGAGTGAAGCTGGTGATGCTGTTTTTGGAGATGTTTAATCAGATGTTGAAAGATTTTTTTTTTTTTCCAGTTGTTTTCATCCAAAGGATGTGGCTGAAGTCAGCTGTAGTTCTTGTGTTTCTCTTTTCTTCAATGATGCTGCTTGTTAACAGCAGGTGTTCATCACTAATGCCCAATCATCATTTAAATTGAAAAGTTAATGAGATAATTAACTGAAACTCATTGAAGACTTGGGATTTGACTTAAGACTTGCTTGTGACTTGAAAGGAATGACTTGGTCCCATCTCTGACCTCCTGGCTGAAAAACTGTGCTAATTAGCAAATCCAGTTAATTGGAACACGATACAGGGAATCACGGAACCTGGATTTCAGTAGAGTGTACCAATACTAGTAAAGTTCAACATTCTGGGTTTTAGTTTTGGTACAGCAAAATTATATAAGGCCACTAATTCAAATTAACTATTTTAAAAGAAAAAATATGAAGCCAATTTTAATGCTAAAAATAAGTAAATACATTAAAACATTAGCATGTAGTCTTTAAATAGCCATAAATAACTTACAGAGCTTTTCTGCAGTTGATCACAGCTGGTATCAGTCTTCTTCTCCCCTCATCTGACGTGTTGTATGTCTGAACATCCAACTCATCCAGCACCTCCTCTGACATCTGAAGCATGTAGGCGATTGTTGAGCAGTGAGCAGGAGAGAGTTTCTTCTCTGAGTGTTTGTCTGATTTCACAAACTCCTGAATCTCTCTGGACAGAGTCTGATCTTTCACTTCCAGCAGACAGAGGAACAGATTGATGGATCTTTCAGTGGAGAGTTCATGTCCATCTTTGATCTTCTCTTTAATGTACTGTGTGGTTTCTCTGACATCCTCTGAGCTGTTCTCTGTGTGTGTCAGTAGATCCTGTAAGAGTCTCTGATTGGACTCCAGTGAGATGCCCAGCAGGAACCGCAGGAACAGATCCAGCTGTCCATTCTCACGTTTTATGGCTGCATCTACTGCTCCTTTAAGCAAATTATGGAGCGCAAAAAAGGTTAGTGTCTGCATAATTGTGCACAAATTGTACTGAAAAACATAAAAAGCAGCAAGAAACTCCTGAACACTCAGATGAATGAAGCTGTAGACTTTGCTCTGATGAATCACAGATTCCTCTCTAAAGATCTCAGTGCAAATCCCAGAATACACTGAGGCATCAGTGACGTCTATGCCGCTCTCAATCAGGTCCTCCTTATAGAACATCACATTGCCCTTCATCAGCTGTTTGAAAGCCACTTCAGCAAGTTTCACAATCACTTCTCTGTTGGACTGCAGGAGCTTCTCTGGATCTCTCTCTTCATACTTCTTATTTCTCATGTTGATCTGAATCAGGAGGAAGTGGATGTACATTTCAGTCAGAGTTTGAGGGATTTCTGCACTCTCATCTTCTTTCAGGAGCTTCTGAAGCACAGTGGATGAGATCCAGCAGAAGACGGGGATGTGGCACATGATGTGGAGGCTTCTTGCTTTTCTGATGTGTGAGATGATTCTGCTGGCTTGATCCTGGTCACTGATTCTCTTCCTGAAATATTCCTCCTTCTGACACTCATTGAATCCCTGAATTTCTGTCAGACGGTTGATGTATTTGGAGGGGATCTGATTGGCTGCTGCTGGTCTGGAGGTGATCCAGATGAGAGCAGAGGGAAGCAGCTCTCCTTTCATGAGGTTTGACATCAACACACCCACTGATGAAGTCTCAGTCACGTCACAAGCTTTCTGATCATCTGAAAACATCAGTGTGATTCTGCTTTCATCCAGACCATCAAAGATGAACACAACTTTACACTCCTCATAAATCTTTGAGTCCAGATCTTGAATTTCAGGGTTAAAGTCCAGCAGAAGTCTGTGAAGACTGTACTGATGATCTCGGATCAAGTTCAACTCTCGAAATGGAAGTACAAACGTGAAATCTACATCCTGATTGGCTTTTCCCTCGGCCCAGTCCAGAATGAACTTCTGCACAGAGACGGTTTTACCGATTCCAGCGATGCCTTTAGTAAGAACAGTCTTTATTTGGTCTTTCTGCTCACATCCTGGTTCAGGTGATGCTTTAAAGATGTCATTGCAGTAAATTGGAGTGTCTTGTGTCTGTTTCGTTTTGGCTGTTTTCTCCATCTGTAAAACCTCATGTTCTTCATTCACTCCATCACTCTCTCCCTCTATGATGTAGAGCTGTGTGTAGATCCTGTTCAGAAGAGTTTCATTGTTTTGGAGTTTGTTTCCCTCAAATAATATCTCATACTTGTTCTTCATGCTGGTTTTGTGCTGGTCTTTGACTTTCTGCAGGTCTCCATGCTCCAGATGGTGTTTCTGCCAAATGGCTTCATCTTTGTCCTGTCTAATGTTGGTCTTGTGGGATGAAGTGGATGGCACAAATACGCTCAGCTCATGTATCTTCTTACGGCTAAATGTGAAAAGGAAAATCTTGGTTAATCTTGTCTCAATCATTAGCTGTTGTCTATAGCTTGAATGTACCTTCAGTTTACATTTACATTTAATTTAAAGGTGCAGTGTGTAATATTTAGTGGCATCTAGCGGTGAGGATTCGAATTTCAACCAACGGCTAAGTCCCCCGCTCACCCCGCCCTTTCGAAACGCATACAGAAGCTACGGAAGCTGACACAGGACAAAAATGTCGTCGTCTGTTACACCTGACAGTAGCCAATCAAGCGATGAGGTTTCTGTACAAATTTAAGTTAAAGAATGATGTTTACTTAATTATTCAGTAAACCAATATGTTATTGCGAATATTATTGTTACTCATTGATCACTGTCTCAGGTTTATTCGCTGACTTTAGTTAGATTTTTTGTATGACAGTTAGTAGGGTTGGGCGACGTCTACCAAATTGGCATCGGACGAAGTCTACAGTGAAACATCATGATGAAAAGTGAAAGTGAAATGCGATCGTGCATACGAAATCAGTTTCAATGCCATGCACATTACTAGCGGCCCAGCTGATGCCCGCAATTTATATACAGTATAATTACTTGACAATTTAACTGCGAGAGAAAGTAATGAAATATATATATTTTTCCATCTAATGTTTATTGCCTTTAAAACACAATTTTCTTTCCGAACACGGCATTGGGATGCGGTGGCTTGCGGGAGGGGAAAGGGCGGAGGGGGTGCGATGGGATCACGATGCCGGCTCAACATCGTTATGTCTGTCAGCCCAACCGCATAAGCGCCTTCCATCTGGGAAAAGCCACACCGATGTTTATCCAGGATTTCTGCCGTCGTCTGTCCCGACTTTGTCTGGCTGCATCAAGTTTTCAAGACTGACGCTCTGCCAGCTCTTGAACAACGTACTGACGAAATGTGCTCTGTAGAAGTTTGTCCATTTAGGGCTACTATAGAAACATGGCGGCACTAAATGGCGACTTCCATGTAAGGGGACCCGCGGTGTATGTAGATATAAATTGCTCGTTCTAAGGTTATAAAATCATAACGGCTTATTATGTAAGGTCTTTACACACCTCTGAAAACATAGTTTTGTATGTTATATTGCATTTCTGCCAATAAATTCTCCTAAATATTACACACTGCACCTTTAAGAAGAAGCTTTAATTCAAAGCCATTTACAAATAAGGATTTTTAGATAAATAGACAGACAGATAGATAGATAGATAGATAGACAGATAGATAGATAGACAGATAGATAGATAGATAGATAGATGTCTGCCAAATGCTAAACTGGTTAATGTCTTACTTGGGCTCAGAGGTAATTTCTGCATCACTGATAGCAGAGGGCTCACAGCTTATTTTAGAGGCAGTGTCCTCCTCTCTCTCCTCTTGTTGACTCATTTTAGAGGCAAGGTCCTAATCTTCTGTCTCTTCATAGAGTCTCATTGTGGTGGCACTGCCCTCTCATTCATTCAAGAGTGCTGGAGACTTGTTTTAGGCCTTTTATGCAGAAACATAGTTTAAAAGCTAAAGTAAAGATAAAAACAATTTAAAGAAAAAAAAATGAAAATCAAACATACATAGTACTGTGCAACTGCAACTGTTGCCCTGGCAGCTGTGGGCGTTTTCATTAAACTGGCCTACAGTCTTTAGCATCTATGCTATGTTTCTGGTCAGCTTTTTTTTTTACTGTTTATTTCTGCACGATAATTTGATTAGGCAGATGTGTAGTACTGTAGAATTGCTTTTCAGCTTTGTCGAATTCAAACGCCGTTATTATTGTAAGGGCACGTAATGACACCCAGCACGCATTTCATTATTTCGTGTTTATGTAACAGAATCAGCAACCAGTGGTTCATTTGCATCGTTTCTTATTAATTAGTGTTTACATAGACGCTAAATCTGTGCATTAAAATAGACCTGGCAGAGAAATGTCTGAACGCAATGCGCTAAATAGCAGCGTTTTATTTCCATAGAAACCCGTTCTTGAGAAAACACTGAGCGGGTTACGTTTATATTCTGGACTGTTTGCCTGTATAAATTAGGCTTATGCATCATTAATATGGTGTATATTGTAATCTGTCCTTATCGCTGTCATCTCTGCGAGGAAATTTTATTTAGCGCGTTGCGTTCAGATGCTCATCAGATTCCCTGCTTGTAACAGGCCTATACAATTTTCCTTCAATCACTTAAACTTATCACACGAAAATATAAGGATCTGGAACTGAAATATCATATAAGAAAGAATAAACCCTTACTAGCAGCTATTTTTAATAGGCTACATGAATACATGAAGAATCTGCTGTGCACTTACCACAAAATACGCGTCCGTATAAATAGGTTTAAAGCCCCATGGATGGCGTCACTTTTTTCCTGCTTTCACTTTCGTTTCAGGGGAATGTCAAACGCCGTTTTTGCGGTCTTAAAGGACACTGTAAGACGGAGGAGCCACAGAAATGGGTCGTTCCAGAAAACTCTGAAAATGAGAAAATTACGTTGTCTATGATTGCTCCCTTTCCAAACGCTTCAAACGGTATCTGCAAACTATATGAAATGGGGTAGGCTGTTCTTCAGAGTGAGTAGGACATAGGGATGTTCACTGCCGATTGAAATTCGCCCCTATCCAGCTGGTTTGACTTGTTCCCTCTAGTGGCGCAGAGTGTCATTACATCTTCAGAGAGCCTCAGAACAGTTGCTTTAGTGACTAAACACACACACACACACACACACACAGTATGGATGAAAATTAAACTCAACACGACAAAATACACATCAGTAAAACTTTTATGTGGTTTAATGTTTTGTGAGGCAGCTCTAACCCACAACCTCAAATTCAACAAGGCTTTACCCACAATACAAAGTCCTGTTGAATGTTCCGCTCTGTGTGTGTGGTGCAGTGTGTCATAAATGATGTATAAACTCTGTGTCCTTCATGTGTGTCAGCACTGAATCTAAACTAAATAAAGATGTATTATGACAGACAGTAAATGTGATTCACTATGTGCAAAGATATGTTGAAGAAAACCAGTAACCCAGTGTTGTTTAATTGTGCAGCTGTTACATTAAAAGCATTGGGTTCATCCTGTCAATGGACACATGAGGTCAGGTCATCTGACACAGAGACAACATCTGGTAGAGATGTACTTGGAATCAGGATTATATGGATTACATCTGTGCAGAACTAGTAATAGTCACTTGTTGATGAACTAAGTAGTTCTTACAGGGATGAACAAATTGAGTACTCGCTGTAAGGGCAGACATCCTTCAACTTCTTCCACACTTGGTACATCAAGTTGCTGAGATGTTTAGAAACATTGATAAGAGTTTCTGAACTCATTTCTGCATCTGGGAGTGTGTATTTAGTGCTAAACACAAACACACACCATCAGAATAAGTATTGCCTTACATTAATGAATGTGTGAATATTGTAGTAGTTCATTCGACCCTTAATAGTTTTTTTTTTTTCATTTTTATTATTTATTTATTTATTTATTTTTTTTTTTTTTTTTAGTGTAAGTTAGTTGATACTACGTTGACCTGGAGTTTACATGTTTGGTTGTTCACTTAATTTTGTCATGGCCACAACATAATAAGCTAGGACGAGGTGGTTAAAAATGTTTTCTAATGAAAAAGGCGGATACTTTAAAAGGTTTAAACGCCCAACTCGTGGGCGAGACTGAATGAAACAAAAAAAAAAGTATAGTATTTTTTGGAAAAACCTAAAGAGAAAGCAAAACCTCGAACAGAAGAGAACAAGAAGCCGCAGACTAATTTTGGTTTAGTCAAACCTGTAAGTATTGTTTGTTGTTTTGCTCTTTTGTGTTGTTGTCTTAGAAATAGTTAACCTAAAGGCTTTAAAAATCCTGTGTGTCCTATTGGAAGTATTACAAGTCTGCAACAATTAGTATTTTAAGTTTTACCTAAAATACTTGTAAGTGTGAATCTTATTTATAGCACTTCTTCTGTCTCCATGTTTTAAACTTTAATGATCAAAAGATGATTAATGATTAATGTTGTTAAATGTGCATTTTCAGATATTTCCTGTCTCACTCGCTCGTCAAGAAAATGTATGGCTTCAAATGTTCTCAAACCGAAGCAAAAAAAAAAAACAAAACAAATTCTGCTAATTTCGAAAGAAAGCCTAGTCGATTTATTTTATCTTTTTATTTATTTATTATTATTTTTAATCAATTTTGCCATAGCCGCTTGCTGTTCGTCTGTGTAGTATTGACTGAAATGTATCATCTAGTTATGCATGTCACTTCAAAATAAGTCAGTAGAACCCACCAAAAAATAAAAGAAAAGAAAAGAAAAGAAAATACCTGAGAGAGGCATGAGTGACAAAGAGACACATTTATTGTAGCAACTGTATTATTATTATTATTATTGTTATTATTATTATTATCCAACCCATCGAGACTGTTTTGTCCTCTTTTTCTCCCATGCAGTGACAGAAAATGGACGTCACTAAAAATGCGATAAGTGATGTACTTGAGCACCTTTTGAGTAAAGACTTCAAAAAGTTCGTCTGGCACCTGTGGAACGGTGTGGCAGCAGACATCGAGCCTATTCCTCGAGCAGCTCTGGAGAACGCTGATCGCCAGGATGTGGCGGATTGCATGGTGCAGAAATACACCACTAACGCCGGGACTGTTGCAGTACAAGTGCTGTGCAACATCAACCAAAATGATCTCGCAAAGCGCCTTGAAGTAAAACTTCAGAAAGGTAAAGGAAAACACTTTATATGTTATGAATGATGTCTGATGCGGATCAGTGTGCATTTCTCATATAACGAACACCCTCACTTTTCTCTCTCCTTCTTCTAGCGAGTTGATAAGGAAGAGTTGAGAAGCAACGAGCGCTTGATCATTGGAGACGGTGCTTCTGTACATTCGTATTTTTGCTTTTGCTTTTCAGTTAGATATTAAGAAACGTGTCATGTTTATAAAACAATCACATATGTCTGTATTACTACAGTAGCCTACATCACAAAAAGAATGTATTTGAACAACAGCAGTGGTAAAACAGTCATTCTCTTATCAAATAAATGTGATGTTGTTTCTACTACTGGTCTGTTGCTTTGTGCCTGTTGGTGGGTGTCGTGTGTAAGTGATGTGTGGCTTATTTGTGAGTTCATTTTATTTTCCATCCCAATTAAGTTCAACACAATCTCGTCACGGGTCACACAGTTTGTTCGTTTTGTCTAAATTGTCCTAAATTGCACAACATATCCATTTTGTCCGAGCGATTTGTTACAAACGAACAATATACATTCAAAGTAAAAAAAAAAAACAAACGTGCTTCCGAGGAAGGCTTCATTTCTTAACAGAAAGCAAACTTTAAAACAAGGGAACAAGGAAGTTCCCTGTCTTCAAGCAGAATCACGTTTTGCGCTTCGAGTTAGAGGTCTTCACGGGTCCAAAAATTCGTGCCCGAACCCGAAGAGACCCGTAAATTTGTTGCACGGAACCGACCTGGACCCGTATTTAATTTGAAAGTGGGACCCTAACCCGTGCAGACCCGAGAAATGCCTTAAATTTACTACCCGGACCCGACTGTTATTTGTAAAGTGGACCCGAACCCGGCTGGGAAGACACAGACCCGACTGCACCCGGTCGACACATATTGCACAACAAAGTGCTATAAATACTGCGATAAATCCTCCTTGACAGTAACATTTCCTTCATGTTAGGCTGTTCTCTCTCTTGCCGCGTGAAAGAACCTTCTTAATTCATTATTCCAGCTCGGAGCACTTTTTTTTTTATTATTATTATTTTTAAAAAACGCTCAGAACAAAACGTGCGTTACACTTTACTGCATGCGCAGTGGTGTAGTGGTGTCTGGAGAAGTGTGTATACTCTTAATTTATGTAAAGTATTGTTTTCATTATGGTCTGAACACATAGCATCCGTCAAATACTTTTACTTCAAACTGAAGTAAATTATGAATATTTAAATTACTTTCAGACCTTTTTTTAAAGCAGTGACAGTCCTTAGAAACTGGATGAAGATTCGCTGGAAACTGAACTTGCAGTTGCAGCTCAGAAAAAATGCAGTCTGAGTCAGACTCTGTCAGACTTCTGACATTAAAACCGCCCACTAGTAATCAGTACAAGCAGCTTAAAAGGAAATAACTAATAAATAACTGTTACATTACATTTATTTAGTTTATAGATTTTTTATCCTGTTCTGGTTTTAACTCAGTTCCAACAACTAAATAAAAACTAACACTAAAAAACTAAGGCTCAAGAGCCCAACTAATGCTAACACTGACCAATGGTGACGTAAAAATTTAGATTTCTCCTTTTGGTGATTCTGCTTATTAACATCGGGTGTCTTCAATAATGGTCAGTCATCACTGAATGAATCACTTAATTACCTCATTAACTTTAACACTGCTTCAGTGTTTATTTTAACACTCTTGAGAATGGACTCAAATAAACTCCCGGGAGAGTTCATTTAACACTGGACTTTTTGCTGTGTAGACTTTACCTACTTGTTTTAATACCTTTCCTTTTAAATTTTGTTCCTCGTTCCTGTCAGGTCTTGTTGCTTGTCCTGCAAAACAGCAACTCCCCAGTGAAATATGCACCTGAACGAATTCTAACTAAAAGGCACATTACTGCTCCCATACATAAAACTTTCTGTGGTTTATGTGGTTTATTTTGAGGTTTGTAGTGAAACAGGTTATGTGTGAAAAAAAACTGATGCAGCTTCAGTAAATGAGCAGCTTCCCTTTTTTTTTTTTTCATTCTGAACTTTCACCGTTTTACACGTCTCTGTTAGCAGACTTTGTTAGTTAAACATTTCTTTAAAATGAAGAATGAGATTAAAGTGTCCTTTTTGTCAGAATGTAATATTTAGTTTTAATAATAGTTCAATCATAGTTAAAATTGTTTGAAAAGATTTATTAAAAAAAAAAAAAAAGGAAGGAAGGAAAAGGCTGTTGCCAGTTTTGACCTCAGACTCGAGAGTCAAGAGCCCAGCTAAAGCACACACTAATCTTCCTGATGGTGGCATCATTTTAACCACTAAAACATCTGATCCTCTCTAATTCTCAATAGCAGGTGTTCATCACTAATGCACAATCAACATATAATTAGTCACTTAGTTATCTCGTTAACTTTATCTCTTCAGAACTTGGTTTTTGATTCAAGACTTGGTTATGACTTGAAAGGAATGACTTGGTCCCACCTCTGCCTGTAGCACTTCCAACAGTTTTGCTGCTGGCTCTTCATTTGAACCCTTGAACGGGATTGACTGCATTTTTGCCGTTAGGGGAAATTTAATCAAAGTTATGTGCACATAATGTTGAACAATCTGTGACATTAGAACCCATTAGACAATAGAGGAGACCGGGAATAGTAGTAACACTTTTTGTTTAAATATCTCAAATCAAATCACTTGGACGTGTTCTAACATGAGTTCATGTTAAATACAAAGGGTTTTGTTGTTACAAACTGCCCCGTAAATGGAGTGAGAGGTAATTTGTTAAAATAAGACCAGTTTGGATCAAAGTGGACAATTTAAACTTAAAAAAATATATATAATAATAATAATAATAATAAATAAGGGGGAGGGGGATTTAAGGACAAATTTTTACCTATGAGCTAAACCTTACAAAACCTCCATTATACTTTATATAAATGTTAAAATAATAAATATTACAATAGCTTACATTAAAAAAATAGTAAATATACATTTATCCTGTGCTATAGCTACTAATCTACAATGACCACATGGTTTTCTTAACTATGACAAAGGGCACCTTTCAACTTCCCCTTTAAAGATAATGCTACAAACATTCAACATATCAATTTAAACTTGTTTGTTGAATGAACTGCCAAACCAGATCTCCTCCCATTCACACTTACCATACCACAAATACATTCAAGAAAAAAAAAAAAAAACTGGACTGACAGAAACGTGAGCTTCTGAGAAGGGCTTTATTGCTTAAGAGAAATCATTTCTCTAAACCAACAAGTGCAGACTGTACACGAAATTGTCTTCAAGCCGAATTGTAAGTAGAGTCACATTTGTTTTTTAAAACGCTTTAGAGTAATCAGCATGAGGGAAAAAATAGTCGCAAAGTTCTAAGATTTCCTTAATCAGAGATTTTAATTTTGTGAGTATTTAGGACTGATGTGGAGTGCTGTGTGGTTTCGTGGATGATTCCTAGTGGGAGACATGTGGGGATGCATTTCCTGGTAGACTGGCTTGCTGTGAAAAGCATTACATCTGTTTCATTTAAGTTTTTGGGTTCAGACGATTCAAAAGCCTGTTTGTGAAATATCCTCCTTACATCAATATAAGCACTAGCCAATACATTTTATTTGACATTTTACATGAATACAAAATATGAATGTATTATATTATGCTGATAAATTGTTACAGTACATCAATATCAACATTCCACTTTACAAGCTTATTTTATAGTCTGAACTAATTCAAACAAACGGTAGGGTACAACTGGGCTAAAGGCACACCTTAAGAAAAAAATGCACTTTTCACTGCGCCTATAATTGCCGAAAAATCTATACATTTGTATCGACCATTTATGGAAAATAAGTCATATGAGTTATTTCGTTTTAAATTCTTATGAGGTGGCAAGAGGGGCCTTTTACCCGACACAAGGGGTAAAAGGCTCACCAGCATAGGCAAACAGTATTGATATAAATACTAAAATAATGTTTTTGTTTTTATAATAATGTCTAAGTTATTATTTGTTCAAAACAATCACTTTAGCAAAGTTTATACTATTTTCTGCTTATTTTGAAAAATAAAATAATTATTTTTGTTCAATAAATACATTATTAAAATATGTTAATATAATAGAAACAAAATCATTTTTAAATGAAAAGAGTCTGAAAGCACTGAAGGACATGCCATAGCAATTTAATATAGATTTTAGATTTTAGTAGTAACAACAGACTATAATTTATTATATGATATAATTGATGTCATGTTTTTAAATATCATGGTTTTATTCCAAACATGGTGATTATCTCTAAGATGGAAACACAACATTATATACAATATTTACCATCTGAATCTAACTATGTCATGTCAACAAATGGAAAAGTCTGCCATCTATTAATTTATGATTATCATGTTAATTGTTGTGACTTTTAGCTTTAATTTAGCTATTCCCATTTGCTAACATCAAAAAAAAAAATTGCGCTGCTGCCTGCGATCCAGTCAAGGATCGGACAAATGTGCACGTGCAGTTGCATTTGAAAGCAAATGTTTTGGAAAGTGCTACGCGCGTTTTTGTGCCATCTCGTCGTGTACAGGAAAATGGTTCTGGTAAACCGCTCTGTTTATCCGCCATACTGGAAGAATATTGTTGAGAATATTGCTCAAGCGAAGCAGGTCGCGGAGATGACGAGAAGACGCTGGATAGTAAATCTATTAATAATGTCACCGATTAAACCAACTGCATGTCACTCAATGAAAGTATCAGATTGCTGCGTGTTTGTGTTACATTACCTTTGCAAGTATGACTCTCACTTGGCTTGTAAATGGCGATGGCGCCTCAGGATGCAATGCAGCGTGATGTAGATTCACATTCTCTATAAGATCATAAGCTCGCTGATTGGCCATTGCAGAAGCTCCTTTGACCAATGAGAAACCTTTTGACACGCCCGCTACCTTTCGGCACGCCCATTGCTCCAGCCTGCAGTTATCCCTACTTGGATCACACTGTGCTACATGGATCTAATAAACTTGGGTACGATATTCATGTAGACTGTACAATGATGACACCTATTGACTGGTAGGCTACGACGCACTACTGCAGAAGAATAAAATGTCATCAGCGTGCGCTAGTTGTTAACAAAAAAGAGGATAATGAATCACACTTTGGCGGTTGTAGTTTTTATATGTGCTAAAAAAAGTGGAAGCGCTGAAAGAGGAAGGAATAAAAAGTAAGCAGTTTTAAGTTTTAGCGTCATGTCGCATTTTATGGGCTGGTCAGTAATGTTGCCAAGTCCGCAGTTTTCCCACGGAACTGGGCTACTTTAACGCTGTTGCTGCGGGTTGTTGTTTTTTTTTCCCTAACAATGACTTTTTGAACATTTCTGATAGCTGAAAAGAGACAGTGGATTAACATGGACCTTTTTTCATATATCTTTAGGAAATAAGAAGTCAAGTGATGTCATACATGTGATTTTTATTTTATCATAAATTATTTTGTTAAACGGTAACACCAGTGACACAACTCCAGGGGATCACTACCTTTATTATACATTTCATAATATTTATTAAGCATTTATTTATTTATTTATTTATTTATTTTTATTTTTTATGCCATTTACATCATATATTTGATAGTTATGAATACATTATTGTATTTTAAATGGTAAAAAATGTTTTTGACCTCAAAATAAAGCACTTTCCTTCTGTACATGTGGCGACGAGCAGTTTTGTGGTGCTTGGAATTCTATATAATTAATTTAAAAAACAAATATTGCCACAGTAATGGCTCAAGAATGTGTAATTGCTCAAATATCATATTGTTTCAAAAAAAGTGTTTTTCAAGTGTAACATGTCCATAGAATGACCCTTATATAAACTGCTTTATAACCACAATCAAGACTGTTTTGACTTTTTTTTCTTTTAGTGACACAAAATGGACACCAAAATGAGAGTGATGACTGAGACACTTGAGGATCTTGTGGATAAAGAGCTCAAACAATTCATCAGGCAGCTGTGGATTGGTGTGACACCAGGCACTGAGCCGATATCTCGAGCAAAGCTTCAGACTTCTGATCGTGAGGATGTGGTGGACTGCATGATAAGTCAGTACCCCGATGACGCTGGCGAGATCGCAGTCCAAGCCCTGCGCAACATAAAACAAAATAATCTTGCAGATCGCCTTGAAAGAAAACTTCAGGAAGGTATTTTTTATTTATTTATTTATTTTTTGCTTTAAGGTTTTGTATTTGTGAAGCACTCTGAAGTATATATAACAGCCATCTTTTTGAAAAATGAAGATAAAAATATACATAAAACTGAGTTTTTTTCAATCATTTGAATTTGAGATGTGAATATATTGTGTCTTCAGTTCAGCAGCCTGTGCAGTCTACGGAGTCTACGGAGATGCAGCCCATCCAGTCTGGCTGGCACAGACCACCCAGCATTACTCCATGCAACAAATTATTTAAGGACAAACTTCTTACAAAAGAGAGAAAAGAAGCAAGTATCTCGGTTTTCTTGAACTTCCATGAAAGCAATACATTGAGGAGTAGTCAAATCTGCTTTTGGAGCACCGCTTTCCTGCAGTTTAATGAACGTTGTCAGACTTCTCTTGACACTCCTGCACATTAATCTTAAACTGTTTTCAAATGAAAACTTTTCTGTCTTTACAGAACATGTTGTGAATGATATTTTATGTTGATCAGTGTTTCCTGACTCTTCTAAGATGTTCCCAGTGTTCCTTCTAAGATGCATAATTCTGATGCATTAAATTGAAAAGTGAACATAAAGACATTTCTTAAATGTTGTCAAACATCTGTATTTAAAATAAATGATGCTGTTCATCAAAGAATCCTGAAAAATGTATCACGGTTTATACAAACCACCATTTTCAACATTTATAATAATCAGAAATATTTGTTGAGCAGCAAATCAGCATATTAGAATGATTTCTGCTGGATCATGTGACACTAAAGTTTGGAGTAATGATGCTAAAAAAATTCAGCTTTGATCAAATTAATAAATTACATTTCTACACATATATTCACAGAAAATAGCTATTTTGAATTATATTTCATACTTATTTTTACTGTATTTCTGATCGAAGACAGGTAGTGTTTGTATGTGTGGGTGTGTGTGTGTGTGTATATATATAGGTGCCATTTTATGTAGACTGGTCATCTTGCAAATGGTTTAATTCTGCATAATTCTGATGTTTTTTCATAGATTTATATACCAGCGAGTTCTCAGAGGAAAGGCTCAGCTCTGCTAATCACCAACATTATATTTGACAAATCAAGTCAGAGGAGCGGAGCAGAGATTGATGAGGAGAACATGGAGTGGCTGCTGGGAGCTTTGGGTTACAGCGTTGAGAAACACAAAAATCTCTCTGGAGAGGTGCGTAAGACAAAAATCAGAAACCAATAGCATCTCTGTAGAGCTATAGTGGATTTGTAGTGTGTAAACAGAAATGTGAACACATATTTATATCTACATATACTATATATTTTAAACCATGCAATTCTTAGACTCCAAACATATAGTTTATTTATTCACAGGCAATAAATCTAAAGTTTGTTTATTCACAGGAAATAAATACAGCAGTCAGGAACTTCTCTAAACGTTATGAGCATCAAGACTCGGACAGCACCTTTGTGGTCATCATGTCTCATGGGCAAAGAATCCAAAATAAAGATGCCATTTTAGGTGTCCATTATGATCCAAATGAACACCCTGATGATA
>VONZ01001091.1:0-225240 GCA_012976165.1 Labeo catla | reverse complement strand
TGTCTGTATTTTAAAATAAACATTTTATACTAAAAGCATCAAATGTGTGTTGAAGTCATTTTAAGTAACAATAAATATCTATAGAAGTTAAGTACTTACTGAAAGTGTACAAATCTAATAAACATAAGTGTACAAATCTAATAAATAATACTACCCAAAAAATATAACATCCCCTGCCTGGTCCAGACACCACCCCTAGATGTCCTATATAGTCTAGGCTCCACCCCTAAATGCCGTACCTAGTCCAGACACTGCCCCTACACACATTACCTGGTCTAGGAACTGCCCCTACACGGTCCAGACACCGGACCTACATGCCCTACACAGTCCAGGAATCACCCAAACACACCCTACCTGGCCGAGGCACTGCTCCTACACACAGTGCCTGGTCTAGGAACCACCCCTACATCCCCTACATGGTCCAGGCACCATACTTACATGCCCTACCTGGCCCAAGCACTGCCCCTACATGCCCTACGTGATCCAGGCAAAGTACCTACATGCTCTACGCAGTCCAGACACCACCGCAGCACACCATACCTGCGCCCAGGCACTGTCCCTACACAGCACTGGTCTGGAACCTTCCTGGGCCCTGCGGTTCAGACACCCGTTACCTACGTGCCCTACACGGTCCAGAATCACCCTGCGGCGGGGCACTGCTCCACCACGGTACCTGGTCTAAGAACCACCCCTACATCCCCATGGTCCAGAAGCACTATACCTACATGTCACCACGGTGCTGAATACCACCCAACACATCCCTGCATGGCCCAGGCGCCGCCCTGCATGCTATATATCTGGATGCAGGAACCACCTCTACATGCCCCACACAGTCCAGGCACCACCCCAACACACCCTACCTGGCCCAAGCACTGCCCCTACACACAGTGCCTGGTCTAGGAACCAGCCCTACATCCCCTATATGTCCTATATATTCTAGGCTCCAACCCTACATGCCATACCTGGGCATGGTCCAGGCACTGCCCCTACATGTCCTACACCAGTGGTCTCCTACTCAATTCCCACTCTACTCAAGGGCCACAACTCTGCAGACTCTAGATCCAATCAGCTCCAAATCACACCTGCTTGGAAGTTTCTTGTAATCCTGAAGATCTTGATTAGCTGGATCAGGTGAGTTTGATTAGGGTTGGAGCTAAACTGTGCAGATCTGCGGCCCTCTAGGAATTACATTTGAGACCAATGTTCTACACAATCCAGGCACCGCACCAACATTTCCTATCTGCTCTACACTTTAAAAAACAATTTGTTGAGTCAACTTAAAATAATTTGTAACCTGGCTGCCTTAAAATTTTAAGTTCAGTCAACTCAAAAAAAGTTTATTCAACTTGAAATGTTAAATTATACTAAGTGACAACTTATTTGAGTTGAATCAACTTAAATTTTAAGGCAGCTGGGTTATTTACTAAGTTGTTACTTAGTACAACTTAACATTTCAAGTTGACTAAACTTATTTTAGTTGACTGAACTTTTTTTTAAGGCAGCAGGGTAACAAATTATTTTAAGCTAACTCAACAAATTGTGTTTTTTATTTTTTACAGTAGGCTCCACCCCTACATGCCCTTACTGGTCCAGACACCATCCCTACATGCCTTATCTGGTTTACTGTGCTTCATGCCCTACCTGGTCCAGGGTCTGCCTTTACACATGCCCTCCCTTTTCCTCACCCCATCCCTACACACCCGCCCTGCTCTGTCTCTCCATTCTCCTGGCACCACCTGCTTTTGATAATGAAGTTATCCTAATAGTGTATGCTTTAACCATAAACAAAACATTGTGAATGTTAAACAGAATGGTTGGGTATAACGTATATAACGTATAACATGGCCCACACAAGGTTACTTGGGGTAAATGGGAAGTCTGCACAAAATCCATTAAGTTGGACAAGATTCTGTAACAAATTCTCAATTCCATTCAGAGCTCTTAATTGTTTCTTTCCACAGCACTTAATGTCTGTAAAAAGAGCAAGGTGGATTAAAACAGTGACTGCAGCACTTTAATGGATATCTCAAACAACTTATGTTGCAGCTTACAGTATGGCTAAAAATAATGTGGTCTCTACGGGGGATCCTGCTGTCCTTAATACAATTTAACATCCATATTACAGTTTAATCACTTGAATATAGTTTTTGGAATTATGCAAATATGTCTTTTTTCCCAAGGGAGAAATTTGCCCAGTGTTTTGATTTCCACGCTGGTGAACAGATCCTGGCATATTGTATTTGATACTGATACCTAAGCTCATCTATATGCAAGGTGTAAATATCTGGAAGAGACAAACTTCTTGTTTTTATCAATTTTGTTGGAAAGAATCCTTTCTTTAACTAATTGTAACCTTTCTTATCATAGCGAAATCCATCAAGTCTTTCCTACCAATCCTTCTCTTCTCTTCTCTCCACTTCTTTTCTCTTCTCGGTGGATGTAGATGAAGACTCTTAAGCGAGCTGTCAGACTTTAGTTGTGACCTACTTCAGCTGTACTGTGCTCCAGACCTACTTAACATGACCGCCATAATTATCTCTCTAACACACACACACACTCTGTCTGTCCCCAGCCAAACACATCAAAGAACAGGGCTGCAGCCCGAACAAGATCCTTAGAGAGAGAGACGGAGTGAGAGAGAGAAAAGAAGATGAAATATAGCATGGAAAAACAATAAATCTAGGTTAGTGGCACACATGTTTGCATTCCTCATTAGGTACTTCGTTGCGGTTTGTCTGTTGGTGTGCAGGCGGGGCTTTCACAGATGTGTGTTAGGTAAACTCAATGATTTACAGACGGATGGATATACCCACACATGCTGCAGGGGAGCTCGACGAAAGTGTCCTTCTTTATCTCATTCATAAAATATCAGATATCTCTAATCTCTTATGCAATAAATATGTCAGTGTTTGGAGAGACATGATCAGCTGTCCAACACTCTAACTCATTCTAAAAGTTAAATCAGAGGAGAATCACTCAGTCCAACCATTTTGGCAGACATTGTGTTATAAAAAATACATGTACAGTATCCCAGCTACATGGAATCTATCTATCTAACCTATCTATCAATAAATTCTTTGGTTTTTCAGCATTTTTGTGTATTTGAACCCTTTCCAACGATGACTGTATGATTTTGAGATACATCTTTTCACACTGAAGACAAATGAGGGACTCATATGCAACTATTACAGAAGGTTCAAATGCTCACTGATATTTCAGAAGGAAAAACAATGCATTAAGAGCCGGGTGGTGAAAACTTTGTGAAGATCAGGCTAAATTCACTTCTGGGAAACATGTAACTATCTTCTGCAGCTTCTGAAGGGCAGAACTCAATAAAATATTTACGCAAAATAAGAAAAATGTACACATCTTCATTCTTCAAAAGTTTCAAAGATTCAAAAGTTTACACCCCTGGCTCTTAATGCATTGTTTTTCCTTCTGGAGCATCAGTGAGCGTTTGAACCTTCGTAATAGTTGCATACGAGTCCCTCAGTTGTCCTAAGTGTGAAAAGAGGGATCTCAAAATCATTCAGTCATTGTTGTAAAGGGTTCAAATACACAAAAATGCTGAAAAACCAAAGAATTCATGGGACCTGAAGGATTTTTCTGAAGAACAGCAGGCAGTTGAACTGTTCAGGACAAACAAGAGGCTCATGAACAATGCTAAACAAAATCAAAACAAACAAACAAACAAACAAAATAGCTGTGGATCATCATCAGGTAACAAGAGTATTAAGACCCAAGCATATGTACACTTTTGAACGGGGTCATTCTCCCAATTCAACTATTATTTCCTCTTGTGGACTATATGTAAACGTCTTTTATGTGAAATATCTTATTCAGGTCAGTACTAAATAAAAAATATCATGCATTTTCAGATAACATAACGTGCAGATCTCAAGGTCACTAGCTCAAATGACGCAATGTGAACCATCCTGACAACTACATGCTATAAAAGCACAGGGGAAACACTCAGTTTACTGGACATACTATATGCCTCTCCATCTTCTACTGTATAGGTCTTCCTCAGAGACTGTTTTTAAAATATCCTCAGACACTGACCGATCACCTCTGACATCAGACATCCAGTTATTATTGATAGCATGTCTCGCCCTCTGTGTCTCCAGAGGCTGCAATTTTTTCGCACCGTTGCACTTTCCGCTGAAAATTTGAAAAACATCCATTCAAATCAACCCGTGCTTGTTTTTCCTGGAGTTTCTGAACCTGAAGGTCAGCTTGTTAAACTTTAGGAAAATGTCAGGATCATTTCTGCCATCTCATGAATTCGGATTTCTGAGAACTCCAAAGGTTACCATCCAAACACGTGTTCAAGGTTAGCTGATGGCCTCAAGTTTCAACTTTTAACTCTTGTTCTAGATTAAATTAATGAATTTTTAAGGTCAAGTGTTGTCATCCGGAGAATATTCATCTTATTTATTAAGAAAACTGCAGTACTGTTCCCAACAGTCAATGGCACTGATGCCCTCGCTAATGACCTTGCCACATACAGTATGAATTTTTCATAAAATTGAACAGAGTTCTAACAAGGCCATTGGAGCAATAAAGCCTGTCCTGTCTGACGGCGGTTTGAGGGACAAGAACCAGCCTGTAGAGAAATTTCAGATCAATAAAGTCACCATAAATAGACACAAACACAACACATGCATTGTCGTGCAGCCACAGAACGTACCGGCCTATTTCTAATTGTCAATATTGGACAAAATATAACAAAAAAAAATCCACCAAAGCACTTTCTCGTCTGTCTGATATCACTCACATCATTTCGAAGAATGAAGTAAGAGAAACAACACCCACTTGATCTATTAAACATAGATTCCCACACACACTCAGACACCAACAGGTTGAGTGAAACAAGGGCCTATGTTTTTTAGTTTCAGTCTCTTGCATCATATTCTGTGATGTTGTTCTGTTTCTCTTCAGTCAAATAAATTCAGTGGCCATGGTGATTAAAGACTGACCAGACAAATCACTCTGAACTCACTGCACGCTTCAACACTTGCTATTTGATTTAGTCTCTAATTCATTTTGCCTGCCCTTCCACCTAAAGGAAGTGACTTTGTCTGCATTTATACTGCAGCAGAATATAGTTATGCAGCCGATGGGAGTGATGAATACACTTATATTCATAGCAAGAAGTTTGATATGCCTAGAGACATCTATCTGTTAGCACCACTATTTAATTCAGTACCAGGTTGGTGATGTGAATAATTACTGTTGAGCTGTGGAAAATGATATCAATACAATTATCAATATGTCCTATATTACACCGATTGACTGATGGCACCATATGAAAGTTTGCAAACCCAACTTATAATTTAAGGTAATTTGACTTTTTAAAAGTGTCCTTAAAGGAATAGTTCACCCAAAAATTACTCCATGATTTATTCACCCTCAAGCCATCCTAGGGTGTATATGCCTTTCTTCTTTCAGATGAATACAATTGGAGTTTTTGAAGTCTAATAAAGTGCATCCATCCATCATAAAAAGCACTCCACACAGCTCTAGAGGGTTACAGTTTTTCTCAGTCACTTTGGTGCATTTCTCAGATCAGAAATGAAATTCTCAAAACTACCTGTTCAACCTCCACATCATCTAGTCACTTGTGCACATCATAATAGCAGTTTCTCATTTATTTGAACAAGTTGCGATTGCTTTGGTACATTCATGCAATGGTTTTTGTACATTTGTCTGCGTTTTCCTACATTATCAGTTACTAGTGTCATGTTGCTCAAAATGTATTATATAGTTCTCTGTGCAATAGTCTTACCCCTCAAAACATCTAGTCATTAGTTCATCGTATAAGTCATTAAATGCAAAATGGTTGATATAGTTGTCATAAACTGTCAAGTATATTTTCTACACATTCCTGTTAGTCTATTTATAAATTTGCCATGCATTGTGCAGGTGAATCTTGACTTTCACTAATAAGGGAATGTAGATTAAACAATAACAAACCAGTTCTCTGAAATTCCTCATACAGTGCTGCATGCAAAAGCAAAGTTCTGCCTAAGGGGTGATTGCTGTGTTTGCCTTTCTAATTTTGTATTTTTGCTTTTGTGCATCTATCATGTACAAACATCTGACAGACATCTGTAAGATGTCAGTTTTACATACACTCTAAATCATAAACATCTTACAGTAAAGACATCTAATAAAAGTCTATTTGACCCCTGGTAGGAAACGTGCAGATGAGCGAACACTCTAAAAAATAAATCTTGCAGATGTAAATGTAGACGTAAAATAGACATCTTAGTGATGTACGTGTACTATCAGGGATATTTCTTTTTCTTGTCTATCACAATGACTCTGTAATGTGTTTTTTCTTTTCTTTTTTCTTTTTTTTTTTGTCCTATCCAGTCTCTTTCAATCAATATCTCACATACAGTAATGTGTACATTTGTACTTTTGAAATGGATATATGTCACACATAAGAACTGCAGCCTTCTGCATTTCAATACAGTAACTGTCATGCAAATGATTGCTATAGTTTACATCAGGTAATGCTAATAGAGTACACTGTTTGATTGACAACATGACTAAGCATTTTGACTATCTTGTTTGTGAACAATGACACAAGGACTTTTCATTCTGATGGCACTGGTATGTTCATTGAAATGCATACTTACTTTTGACAGATGAACTAAAGATTTTGAGTAAGTTACAGGCTTTTGCAGGTAATCCATTGTTTTTTGCTATTTGTACAAATTGTTTTGAGAAATTCACATACTTCTTTGCAAATGTTAAGGATGATTTGAGAAATGCACCAAAGCGACTGAGAAAAACTGTAATAAAGGCCTTCTGAAACAAATCAATGCTTTTTTGTAAGGAAAATGTCTATACATAAAACTTTATAAAGTTTATAAAATATAGTCATATACACCTAGAATGGCTTCAGGGTGAGTAAATCAGGGGGTAATTCTCATTTTTGGGTGAACTATCCCTTTAAGTGTTAAGAAACAGTCATGAAAGTGTACTCTCTTTAAGTACACTTAGCCTTTTTTAGTAATATTACATCATCTGCACATACAGTTTTTAAAAATACACTTTTCAAAATTTGAAGTGCACTACAAGTGTACATTCAATACAACTATAAGTGCACTTTTTTTCACAGGGGTGACTTTACGTGTGACACTAATAATACTAGAATAAAGACCTGCCTTTTCTCCTCTCTTCAGACAGAAGCATGACTGTTTGTAGATATCAGGCTCTCTCTGGTGAAACAGTTTGCTCCCTCTTAAATTGAACACTGAAGTGATGTTGACCTCTTTGGGTCGCTTTCTCATAAAACCTCATAACCGTCCACCAACCGTCTGTACTCCTGCTGAGTTATGGGAGTTTTTTTCACTCTTCCGTGATTGCCTGCTGCAAGATAGAAGTAACCTCTACTGATCCTTATAACAACAAATGAGATACGTCCAAAACTCACAGAACTGACATTCAGAGCACTCTGGGGAAAAGCCACAGTGGAGGAAGTCCTGATTTAACTCCCATCCACTAGGTGTCACCACTTTTAGTTTATTTTTTAAACTTATCAATTGTGTGTATTTTTGTGATGTGAAGTAAAAACCCCATAACAATAATCTATAAAATTAATATGACTAAACGGTTACTCACATTCTTCCCCTCTCCCATAATGACTTCATGGTTGTAGAAGACTCTGAATTTGCCTCAAAAGTCGTATGGACTAGTTTTATGGTTGTTTATGAAGTTTTTTTTTTTCTTTTTTGAGACTATAGCTATGGTCATTATGACACTACTCTTTTCTTCCATACACTCTTAAAAATAAAGGTGCTTCACGATGCCATAGAAGAAGCTTTTTTGTTTAAATGGCTCAATAAAGAACCTTTAACATCTGAAGAACCTTTCTGTTTCACAAAACGTTCTTTACGGCGAAAGAAGGCTCTTCAGACTATAAAAAGGTAAGAAAGAGATGGTTCTTTAAAAAAACTTTGACTGAATGGTTCATTGTGGAACCAAAAATGTTTTTTCTATGGCATCGCTGTGAAGAACCATTTAAAGCACTTTTATTTGTAAGAGTGTAGAACAGAATAGCAGTATTTTTTTTTTTTATTTTCTCTCTCAATGTCTTCATGGAATGTTTTAAAAGATTCTTTCTTTCATTCCCATCCTTTTTTTCCTTCAGGCCATTTGGAATTAGTCACTTGAATATTTAAAGCAAATTTAATTTAGCCACAAACGCATTCAGTTTTGCCTAATGTCTGTCCTTATGTACACCGAGAGAATTTATAGCACCATCCTAGGTTTCCAATGTTCATGATGTTCATGGTGTGTTTTTTTTGTTTTGTTTTTTTTTTTGTCACAGGGCTCTTTACCTCCGGTGCTTCCTGAGAACCGGGAATAAACCTGGGTGGACCATCAAACAAACACAGATCTGCCCTGAAGTTTGAATGATGGAAATGTGAATGTTTTTAAAGGCACGTCCTTCATAAACACCACCGACATAGCTGCCCTCATTAACATGCTCATCACCTGCATACACCTCCAGCGTCCACTGTACACACTTGCTCAACAGTTCCTCATTATATCCATCACTCAAACAGCGACCACACTGATCTCCTCTTGGCTTGCGGCTGTTTTCTCTGCTGGACTGTATGTGTGTGTGTGCGAGAATTAGACTGTACTTCAGAGAGCCCCACTGTTCACCTGCACAGCAAAGGTCATCCTTTATTCATCAAAAAAAGATGAATAGCAAAGGGAGATATGGGGGAAAGACATCGCAGGGTGGGGTGGTTTTGACGGCTTTTGGCTCGGATTCACAGCTTTAAATGAAACCTCAGTGGAGCGTCTGCTGGGTGGGCTGGGCGGCGCTCATTTGGGTCAAGCTGAGCTGAAAGCAACTTACTTTTTCTTTGATGTTCTTAGCACAGTCCAGAGCAAAGTTTGGTAATGTCCACTCTTAGCTACCATCACATTTTATCATCTAGTTTTGTGGATGCAAGCAGAGTTTGCAAAGTTATGGGAGTATGAGAATTTATATTAGAGATTTATTATGAGATTTATTACAGAATTCATTTTATATGCATAACTAGATGTTCAAGAGATGCAGTTTGTGAGCACAGTACTTTATGAGACTGCCAACTAGTAGTGTCAGCCTTTCCAAATGTTAAGGTTTATAAGCACACTTTTGTCTCTGACAGAGACAAATTCATCTGATGGGACTGTCATCCAACTGGATGAAGGTTTGGCTTTTCCTCAGTAGGTATCTAATATAATTCAAGACATATTTTTTTTCATGAGTTACATTGATTTTACCCTGTAAATAATTACTTAAAATGAATTTTAAGGAGATACTGAATGTTCTTTTTGCAAGCAGCACCCTGAGATCATATTGAAAATGTATTCTGACATCACCAATAAACCAAGTAAATCCCAAAGTCATATTCAAATGTATAATTAAAAACTGTTTAAAAGAGTTTTGTTTACTTTGGAAAAATGTACCAGTTGGCACAGAAATGTAATCTCTTTTTTCTTTAAATCTAATTTTCTGATTTTCAGAAACTTATTTTCCCTGTTGTACTTTCTTTGTATTTTTCCCATTTTCTTTTAAATTTTAGACATATATATATATATACACACACATTTTTTAAGGGATTATTTTACATCCAGAATAAAAAAATTCTGATAATTTACTCACCCCCATGTCATCCGAGATGTTCATGTCTTTCTTTCTTCAGTTGAAAAGAAATGAAGGTTTTGAGGAAAACATTCAAGGATTTTACTCCATATAGTGGACTTCAATGGAAGCCAATGGGTTGAAGTTCCAAATGGCAGTTTCAATGCAGATTCAAAGGGCTCTACACGATCCCAGCCAAGGAATAAGGGTCTTGTCTAGCGAAACGATTGATAATTTTCTAAAAATCACTTAAAGGAGTCCTATTCTGCTCGTTTACAAAGTCTTGATTTTGTTTTGGGGGTGTACTAGAACATGCTTTCATGCTTGGTGGTTCAAGAAACACATTATTTTTCACATAATTTACATTATTACAATACCTTTCTCCCCAGCCTGGCACAAATGGCTCGATTAGTTCCAGGTTTGGTGAAGGCCTGCCTTCCGAAAAACGAAATGTGAATGGTTAGCTATCCCAGTGCATTGTGATTGGCGAACAGCTTAGACAGTATTTCAGCACTGCCTAGCAACTGTTAGGGCAAGCTAGATTAAAGTGATTCTTACATTGTAAATACAGATATTTTTCTTACAAAAACACATCGATTCACTACAGGAGTCCTTTATTGACCCCATTAGAGACAAATCTGATATTATTTTAATCTTTAATCTGTTATTTATCAGTTTAGATAGTTTGTCAATGCTTCGCAAACCAGCAGAAGACACTAACCAAACTATGCTATTTCATGACTTTAGCAATGTAATTTTACTATTTACTTTTATGGATTTTAATGAGAAACCACAAGAGACAGGTGAATAAAGACTGACAATCGATTTTTAATGTTCAGAAAGTAATATTTCAAGAAATGTAAAGCATTTTGGCTTGTTTATGTGTTTTGTGTTCTATGAGAGCTGTGTTTGGAGGTAGGGGAGTGTTTTTCTGAATGTGTTTCATCTATTTGCCCACATTGTTTTGACCCATCCTGTGTAGCTGTGTGTTGCGATCAGTGCTGTCCCAAGCATGGGTGCGATGTGTCCATTGTCAAACTGCATAATTAGATTATTTTTAATTTTTAAAAACGCCATTATTTTATTTGAATGTTAATAATTTTATTTGATCAACAGATAAAATGGTTATGTTCATATGGTTATGTTACAACATGCCCCTCGCATGTCACAATGTACCCCACCTACGGGGCATATTGTCACACTTCACTTCCTTTCTTTTGAGGTAAATAACAAAAAACGTATACACAGCACTTATGAAACAAAGCAACATATTTGTACTAGACAAGTGTGAAATTTATGTGGATAAAAAAAATATAGATTCTCTGAACCTCATGTGGATTTACACAAACTGAGCAATTTTGCCCCACGCTCCCCTAATGCATGAAGTTGCGGATATACATCGCAGAGCTAGTTTTTAGAAAATGACCAGTCGTTTTGCTGGATAACACCCCTATTCCTCGGCTGGGATTGTGGAGAGCCTTTTAAAGCTCCATTGAAATTGCAATTTGGACCTTCAACCCATTGATCCTCATTGAAGTCCACTATATGGAGAAAAATCCTGGAATGTTTTCCTGAAAAACCTTAATTTCCTGTCAACTGAAGAAAGAAAGACATGAACATCTTGGATAACATGGGGGTGAGTAAATTTAAAATAATCCTTTAATATTTATTTCAGTTTTAGTTTTAGTTAAAGTTTTTTGGATTTCATTTCAATTAATGTGTACTTTATTTTAAGCAATAATTTTTTAAAATGGTTTTAGTTTCAGCTTCAACTAAAATAACCCTGATCAGTACTTTTGTAATGATCTCAAAATATGTCAAAAATTAAAACTACCATTTGGTAGCAACTAAGTCTCATTTTAATTGCTTTACATCCTAATAAGACAGTATCAAAATGAGCCACACTATTTACCAGCTCTGAAAGTCAATCGTCTGGCTTCGTGAGAGCACACTGTAAAAAACAATTTGTTGAGTCAACTTAAAATAATTTGTAACCTGGCTGCCTTAAAATTTTAAGTCCAGTCAACTCAAAAAAAGTTCTCAACTTGAAATGTTAAATTATACTAAGTGACAACTTAGATATTTGAGTTGAATCAACTTAAAATTTTAAGGCAGCTGGGTTACTTACCCACCCAAGTTTAGCAAACACAAATATCTAAGTTGAAACTTAGTACAACTTAACATTTCAAGTTGTATCAACTTATTTTAGTTGACTGAACTTAAAATTTTAAGGCAGCAGGGTAACAAATTATTTTAAGATGACTCAACAAATTGTGTTTTTTATTTTTTACAGTGCAGCTACTATAGCTAGCATATTCTGAGGTTCACCGTGTACACAGCATCAGAGATCTCAGAGAAGATCCGTCTGCGCAGTAATGGCTGGAATCCTTCATCTGTGCTGTGTGGAAAATTTCATTACTATATATACATAATTAATACAGCAATAATAGTTATTCTTGCCTCGGTGTCTCATTGGATGCCTGTGAGCCCTATCCACGGCCTGTCTATATGGAAATAAGGGTAAGACAAGGCAGCTTTGTATCCATGTCAAATGCCCATTGAGAATTAATAAAGTTCTCTCACGTTGTATGACAAACGGCATTCGCTAATCTTGCTAATCTGGCCCAGAAGCTATCAGGGGGAAAGATGTACTAGAAAGTAACTTCTAGAACTGATTTGTAGCATTTTTCTTTCTGGCGGTGCTTCTCTTTTGTTGTGTGTGAGAGCCTGAGAGGCTGCCAGCCTGAGACATACATCAAAACCGTCAAGACCAACAGCGCCAGCTCTCGCACCGCTACGCATACAGAGTAATGAACAGATGACAAGTGTTAGCAAAGAAGCTAAATTATTCTGTTTCTCATATTGAATTTTTTAAAAAGTAATTAGCGTGCAGGCTAATGTAATGAATTGTTAATTAGTAGCGTTGTCAGACGCCGAGGCAGTGATGGATGTTTGGTTAGCCGAGGCTGCTAAGGCGATCAAACGGCTACGAGTTCTTTCTTACAATATGCTAATCCACTGTCCTCAAAGATTTCCAGACACGAAGCAGGTATTGAAATGCTTGTGTGCTGAAGCTCTGGTAATGAGTAGCAGGCTGTTCTATCTGTTTAAATTAAAACTCAAAGACATCCTCAGCCACGCCCCCTCTGCACCAGATCCATGCTTACCAACAAGGTTGCCTAGCACCAGTTGCTAAGTTACCGCTAAAGCCTGATGTTCCTCTACAGGCAGTGGTGCAAATGTTATGTTAGTTTCTAAATATAGAAAGCGTTCTGATTTACTAGTGTCATTGTAGAAGTGCCTTTTCTGCCTGGCTCAGAATAGAACACAGGGCTTTTTCTTTAAATAACACACACGAGCCAATCGTTTCGTGACTTACATGCGCATAATTATTTCTTAATTATCATGTGGGCACTGTCTGGGTTTGTTGATGTGACTAATTGTTCGAGATGAAAATAAAGACTAGACAATCTGTTAGCGCTGTTCTGCAGGTCACTGGCTCCGTGCGCAGGGAAATCAATTCATTTTGTGCACGACGGCGGAAACGGTACATTTCTATGAGCCTGTCACTATTCTCTCATGCTGTAAATGAGAATCTCTTCCAGATCATCACCTCAAGAGCCGCCGAAACGAACTCGACGGTGACCACACCCCCGACCCGGCGAGACGCCAGCAAACAAAACCAGCAGGACAGGACAGAACTGTAGGCAATCAATACGCGTTCCTCAATCAAGACACATCTGGGCTTGTGTGTGTGGACTTACGCTAACGGGACAATGGCGAAGAAAGGTGCTGCCAATCTGCTTCAGAGCTGTTTCTCCATCACCCGTCCCCCTGGGGCCACCATTGTGTGTCCGGTTTTCTATCAACCAGACTAATTTAAACCACCCTCAAGAGAGTGAAAGAGAAATATCGAGCTATGTTCTAATGCAGCTATCTCCCATCCTCCATCACTTACAAACACACGCACACACACAAATAATGTACACGGTCCAAGTGATGAGTAGTAGCATTGCTAAAAGTAATAAAGCTATTAGTTTAACTACATGTCTCAGTAATGAGGTGTTATTGTACTAGCGTCGCTATTTTTTAAATCATGAGGCTTTTTAATAGCTTTTCTTCATTACGTAGTGGGAACACTGTGAAATATGACACCATTACATTTTTCTTTTAAAAATTTCAGCAGTAAAGACATGTACCATATTCTCTCTCAACTGTTTACAGAGACAGTTTGGAAATGACTGACTCAATTCTTGTCGATGAAATGGTGGAAATAGTCTGAACCACTGAATTCACAAGTTCTGTCAGCTTGAGTTTGAATCAGAGTGGTTCCAGCATAAATGACTCACTCAACTGAATCTACTCAGCGATTTTCCAAAAATATATAGAAATAGAAAATACATTTCAAAAAATGAAGCGCAACAGCTGTCTTTTCCTGAAGTAGCGGGGAATCACTGAGAAATTTGGGAATTGGGATTTAGAAATGATTGATTGAATGATTGATAACTGATTGAATGATTTTTGAGTTGTTGTTTTTTTTGTTTTTTTGTTTTTTTTTTAAATAATCACTGAATTCACAAGCTGTCAGCTTGAGTTTAAATCAAAGCAAAAATGAACCACTCAACTGAATCTTTTCAGCAACTTTACAAAAATATACATTAACATAAAATATATTTTAATATATAGTTTATTATGAAGTGTTTTAATAGCTGTTTTTTCATTAATTAGTGGGGAACTGAAAATTCTACCAACATTTTAGCTTGGGAATGAATGATTCTTTGAGATGGCTCTTTTCAACAAACCCGCTGAAATGATCCTATTCACAAGGTCCGATTTAGAAATAAATAAGTATTTTAAGTCAATTCTTGTCAATGAATCAGCTGAAATGCTTTTCAGTCTGACTGACTGATTGATATTTGAGGTGGTTCTTTTAATGAATCACTGAATTCACAAGCTATCAGCTTGAGTTTGAATCAGAGTGGTTCCAGCATAAATGACTCGCTCAACTGAATCTACTCAGCGATTTTCCAAAAATATATAGCAATATAAAATACATTTCAAAATATGAAGTGTAATAGCTGTCTTTTCATAAAGTAGTGGGGAATCGCTGAGAAATTCTACAACACTTCAGTTTGGGAATGAATGAGTCAGTTCTTTTTAATAAACTAGTTGAATGGTCCTATTTACAAGGTCTGATTTAGAAATGAATAAGCATTTTGAGTCGATTCTTGTCAGTGAATCAGCTGAAATGCTGTTCAGTCTGATTGATTGATTGATACTTGAGGTGGTTCTTTTAATGAATCACTGAATTCACAAGCTCTCAGCTTGAGTTTGAATCAAAGCAGTTCCAGCATAAATGAATCACTCAACTGAATTTTTTCAGCAACTTTAAAAAAATATACATCAATATATAATATATTTTAATATATAACTACAACATTTCAGCTTAGGAATGATTCTTTGAGTCGCTTCTTTTTAATAAGCCAGCTGAAATGGTCTGATTCATTGTGTCCGATTTAGAAATGAATGAGTATTTTGAGTCGATTTTTGTCAATGAATCAGTTGAAATGCTCTGAATTATTGAGTCTGATTTGGGAATAACCGATTGATTGATTGATTGATTGATGTTTGAGTTGGTTCTTTTAAATGAATCACTGAATTCAAAGCAGTTCCAGCATAAATGAATCATTCAGCTGTATCTTTTCTGTATTCATCTGTAACTTTCCAAAAATATACATCAATACAAAATATATTTTAATATATATTTTAGTACAAAGGGTTTTAATAGCCATTTTTAGCCATAGGGAATCTCTAAGAAATTCTACAACATTTTAGCTTGGAAATTAATGATTCTTTGAGACGGTTCTTTTTAACAAACCATTTAAAATGGTCCAATTAGTACAATTAGTGGTGAATCACTGTGAAATTCTACCTCATTTCACCTTTGAAATGAATGATTCTTTAAACAAACCAGATAAAACGGTCTGATTCATAGGGTCTGATTTAGAAATGAATGAGTATTTTGACTTGATTCTTGTTAATGAATGTTTAAATGATGTGTATTGTTGAGTCAGATTTTTTTTTTTCAGTTTTTTCTTTCTTTCTTTCATTAAGTAGTGGGGAATCACTGTGAAAGCTTGCTATTAAAAAAATATGAACTAGCTTCTATTGTTACTGGCAAAAGAGTAGCTTTCAGCCTAGCTGTAGCTAATTGTTTTAAAATAAAACAGCTAGTAACTCTATTTTTTTTTTTTTGTCCAGTGCTGCACAGATGTAAGAATTTACACATGCACACATTCTGTTCACCTGCCAGACACCGAACACAACCTGCCATGGCGACCTGCCATAGCGACCCACCGCAGTGACATTTGAGTCATTTAAAGGCCTGAGGTGGGAGAGTAATTATAGTGTGAAGGGTAAATGGTGAGTGAGTGTTGAATTCATATGTAATATTATATGAATAAAATCAGCAGGCATTTATGAGAGGAACAGGAGAGCTCAACATATTGAACTATTCTAGAATATAAACAGCCCCCTCCATCTTTCAAGCGCTAATGTAGGGCACAAGAAGGGCAGCTCTCTGCCTTCTTTGAGATAAATGATTCATCTGATCCCCTGTATTAGCAGTTATTGCTCCTGAAGGATAATCCCCCCTTAAAAGGGTGAAGGTTAACATCTGTGGACAAGTAAACACAAATACCATTTCTCCATAAAGTGCATACAGCTATCAGATAGCACAGGCAGCATCTGTATGATGTTCTGCTGCTTTATAGATCCGTAAGCATATGCTAAGAGCGGCATGTCTCTGGGGTGTGTTGCAGGTAATTGTATGGATTGCGGTGCTCTTAAACTGTGTTTGTAGAAAATGCTTGGCAGGATAACAGACGGCAGTGATTATCCCGAATCTTATTGATTTTCCTTCACCGGCTCAGTGAGACCATGAGAGATACTTCTGCCTTTAGAAGCAACAACAACAACAACAAAATCATACACAAGTGCAAAAACACAGAACATGAGTCTCGATAACAGATGCACATAATGGTCAAGTTAATGTGTGAGGAAATAATGGCCGGAGACAAACGATTCATCAATCGTTGTCGAATTAAAAAGATTTTAAACTAGCCTAAGCTGCTTTGCCAATCTTAGATGTTCATTCATACTGATTTGGTTTGCTTATGTTGGAGGAGTTGGCCAGGCTGGGGCTCTAGTGAGAATCAGCTTAAACAATATATATTTTTTATTATGTATTTATTAATAAATATGAATATAATTATTTATTATTAAATGTGAAAAATTATTTATTAAGTTATTTATTAATGCTGCCTTATTCAGTGATCCTCAGTTCAAATCTTCAGTACCATCTTGTGTTATCAAAAATAGATTTCATTTTACCTAATTTCTAAATGATTCGTAAACGACTCATGTGAAGCAGTTCGAAGAATCAGTCTTTCTAAACTCCTCCTTTCCGTGAGCCCTCACTACTGTGATTGGTCAGATGGCGCAGTCCTTTATGATTGGTCTACCGCGTACAGCACGTGTCGGGAAAACGAAACGCCCATTGCCATAACTGACTGACAGCCCTGGAGACTTGTCAATACATAGAAAAATGGCATCGATTTTACCTTACCATTTCGAGCCGGAGTCTGACGATGAAACGGTTAAAGTGGCTGATCGACAAGTTAGCACGGTCTACCGTGGAAAGTGCTTGCAATTTGCTTATGTAAGCGAACTGGGTACACCTTTATGTGGTAAACTTCAACATTGTATAATGCATTAAGTGGCTTTTTACACCGAACACGGAAAACTAATTTGAACTTTGAGGGCGGCGTGCACAGCATGCGCGCCAGTGGTGCGCTCAGCTGCGCGTTTGCTTTGGTCGACGCAGAAACAAGCCACCCTCGTGCGGCACAAGCAATTGAAATGAATGGGTTTCATAGAGCAGCGCTTTCGCATTCGTTGTGAAAGCCGCTTCGTGCGCCATCCTTTATCATTACTCCAACTAATAAGACAGACAGACAGTCAAGCTGCATCCATCACAAATTTTTAGCCTACAGTGGGTCCACAGCTGAACAACAGAACTACAGAAGTGAGTTAGCCGGTTAGCAAGACATGTGCAGGGTTGCTACACAACAACATACACAACTACGTATTTTGAACGAGCGCTAGAAAATACAATCTTTGTAGATTCATCTTTTGGAAGTGAATATAAAACAAATTTGCTCTCACAGCGTAGGATACAGTGTCTTCTCGACATGACGTAAACCACATGGAAATTTTACTGTGTTTGTGAGCGGGCAAGTTGTTTGAGACGTAAAACATGGGCGAACAGTATGCAAATGTGTTACTTCGAAGATTCGAATTCCTGATGACTTGTTCAGATGATTGTCTTTTTTTGATAGACAATAACTTTATAACATTAATAACAATAATATTTATTGTGCACTGTCGACTTCACAAATTTACAGATAGTTTATGTTCACATACAGCTACATGACACACTGCATGAAAGGTCAAATTTGAAAAGGCATAATAGGAGCACTTTAATGTTCCTGTGTCCACTATGCGCAATATCATCAAGAGGTTTACAGCCCATGCCACTGTAGTTAACCTCCCTGGACAGAAAAGCAAAATTAATGAAAAATTACAACAAAGGATTGTTCGAATGGTGGATAAAGAACCCAGATTAACTTCCAAACAAATTCAAGCTGATCTGCAGACACAGGGTACAACAGTGTCAGCTCACACTATCTATCGCCAACTGAATGAAAAGGGATGCTATGGTAGGAGACCCAAGAGGACACAAAAACATAAAAAAGCAAGACTGGAGTTTACCAAAACGTATGTGACAAAACCACAATCCTTCTGGGAGAACATACTGTGGACAGATGACACAAAAGTAGAGCCATCAAAGTAAAGGACATCATGGCACTGTTTACAGAAAAAGAAATGACGCCTTCAAAGAAAAGAACACAGTCCCTACAGTCAAACATGGTGGAGGTTCAAAGATGTTTTGGGGTTGCTTTGCTGCTTTTGGAACTGGATGCCTTGAATGTGTGAACAGTATCATGAAATCTGATGATTACCAAAGAATTTTGGGGCGCAACGTAGTGGCCAGTGTCAGAAAGCTGCGTCTCCACCAGAGGTCTTGGGTCACCCAGCAGAACAATGACCCGAAACACACTTCAAAAAGTACTCAGAAATGCTTACAAACAAAGCTCTGGAGAGTTCTGAAATGGCCAGCAGTGAGTCCAGATCTGAATCCCATAGAACACCTGTGGAGAGATCTCAAAACAGCAGCAAAAGAAGAATGGTCCAAATTTCCAGTAAGGGTGCCGATATTTTATGTATATATATATGTATATATATATATATATATATATAAAAGAAAGAATATTAAAAAATAATAATGATATTGACAACAACAACCACCTGTAACCACACACTGTATCATGTATATGTATAATAATAAAATTATATAAAAAATTATTTTGCACTGTGGTTAAGAAGCCTATGGTGACCAACTATACTGGGAATCTGCTGTAAACAATGATCTGTTTTGTTGTAACTTTTATTGTAAACTGCAGTGACATGCTTAATAACAGGTTCAGTAAAGAAATGTCATAAATTTCATCGGAAAATTAAAAGAAAATGTGAAATTAATTGAGGCAGACGCAACCTTCAAGTCAACGAGAATTGTATTAGCTCTCCAATCTGTGCGAAGCCCTCAATAACGAGACAACAGCAATTAAAATTCTTAATTGTAAATGTCAGGTTGTTGAAGCAGCGAGTGTTTGTGGGAGGAGACAGATTGGTGGCTGCCAGGGTTTCAGGGTTTTTGTTTTTTTGTTTGTTTTTTTTTTGGCCAGCATTGACAGCTGAGAGTGTGAGTCAGGGTGTTTTTGTCTCTGTTTTAAAGGCCTGTTGTGTAGACAAAGTGAGAGACTGAAAACCTTCATCACCTCTGTCTGTAAAAAATGAAACAGTGCACTGTCACAATGTGTGTTTTTAAAAAAGCTTTCAGTTTTGGGATTCTGTATCAGTCAAGGCAAACTCGCTCCGCTTAAAATAAAAGCTCAGAGACATGCTAAAAAAATACAAGGGCACATACTGTACATTCTGTACAGGCTATGTCTGAAAGAGAGAATTTCTTTTACTTACATTACAAAAGAGTGCTCTCACATAATAGATAATAGAAAGTCTGTCAGAGAGTTTCTGGTGAGCTCCGACATTTTCGGAATGTAATTAAACTGTGTAAATAGTGTAGATGAGGTCGGCTGTAGTGTTGGTGCTGTTTGTTCTTCATCGCTGGGCAAGTTTGTAAGCCCATTGATTTCTCCTGACAGACATATTCAGAGCTCTCAGCTCAACTGATTCCCTTTGGGGAAATGATCCGCTAGAAGATACACTTAGGTGGTTTGCATCCATCAGCTTCATTCTGGGCAAGAATATGTGATGGTTAAATTTAGAAAAATTGATGAACGTTTCCCTGAGCAGAACCTTCTGATGTTTCCATAAATTGAATTTGTTTTTTAAAGTCTTCACTGAATCATCTGCAGCCAGGGATGATGACATCAGCAGTCATTTCGTGGCCATGGTTCTCAAAGCGTTCTGGATATATTTAGTGCTCCAAAGACCCAGTTGGAGAAGAAAGAGAGAAAAACCTTTTTTTTTTTTTTTTTTTTTTTTTACATCATTTTTAAGCTAAATTGCTTTCTTTCTACCTCTTTAGTCCACATTTTGTCTGTTTATGAGAAACCTCAAGGCCATTTTAATAAACTTCACAAATATACTAAATATTGAAGAATCATGTTATTTATTTCATGACTTTTCCTAATCTTATGGGATCTTATTTCATATTAAAAATCAACTTGATAACATACTTCATCGTTTTATCTTTATAAAACAACACTGGAAAAAACTAATGTGTATTATAAACTACACACTGACATATGTCAAGTGAAATCATAAAGATTCACTAAACTGACACAAAAGAGTTAACAGAATCAAACTTCATTGGCCATGAATTATGTTCACTAAAATGATCAGCTCAAAACAGTCATGAACTTGGGAATCTGACTTTACGGAATGTGCTGTATGTTTTTGAAATACTAAAATGAGCTGACTCATAAGAATCGTTCGCTCAAGAACAGGACTTCAATGGTCGTGCTGTAGGCTATATTTGTGCTTCACTGTCTCATCAACTCAAGAACTGTAGCTATGTTTTTTAATTGCTAAAACAATCAAGTCATTCTTTCAGGAAACAGACTTCACTGGTCACTCTGTATTTATGGAGGTAGGGAATTAAAGGTAATTAACTTGGTCATTGATCAATGATATACACCGCTGTTCAAAAGCTTTGGAACAGTAAGATTTTTGTTTGATTTTTTTTCTTTTTCTGCTCATCAAGGCTGCATTTATTTGATTAAAAATACAGAAAAAAAGTATTGTTGTGAAATATTATTGCAATTTAAAATAGTGGTTTTCTGTTTTAATATATTTTAAAATACAATTTATTCCTGTGATGCAAAGCTGAATTTTTAGCATCATTACAGTCTTAAGTGTCACATGATCGTTCAGAAATTATTCTAATATGCTGATTTATTATCAATGTTGGAAACAGATGTGCTGCAGTCGTGGCCTAATGGTTAGGAAGTCGGGCTTGTAACCGAGTTCCAGGTCCGGGATTGAAGGTGGGGGGAGTGAATAACAGGCGCTCTCTCCACCCTCAATACAACGACTGAGGTGACTCCCTTGAGCGAGGCACCGAACCCCCAACTACTCCCCAGGTGCCACAGCGATTAAGTGTGTGCACTTGGAAGGGTTAAATGCAGAGCACAAATTCCGAGTATGGGTCACCATACTTGGCCACATGTCACGTCCTTTTCTTTCCTTTCCTTAATATTTGTTTTGGAACCTGTAATACTTTTTTCAGGATTCTTTGAATAATAAAGTGATAAAAAGAACAGAATTTATTTAAAATAGAAATCTTTTGTAACAATATACACTACCGTTCAAAGTTTGGTGTCAGTAAATTTTTTCTTTTTTTCTTTGAAATTAATACTTTTAATCAGCAAGCACGTGTTACATGGATAAAAAGTGAAGATATATATTGTTAGAAAAGATTTCTATTTTGAATAAATGCTTAAATAACTTTTTATTCATCAAAGAATCCTGAAAGAAACTACTACAGGTTCCAAAAAAAAAAAAATACTGTTTCCAACATTGATAATAAACAAGAATTAGAATGATTTCTGAAGGATCACGTGACACAGAATACTGGAGTAATGCCTGATGAAAATTCAGCTTTGCATCACAGAAATAAATTATATTTGAAAGTATTTTAACTCTTATTTTAAATTGCAGTATTTCATAATATTACTTTTCTGTATTTTTAATCAAATAATATTTTGATGAGCATATAAGAAAATTCTTTAAAAAACATTAAAAATCGTACTGATCCCAAACTTTGAATGGCAGTGTATATGTATGTGTTGAAGCCATCAGTCCACATTATTTTAACTTATTTTTTAAATAATCATGTTAAACTGTGGAATTCCAAATTAAAAATAACATTACCATGATTCTGTAAAGAAGTATCCATTAATCAGAGGACCGAAACAAGCAAACTGCACCAAAAGAGCCATGAAGCACTGTGAATAAAAGTATACATATATTTAAAAAAAAGTCTCCCTACATTCTCACAGTATTTAAATGTTTGTATATATATAATACATCCTTTGCAATAAATCTAAAATATATTGTTTCTATAAACACATTTAAAATATCTCAATCAAACGTTTTATATTTATCCATCATTTTGTTTTATGGGATTGTAGCTCTTTCCCTCATTAAACCTGTTAATTACAGTCATTTGTCTTAAACCTTTGTTTTATCGTCCTATTTCCAAATACGTTTCATTTTTAACATTGTGTTTCACCTCATAGCTGGTAGGTTTCAAGCTAGTAATTCTTAAAACAAGAGTTTCTAAAAATCCCTATGGGAAAAATGCTTCCAGAACCAAGGCCACTGAGAAAGTGGACAGGCACATATTTGGGTATGCATTTACTGTAAAAAAAGTTGGTTCTGAATAAGACCCTATGGTACCCTTAGACACAAAAATGAATAAAATGCTGTTTTTGTGAGCTAACATTACTACACTGGTCTACGCTTTTAAAAAAAATGGTGCTATGTCAAATGGTGCTATGTACTGTAGAACTATAAGTAGAACCACATTTTCCTCTTTATTTTAGTGATATGCTACTCCACTCTCATATGTTTGCTGTGAATGGCAATTTACAATGGCAAAAACTGTTTTGAATCACTTTTATGCTTTTCTGAAGTCAAAAAGTTTTGTGTGGGGGCCCTGCAATATTTTCTTGTAGGGGGGCCTTGGGGGCAAAAAGGTTGAGAACCACATTATCTTCAGAAAATACACTGTATTGTAAAGGACAAGTTCACTTCCAGAACAAAAATTTACAGATAATTTAACCACCCCCTTGTCATCCAAGATGTTCATGTCTTTCTTTCTTTAGTCGTAAAGAAATTGTGTTTTTTGAGGAAAACGTTTCAGAATTTCTCTCCATATAGTGGACTTCTATGGTGCCCCCGAGTTTGAACTTCCAAAATGCAGTTTAATGCAGCATCAAAGGACTCTAAACAATCCCAGCCAAGAAAGAAGGGTCTTATCTAACGAAGTGATCGGTTATTTTCTTAAAAAAAAAAAAAAGTACAATTTATATACTTTTTAACATCAAATGCTCGTCTTGTCTAGCTCTGCATGAACTCTTCGTATTCCGGGTTATGGCAGTTAGGGTGTGTCAAAAAAAACCCATCCCATTTGTTTCACTGTTTTACCTTTTTTTTGTAAAGGCCATTTGATCTTCTTTGCACGTTCAATTTGTAAACATTGGGTCCGTACTTCTGCAACGATGTAGGATGATTTGGAATTTGTAGAAGAAAATGAGATGGGAGTTTTTAGACGTATCCTAACTGTCTTTAACCGGAATACACAGAGTTCACGCAGAGCTAGAGACGAGCATTTGAGTTTTGCTAGATAAGACCCTTCTTCCTCGGCTGGAATCGTTTAGAGCCCTTTTAAGCTGCATTTAAACTGCATTTTGGACGTTCATACTCAGGGGCACCATTGAGGTCCACTATATGGAGAGTAATCCTGAAATGTTTTCCTCAAAAAAACCATTTTTTTACAGCTGAAGAAAGAAATACATAAACATCTTGGATGACAAGGGGGTGATTTGTTTTAGAAGTGAAATTCTCCTTTAATGATGTTTTTTAATCCTTCCCCCAACTAAACTAGAAGACTAAGACAGAGTTAGAGAACCTTTAAAAAACTACACAGGGGCTTATAGGGTTCTTTGTATGGCAGTGGTGCTATATACCACCTAAAAAAAAAACAAAAAAAACAAAGAACCGCTGAAGAACCTTACTAGGTTCTTTATTACAGTAGCATAATAATGCATTGCACATCAACTACCTCAAAGAACCACTGAAGAATCAATTTGTCTGTGTGTGTGTGTGTGTGTGTGTGTGTGTGTGTTCACAGTAGGTTATACCATTGCATTCCTGTCAGTTTAATTTATTTTGTTCATATTGACTACAAACAGAAACAACATTACTTAGAATTAATACATACCTGTCACATTTCTGAAAACAGCCTGTTTTGTGATCAAATGGTTAAAGCAATAATAATAATAATAGCACTCACTGGTTTTTGATTATGTCAGAAGAAGATACAAATATTTGAAGGAAAAACTATAATTATATACATTTTTATTTTTTTTAACATGATATAATTAAATATTAGTAGATTCCTATATATTTCACTGATTGTGTGTCTCAACAGAACACAAAAGCTAGATTTTGCCTTTCTATCCTCCATTCGCTCACACTTACAGAAACAGCGAGGAACAACACATAGGAAAAAAAGCATCAGGCGGCCTTGAGAGAGAGTAAACACCGTTCGCAAACAAAATTGAACTCTGGGTTGCTTTGAGATCTCTCATGCTCACATTACTGCTCTCTGGGCACCATTCACAAGCCTGTGACATCTACTGCTAAACTGACAAAACAGAGCCCATTCGACCTTAAAACATTCAAATGCTCATTTGTGCAGCACAGACCTCTGAACATGTCTGGGTCATGCCTCACATTACAAGTAAAGATCATTCTAATTATTTTTGCCCAGTGATTTCTATCACATTCCCTCCAGTCATCCGTGTTAGTGAACAGCACAGAGCGTAAGGGGCAAACACATTAACAGTTATGAAAATCAACAGCAGCCTTTGATCTTTTGACTGGCATCCAAACAAAAATTAAAGCCTTGACTGCAGCCTCAGGATTCGAAGCTTGAGAAAGAGAGAGAGAGAGAGAGAGATAGATTCCTACTATGACAAGTGGTCAAGAATGTAAGTTTCTTCCTGGGGGATCACAGTATAACAGCAGAGTAATTAACACTGCAGAATTATCTACCCGCAACAGAGGGATGATGCAACCATGAGCTGCGATTTGAAACATAATCATGACTAAAAGCTATGAAAGATGTTTGGGAAATAAAAATTGAAGCAGAAGGGTCTTGAATCACCCTAAAGCGGTTTATTTTGCGATAATGATCTGCTGACTGTACATCAGTGTTATATTATTGTTGTTACGGCCAATAATGTTGTTATGGATATATGTAAAAGGAAAGAACCTGTATGACCTAGAGAAAAGTGGTTGCCAGAGACAACATGTCAATTACACAAAAAAATCATTGCTCCATCACTTGATGAAGTACTTTGTATCCTGAATCCTTAAGCTGAAAGTGAAACAACAAGAGTTAGCATTAACCTAGACTCTCAAGCTGACTCTCATTCAGCTCCTGTGTTTCTCTCTAGACACAAATTAGCTGAATGGCCCTATTTCAGAACATGCCAGATTCATTAAAGTTGTATAACAGTCATTCATAAATTGCAATGGTCACAACCCCAGGCGCACTTAAATGTGCTACAGAGCCTTATTGAACGTGAGTGAAATATTTCTGAACAGCAATGTTACACTTAACATTTACAACAAGCAGTTAAATGCGCACTGTGTAATTATTTCTGTGAAATGTTCTGTTAATTCATTAAACATGCATTTAAAAATGCAATATATACATGAAATAATTTAATACACATATGATGAGCATGTTTTTATTTTTTAATTAAAATATTTGTATATTTTGGGCGGCACAAATTCAAAACCATCAAGGAGAGCCAACTCTTTTTTTAATTGTTATTATTAATTTTAGATTGTAAAATGTCATGTAATACGATTCCCTCAAAACTTAATGTTATTAATGTTATTTATGTAACATTTTAATTTTTATATTGTGTGTGTGTGTGTGTGTGTGTGTATATATATATATATATATATAGCCTATATACAGTTGGTGTCAAAAGTTTTCACCCTCCTTTCAGAATCAGCAAAATGTTAATTATTTTACCAAAATAAGAAGGATGGTACAAAATTCATGTTATTGTTTGTTTAGTACTGACCTGAATAAGATATTTCACATAAAAGATGCACATAAGGAATAATAGCTGAACTTATAAAAATGACACCGTTCAAAAGTTTACAATTCCTTGATTTTTAATACTATGTTGTTACCTGAATGATCCACAGCTGCGTTTTTTTGTTTAGTGATAGTTGTTCATGAGTCTCTTGTTTGTCCTGAACAGTTAAACTGCCTGCTATTCTTCTGAAAAATCCTTTAGGTCCCACAAATTCTTTGGTTTTCCAGAATTTTTGTGTATTTAAATCCTTTACAACAATGAACTCATATGCAGCTATTACAGAAGGTTCAAACGCTCACTTAATGCTCCAGAAGGAAAACCAATGCATTAAGAGCCGGGGGTGAAAACTTTTAGAATTTGAAATTAATGGTAAATTTAACTTATTTTGTCTTTTGGGAAACATGTAACTATCTTCTGTAGCCTCTGAAGGGCAGTACTAAATGAAAAAATATGATATTTAAGCAAAATAAGAAAAATGTACATACCTTCATTCTGTTCAAAAGTTTTCACCCCCGGCTCCTAATGCATCGTTTTTCCTTCTGGAGCATCAGTGAGCATTTGAACCTTCTGTAACTGCTGCATATGAGTCCCTGTGACCTGTGGAAGTTTTTAGTAAGTAATCAGCTTGGTGAAATTTAAAGTAAATCTCCATGTCTGTGACTAGCATTTACCAAGCTTTGATGACTGATAATCCAAAAAATTCAAAAACAGTTCAAAGTTAACTTTTAAAAAGAGTTAACCTTGAGTTATTATTTTGGAATAAATGTAAAATGCTTTAAAAATTCCACTGCTTTAAATATTCCCATTGACCCTCAATGTTAAAACAATGTAGATTCATACTTTTTGGCTAAATCATTCTACGAATGGCTTACTTCTAATTGTCTCTGCACATTAAACTGCAACAGTGAAAAGCATTTTACAGTAACACTGAAAAAATTGCACACAGCAACTTTAATCTCCTGCATCTCCTCACTGATGAAAAAGAGGAATGAGTCTTAGAGAGCGATTTCCCCAATAAACAGCTGTTGAAGTCACAAACGCACCTCATTCGCCTGTAAACGAGCTCACCTGCGCCTGGCTGACACTTCAGAAGATCCGTTTAGACAGCAAGGACAAAAGTCGCCTTCCTGTTCCACATTCTCCTGTCACAGCAGATGCTAAACTCCGCGTATGGGCGGCAGTCGCTCACACCGGCTCAATTTGAAAGGTAAGCCTATCTTTCTGCTGCTAGATGTGGAGTTAGTCAAACACCTCAAATATCCAATCCTTTCACAATTCATCTGGGCAACTGTCCCTCACAGCGACTGCCACGTTAATATAAAGTACGGCTGCAAGAAACATAAAACTACAACATCTAGACTGGACCGACCGCTCACACTGGCCATCTCCCCGGACACTAAGTATAGTTGAATGTAATGACCCCGTCACTGTACTACACAATTAGCTGTGATTTAAAGGTCTTTTAGGACACAGAAATGCTCTCAACATTATGGCCTCAAACTCATCATTGCAGAAGTAAATCAAAATGTAATTTGGTAACTGTGTTCCAGGCTTTAGAGTTCAGGGCTGTTCATGGATCATCTGAGCAGAGCTGAACAAATGCGATAATGTTCTTTGTAACAAAACGTGTAACATATGTAACAAAATGTCACACATTTAAGCACACGCATGGGAATTTTTTTCCCAGTTTCTGTATAAATGGCAACTGAGGTACATGTTGTCAGCGTACTGAAAGCTCTGCTTACAGCCGATTGGTTTCTGTGAATTTATATGAGATCTGTGACCTGAGTTTGGATGGGTTTTGAGAAGGTGTAACAAAACAACAACCTCTCCATTATTCATTACGTTCTTATTCCTCTCTTTCTCTCTCTGTCATCCCTTCGTCCTTCTCCCTCTATCTCTCCATCTCTCTCTCTCTCTCTCTCACTAAGGCTGCTCACCTGTATTAATAAATGGCCCGACACCCCTGCGCTGCCTGTCAACATGGCCATGTTGTGGAGAGAGAGAGAGGAAGAGAGCATGGGAGAGGGAGGTGTCAGAGCGGCATGAATAATGGAGAGGGTGTAGACTGTGATCTGTCTCTGTCTGTCCAGCACGCTGCCACTGCCATGTTTTACTGCTGAACCCTGCATCGGCCAATCAGCTTCAACTTAATTCACACGCACAAGCACACATACACTTAGCCGTCGTGCACGCCGCACTGATGCTAACAAAACATCACTCACCTGTACACAGTGTGGTTCACACACTGAGAGTCCACATTGAAAATTTGGGATTTGAAATATTGTTTAAACCTGTAAATAAACAACGTCTAATGATTTCGAATTATTTTAGAAAGGAAAAGGAAAGGAAAGGACGTGACGTGTGGCCAAGTATGGTGACCCATACTTGGAATTTGTGCTCTGCATTTAACCCATCCAAGCGCACACACACAGTAGTGAGAAGTGATCAAACACGCACACACACACCGTGAACACACACCCGGAGCAGTGGGCAGCCATATTGCTATCGCTGCAGCGCCCGGGGAGCAGTTGGGAGAGCGGTGCCTTGCTCAAGGGACTCATCTCAGTCATGGTATTGAGGGTGGAGAGGGTGCTGGTTATTCATTCCCCCCACCTTCAATCCCTGCTAGACCTGGGACTCGAACCCGCAATCTTTTGGTTACAAGCCCAACTCCCTAACCATTAGGCCACGGCTGCCCCAAACTATTACACACGCATGGGAATTTTAAAATTTTAAACTAAATTTTAAACTAAAAAAAAAAAAAAAAAAAAATCTGGCAGAAAGTTTGACAGACATGCAGATAGATCGAAAGTGTGATAGAGAGATTGACACGAAGAGAGATGACAGGTCGTTTAACACAAATGGATATATACTGTAGTTTGTTACAATTTGACAGACAGGTAGATAGTTTGATAGACAGATATATAGTAGATAGATACAGAGAGATACACAGTTTGAGAAAACAGACAGACAGACAGACAGAAAGACAGACAGACAGACAGACAGACAGACAGGAAGACAGGTAGGTAGTTTGATAGCAAGTTAGAAATATACATTGTTTGACGTACAGATACATAGTTTGAGAAACCTGTTAGACACAGATAGCTAGACAGATAGACAGATAGATAGATAGAAAGATAAAAAGATAGATAGATAGATAGATAGATAGATAGACAGACAGACAGACAGACAGACAGAGAGGAAGACAGGTAGATAGTTTGATAGCAAGTTAGAAATATACATTGTTTGACGTATAGATACATAGTTTGAGAAACCAGTTAGACACAGATAGCTAGACAGATAGACAGATAGACAGAAACATAGAAAAATAGATAGATAGATAGATAGATAGATAGACAGACAGACAGACAGACAGACAGACAGAGGAAGACAGGTAGATAGTTTGATAGCCAGTTAGAAATATACATTGTTTGACGTATAGATACATAGTTTGAGAAACCAGTTAGACACAGATAGCTAGACAGATAGACAGATAGACAGAAACATAGAAAAATAGATAGATAGATAGATAGATAGATAGACAGACAGACAGACGGACAGGAAGACAGGTAGACAGTTTGATAGCCAGTTAGAAATATACATTGTTTGACGTATAGATACATAGTTTGAGAAACCAGTTAGACATAGATAGATAGACAGATAGACAGATAGAAATGCCAGAGAAATTTCAACAAAGAAATGCCAGAGAAATTTCCTTTTTTTATTATTATTTATTAAAACTAACATCATAAAGTATGATCTTAAAAATATTTTAGACGTTGGTAGGCCTTTTGACTTTTATCTAAGATGATTTTGGAAGCATTTGTGTTTACATTCTGTGTTTAATGTAAAAGACTTTGTCGTACTTGTTGTTGCTGTCAGTTCAATCAATTGACGCCGAAATGCCGCACAGGTATTTAGCTATTTATAAGCAAATAAAAGCAACAACGTGAGGGAAAACTCTAACGAACTATCTCACTGTCACAACCTGGAGTACATTATATTTCATACACTTTCATCTCTTTTATTTTCCAAATGTAACAGGATTACTTGTTCGGTTTGTAATGCATACTGAACCCGAAAGCCTTGTACCAAACGGTTCAGTACGAATATGTGTAGGCCTATCGATACAGATAGATAGATAGATAGATAGATAGATAAATAGATAGATAGACAGATTTAGATAGATAGGTTTAAACTATGTTGTAGTGTTTTCTTCTATTGTCTTGATCTTTTTTATTATTATAATTATGTTTTTGACAATATTGTATTGTTTACAGTCATGCCATAAAGCTTAAAGCAGTTTGAATTTGGATTTGAAAATTTAGATTGTTTGAGAACATAGACAGACAGACAGACAAACAGACAGAGAGCGACTAGTTCTGTTAATTCACCTGTCGTGTCTTATTGGCTGCCCCAATTACCCCAACCAGTCGATCAAATTCATCATGTCGACTGCAGTTAATGCTCTTGTTAGCCTATTAGTGAAGTAATCTAATCAGAGAGCAGGACCATCACACAGTGAGATGTCCTAATCAGACATTTTCCCGCCAATTTCCCACTGCTCGTTAAGTTAACGATCTTTTCACAGAGCGACAAATTGTCATAATTGATTTTCTCAAAGTCAAGGCAAAGACTGCAGGACCCCTCAGGAGCGCCGCTGGCCATCCCTCTGTTTTACAACACAGAGACCAAAAACATAAGAAACAACACCAACTCATTTTGTGCTGAAGAGCAAAAATGTGGTTGGTTGGTGTTTTGTGGTTTATGCTGGTCTCCCACTCTGGCTAAAGTGGTGTTCAGATGGTTTAGCTATTCAGCTGACAAGTGCCCAGAACTTCTCTAAAATCAGAAATCTAGGCCAATCTGGCCAGTCTGGAAAACCAGCAAACTAGGTTTAAGAGGAAGAGTTCACAGCCAGTGGAGTCACTTGCCCTTAAAATATGTCAGTCTGACAACTAAATCAATGCTTCTCTTAAATTGCATGAGGTGCAAACCAGCGTTAAGAGCTGAGGAGTCATTACTGGATCCTCATGTTTTCTGTGAATAAAAGAACAAAGGAAACGCATGAAAGCATGGAAGTGCTATCAAATTAAAATGATTTGAAGCAGGCAGAAACCACAGTAGCCGTTTAATTTTACTTCAGTGTGGAGAGATGTCAGACAGCATACACATTCTTCTTAAGAAAATAATGAGATTCTAACTAAATTATGGAATGTTTTCTTACAAGAATATAAAAACGTGTAAGTTCCTTTTGTCTTTCTGTAGAATTAATTTACAAAAATAATGTTCAGATCAGACTTTCAGACTTGGTTCAATTAGAAGGACACAGTCTGAAATGTTTCTTTTTATACTGATATGAATATTTTAAAACTTTCACTGAAAAGCAAGAAAAGCCAGTATGAACTGTACAAGGTTTGTTGTTGGACGGCATTCATAAAAGTATGTTCAATGAAACATTCATCCCTCTAAAACTTTCACAGACATTCTTCATCAAAATGTCTAAGAGACTGAAAAACTGATTTAAACAGCGTACCGGTTACAATGCCAAGGTCATAGATTCAATTTGCAAGAAATGCATGAACTGATAAAAGATATACCTTGAATGCACTTTAAGTCTCTTTGGACATAAATGTGAAGTTTTGCTGGCTATGGGCTGATAATAAAAATCGACTAATAAAAACTGACATACTGTATTTTATTTCTCCCATTTCCTTCACTATTCATGCCTGTATCTTTCCTCTTCTGTTTCTGCGTTGGCATTTCATTTCAGCAGGTTTAGAGTCACACTGATTATTCAGACTCACAATAGGAGAATTACTGCAAACCACAGCAGATCTGTGACACCTTCTCAATTCAAATAGTACTTTACATACTCTATCTCTTCATTAAACAGAACAATACATGAAGCAGGAAGATGATGTGGTCATACTAGTTTCTGCTGAAAACAACAGCAGACGCAATACAGAAACTGAAAGAGACAAATATAGCAGGGAGTAAAGGGAAAGAGGAAGGGAAACATCATGAATAATGCAATGGTTAGAATTGTATGTGCGCACATAATTCCAAAGTGCAGGTATCCATGACAGGAGCGAGGCTGAGGAAATTTAGAAATGAGTGAAGAAGAGTACAGATTGGAATTTTATAAGTTCGGCATTATTTAAAGTTCAAGTTTTAGTTCTTTCTTTTTTCTGTTTGGTTCTTGAATGCTACTCTATTTGTGATGTGATGACATTTTTTAGTTTCTATAAATAAACAACAGTATCTGTACTCATCCCAGCATATGTGTTGCCAGAAATGTACATTACTCACCTGATCTCATCTCCTCATCCATCCATCTATCCATCCATCAATCTCTTCTTCCTGAGAGTTAAACAAAAACATCACACAGTTGTTTCATCCACATCAAGAGTCACAGTAACAATAACAACTATAGCAAAATTAATAATCAGTAGTACTATAGGGTTGGGTAAGAATATCGATTTCTCGATTTTAATAGATTCTCATTTTTTACGCAACGATTAATCTAGCCTGTTTTTATTTAATGAATAGCACATTGTAGCACACCTCCCTTTCAATAGATCGCAATAAGCTGTTCTTTGTTACTTTTTATATCTTTTCAAATTCTGTCCATTTAATATTCAAACAATAAATGCCGTTTTGGCGCTGTTTACTGTGAAGTGACAAACCGCTGTAGCGCCTCAGTTAAAGATAAGTGAAAGCGCACGCGAACAGATGATTCTCCGCTTTAATACCAGTTCAGCATGAAATAAACAATAAACATCAAAAGGTATGTTACACCTTACCGAAATCCATATCCTCTCTCATGAAATCGCACAATCAGTGTTTCAACCGAAGAAAGAGGTCAGTACAACAGCTTGTAAACATTATGTCACGTAACGTCACATTTACCTCAGAAAAAAACATTTGCGGTGACCATAGTCTTGTTACGCTAGAAAAATGAACTCTAGAGAGAAGCATTTGCTAAATATCTGCATCATGTAACATATTAATTATAATTTTAACTGTTCTTTAATGTTTAATCTATATTTGAATACGTCTATCAAGCTTTTATGACGTTTATAAATGTTTACATTTCAAAAAACAAATTGTAGTAGAAATATAATTGTGTAATTGTAGCGGCATTATTATAAAACTTAATTGAGTGTAATTTAAAGATTTTTGTATACAAATCAGCTCATTTTAACCTTTAATTTTATAGTAATGTACCAACTGACTGTCATATCATTTTTACACCATTAGTTGAGAGACTTTTTCCCCTTGAAAATTTGACGTACTGTACCTGATATCCAAAATAAGCGATACGGAATCGAATCTTAAATCATATCGAATTGCAAACTTGTGAATCAGAATCAAATCATGAAATGTGTCAAAACCCAGCCCTAGTAGCGACTGTTCAAAAGTTTGTAGTTGGCAATAATTTGTAATCGTTTTCAAAAAAAGTCTCTTATGCTCAGCTATACTGTTGATTTGGTCAAAAATACAGTAAAAACAGTAATAAATATTATTACAATTTAAATGACTGTTTTGCATTTATTCCTGTGATCACAAGGCTGAATTTTCAGCTCTTCAGTGTCACGTGATTATTCAGAAGACATTAAAATTGTTGATTTGGTGTTCAAGAAACATTTCTTATTATTATCAATGTTGAAAACAGTTGCTGCTTAATGTTTATGTGGACACATAAACATTATGCTTGCGATACACAAGCATTTATTTGAAATCTTTGAAACATTACATTCTTACATTTCATTCAAGATACATATTTTAGTAGCATATAAAATCTGCTGAAAGCAAGCCCATGACCTTTGCCATTGCCATCACAATGCTTGACATTTGAGCTACATGAATGCAAAATTTTCCATTCAGCAATACAAATATTTCATGCAGTAATATAAGCTCATAAAAGCTGCATGCATATCAAAATACCATTTAAAGCAGTTTTAGATGGAGTGCAGCATGTCACACCGCAGGACATGTTAACGCCTCAAAAGTATTTGATGTCAGCTCTCCATTCACAGTGACAAATCATGCTTGATACCAAGTGAAATACAGCCCCAGTATAAGAAGCATAAATCAGTCATGATTTTAAAACGAGACCAGCCTTGAACTGACTTCGTGTCACCAAACAAAAGACAAACCTTAACAAAAGAGCTTCTTACTAAATGATGAGCCTATTCTGGTCCTCCTCTGCAGAATTCACTTACAAAGATAACATTGTTCCATGTTTAACCACAAGGAACAGGATTTACAGAATGTGAATGATTAAACAAGAACGTGAGTGTTCAAGCGCGTGTGGGGAAACTAAAGTGAAGGACGAGGAGTGAGACACGAAGCTTATTCAAGGTCACATCTAAAACTGTGTAATGGCTTAGCGCTGTGTTTCATTTCCTCAATCAGAGAAAACAACACACTGACACACACACACACACACACAAAAGGCTGACTACAGGAATGCTTAAGTGTATTAATATTGAATGGGTGCCTTTAATTAGAGAACAGAGCTTCACTGCTGTGGTCCAGGCAGAACTTGATTAGACAAGAACGGAGGTATCAAAGGGGTTTGAATTTGTGTGTACGTGCGCTTGTGTTCACATGTAATTGCCATGTGAAAATTATGCCGCACATCACCCCAGTTAGCGCTCAGCCTATTTTATAGGTCTTTGGTGCTCTGCCCCTCACAAGACCTCATTGTATGGCAATAACAACACTAACTATATTCTTTCTCTGCGTCTCTCGCAACCCCTGGGTTTAGTGTTTACTTTGCCATCTAGGGCCAGCTGTCACAGTTAATCGGCTGCCATTGTCGTTCTCTTGTGATATCTTGTGCCACGTTGTTAAAGCAGGGCTGTGTTTCAATCTTGGCCTGTGATCAGACGAATAACAATAAAGTTGATTTGATTTGGCATGCATCTATCTTTAATCTACATTACTTTGGCGTTGCATAATTAGACCCTTATGGATCAACAATATGGACACATTCCAGGAACGCTCTCCAATATTTGTGTTAATAATTTTACTTTATTCCTCTGAGTGGCAGATTGAGGATTAGATTTGACTGGAATTATGCCAGTTGGGTCTCAACATGGGAGATCAATGAACCCAAAGGAACATTTTCATAGCTCAGGAGGCTTAATGGAGTTCGCAGTTTGAAATATTAATTTGGTCTTCAATGTTTATCGTAAAACATCATTAGGAGAAATAAACTAGTATCAAATGAGACATAAAATAAAATAATTTGGTCTGAAGAGACATTGTGTCATTATTGTAACTAAAACTAAAATAAAAACTATTAAATCTAGATTAAACTGAAGCATTAAAATTACTAAAACTCAAATATAACTGAAATAAACTAAATTAAAAAATGACAAAATCACTAAATAAAAGCATATTTAAAATATTAATGAATACTATATTAATAATACTAAAAATAACAGTGTTGAAGGAATTTTGTAAGTAATGTTTGAATTTATATTTTAATCTATTTTCTTTTTGGTGTCTTGCCTAATCAGACCATAATATTAATCTCATAAACTGTATAAGAAATGTGCGAAATCTACTCAGGTAGAAAACTTAATGTTTTTTTTTTTTTTTAAGATAAATAGACTGAAATTTTGATTTTTTTTTCTTTTCATATAAAATTACATGTGCCAAACAATTTCATTGGTCACTTCAGTAATAAATCAGCATGAAAAGAGAACAGTATCGTGAAGGCACCTTGAATTCTTTCATCTTTTCCTTTCATCCCTCTTCTTTTTCTGGCTTTTGCATGTGCAGGCATTACCCTGTGACTGTTTCCACTACTCTGTGTTAGTGATGGATGATATATTTGATATATGTTCAGTTGGTGCATAGGACAAAGACAATGGACAGGTAATTTGGGAATGATTAAACCTTATTAAATCTGCAAAGCTGGCCAACCAGCACTTCGGTTGGGAAAAGTCACCCTGCTCTCCTTAAAGGGATAGTTCACCCAAAAATGAAAATTACCCCATGATTTACTCACCCTCAAGCCATCCTAGGTGTATATGGCTTTCTTCTTTAGACGAATACAATCTGAGTTACATTTAAGAATGTCTTGGCTCTTCCAAGCTTTATAATGCCACTGAATGGGTGTCAAGATTTTGAAGTCCAATTAAAAGCGCATCCATCCATCATAAAAACTCCACACACAGCTCCAGGGGATTAAAATCAATGCATTTGTGTAAGACAAATATCCATATGTGACCCTGGATCACAAAACCAGTAGCATGGGTCTGTTTGTAGCAATAGCCCACAACACACTGCATGGGTCAAAATTATTGATTTTTCTTTTACCAAAACATTATTAGGATATTAAGTAAAGATCATGTTCCATGAAGGTATTTGTAATTTTCCTACTGTAAAAACATCTACATTTTTGATTAGCAATATGCATTGCTACGAACTTGGACATTTGAATAACTTTAAAAGCGATTTTCTAAATTTTTTTTTTTTTTTTGCACCCTCAGATTCCAAATTTTCAAATAATTGTATATTCCCAAATACTGTCCTATCCTAACAAACCATACATCAATGGAAAGCTTATTTATTCAGTTTTCAGATGATGTATAAAACTTGGTTTCAAACAATTGACCCTTATGATTGGTTTTGTAGTCCAGGGTCACATATTTAAACTGCAATCTCTAGCTTCCACTAACTATCGTATGCACGTTCACAAGAGCGGACTCCACTGTTCCAGCAGATGACGTATGACGTAGTGTAGCATGGTCCGTTGAGAATATGCTAGTCTCGCAAGAACCAAGTTTTGTTTACAGCAAAGGAAACCCAATCTCCTCTTGGTTTATATCGAAATCCTCTTAAATTTTTCTTTACAAATCCTTGTTTTGTACTTCTAATTCATGACCAGTGTTTTATTTTGCTTTCCACTGGAACGCCACTCCCTTGTGAACGTGTACAACAGTTAGCGGAAACTAGAAATTAAGGTTTATGAAGTTTTAAATATGGATTTTTTTTTACACAAACACATCAGTTCACTTCAAAAGGCCTTTATTAACCTCTCGGAGCTGTGTGGAGCACTTTTCATGATAGATGGATGTACTTTATTTTGCTTCAAAATCTCAACCACCATTCACTGCCATTATAAAAGCTTGGACAAGCCAGGACATTTTTTAATATAACTCCAATTGCATTCGTCTGAAAGAAAAAAAAGTCATACACACCTAGGAAGGCTTGAGGGTGAGTAAAGCATATGGTAATTTTCATTTTTGGGTGAACTATCCCTTTAATAGAAACCAGCTGACCTCCCAACAGTATAAAGCACTGAAACACATTACACTGCTGTCAGTTATACATGACAATACACAATGAAACATGACAAGGCTTAACCTGTGTGTTTTATGTTTATCATTGCCTCAAGCAAAGATGTCTCCAAATGAAACTCTCACGATACACTAATTAATCCAAGCACACCAGGTATATGTAAATCCACATCTTAGAGAGTATGACAGTCTAAACAATCTTACTATAATGCATTTACTGTATGTCAAGCTACCAAAGCAAGTTTTACCACCTTAAAGGGGTCATCGGATGCTAAGTTCACTTTTTCATGTTGTTTGAACATTAATGTGTGTTGGCAGTGTATGTACAAATCTACCCTATAATGATAAAAAATCCATGCATTGGTGTTTAATTAATCAGTAAAAATAATATTCCCTTTTTTCAAATTCGAGCCATTCTCAGATGCCTGTCGTTGTGGCGTCACACCGACAGAGGCCGCTCCCACGATAGTTGATTGACATGAGCATCTTACCTAAGATCAGTTGTAACTGTCCAATCTCCATATATTGATGCCGGAGCAGGGATGTAAGTTAGACAAGAATTGAGCGATTGAGGTGTTGTGTTGCTGGATGTAATAATGAACGTAGTGGTCGTCATTTACTCCCGACATCTGCTGAAGATGCAGTGGATTGCGTTTGATTGTAAAGGGAATGCGCCTCCCGATCTACATATATCAGTCTATGTTCGCGCAAATCATTCGTGATCCAGCTTCACTTACAGCAGAAGTGTGTATAAGGGTTTTTTTTTATGAATCTTTGCGATCGCCTTTCCTAATAATGTGCTAGTTAGCAAGTTTAACGGGTAAACGCGGCTAAATGCGGCTAAAGTGAACATGCTCGTCACTCCACAGAGAGAAGAGAGGGGCGGGGCGAGCAGAGCTCATTAACGTTTAAAGCAGCCTCGACCAGAATGGGATGATTTTTGCAGAGCTGATTTTGGCAAGGTAAAAAGGGTGTTGTTTTACAAAACCATTGAGAATTTTTAACCAAAGTATATTAGAGACTTTTCATTAAGACCCTAAAGAATCATATTAACTTGTGGAAAATGGACATCCGATGACCCCTTTAAGCTGTTTTTTTGCAGGTCATAGATGGCCTACAATACCATGTTCCAAAACTCTGCTTCCAAATTAAGCTGGATTTTCCCAGCTTCTATGTTTTCTTGGCTTTGTAAAGCATTATTAAGCTCAAAGAGGTACTGTAGAGTCATTACTATATCACCATTGTGCACCATGAGACATCTTAACCCTAGGTTGCTTCATTGGACTGCACCTGCAATTAATACACTGGGAAGGCATTCTGAATGAACAGCATTCTCTAAATGACAAGTCATCAAGCTAATTGTTTGACACCGACTTCTGCTTATTCACATTTTATGGAAGACAGTTGAAGCTGTCAGCATGAGGGAACAAAAGGGCATTCATCAGCACAGCTTAAAACACCACAGGGGCGCATATCAATCCATCAATCAAACTATTATTAAACAGTGATCCACTACACTAGGTTGCCTTTTTTGTGGTAATAAACATGCATTCATGCATCGTCATGTAAATGCCTAGCCTTAGTATAGTATGAAAGAAAATCTGTATGAATAATTAATGCACGACTTATTTTAGCATCTAATTAAAATATACTGTACATCTGATTAAAATATTAAATGCATGTCCCTCAAGAATAGTCTAATTGCTTCACAAGTTAAATGGTAATAAAATAAAAATGAGTTGGCGATGACTACAAGTCTCTAGAATTAAACCCCAACCTAATGATATTTTTATATACCGTATTATTAAATTATGCTTTGTTTATGACATCTTCATATTTGTATGTTGATATGCAGATTAAAAAAATAAAAAAGCTACGGAGCCAAATGACAAATTTTAAATTGATGCTGTCAGATAACTATGATTGTATTTGCACAAACATGCTGCCTTAAAATTTTAAGTTCAGTCAACTCAAATAAGTTTAGTCAACTTGAAATGTTAAGTTGTACTAAGGGACAACTTAGATATTTGAGTTGACCAATAAATAGCTTGTTAAACTTAAAATCTGGGCTTGTTACCCAGCTGCTTTAAAATTTTAAGTTGAATCAATTTAAATATCTAAGTTGTCACTTAGTACAACTTGACATTTCAAGTTGACTAAACTTTTTTGAGTTGACTGAACTTAAAATTGTATTTTTTTTAATAATAATTTTTAGAATTATTTTAAGAAGACTTAACAAATTGTTTTTTACAGTGTAGTGTTTAAAAATGATATTTCTGATGGATAAATACAACCAGACATTAGTTTGTACATAACAGTTTCAATATGTCACTCACAGCAAATTTTCCCTACAGTCAATTCAACCTTACAATTATTTCCCAGTAATGGTTCCCTGTTCATTTAAACCCAATGGGATTCAGAAAAGGGAATCAATCAGTAGCTGTTCTGAATGATTCACAGAGTCTGATTCAATCCACCAATTCTTTTGACTGAATCATTAAAAAGAATCAGTTCATAAGAGTCATTTGTTCATGAATCATATATTCAACTTTCACTATGTTCCTTGAAGACTTATGTGCATCAACCCAGCAGGGATTAAGACATTGATAGTCTGAAAAATTTCAGCTGTGACATCGGGTGACGAAAATTCAATGTAAATTTAATGTCTAATGTCAGTGTTTATTTGATGTCCAATACCAATGTCAGCTGATGTTGATATTTGTTGTTTTTAGGTTGTGTAACCAAAATCCAACATTAAGTCAGTGTCAGATTGGCATCAAATACTGACGTCAACCCGATTATCATTCTCAACCAAAATGCAACGTCTGTCTGATGTCATGTCCAACCTGACGTTATATTGACATCCTGTGCCTGCTGGGAAACACTGGCACACATTCTAACAATATAAAATCTTAAAAAACTGCATATACTATAGACTCACACAAACTTTTCCAACTGTCACAAATTTTTAATAACTGCACTGCGATGCTCTGGCACCCCTAGCAAACTCATTTCTGAGAGGATGGGATTACCTCTTTGGGATGGTGAATGGGAGATATATACAGTAGATTGTTTTTTTTCTTTTTTTTTGCTCCTATCTCCATGCTCACTGGGACTGTTTATGTCTAGGTAGACTGTGCGACTGCAGATGGAATCTGAAGCCAAACAACGACTCAAGATGTGAAGATGTTAAAGTCAATTTAGAGGACAAACCCCATTAGTTATTTATTTAGTCTATGTCACAAAGGCTCTCAGATGAATAGAAGTTTGAGCCCCGGTACATCTTTATTCCCAAAGCAAAGTACAAAAACCACAAGAACTAAGGAACCAAGACTCACCTGTAACGTGTGCAGCATATTAACAAGAAGATCTGACAACACAATAAAAGGAACGAGAGGGTATTTAAACACTTGAACTAGGTAAACAAGACACATGTGCATAGAGCTAACACAGAGGGAACAAGAAACAATCAACAAAGTCCATGAGCCAGAGAACTTCAAAATAAAAGCGTAAAACCCAAAGGTACATGAAAAATGTACAGTTCAGAGATAGAGATCCACATCTGTCACTCTAGGGGGAATCCCAGATGGAAATGATTTATGATACCATACATTCAAAGACGAGCTCGACTTTTGGAAAAGTTCTTGAGGTTTCTAACCTCGTACATTTACATATTCCTTCAGATTTTTGAACTTCTTGGTTCAGTGAAGCTCATTGGCTATTGAGCTATCCATAATTTCTTCTCATTCTCTATCTGACTTGCGTCTTCTTTTGTATTTACTAAAATTCAGTCCTACATAGCAGTGGATTTTTTTTTTTATATATACCTTTCCATTCTTCACCTTTCTTTCACTCTGCGTATTTTTATTTTCCATATTCTTTCTTCTCAGATCTCTTTCACAAACTCTTCTGCAAAGCATGTTCTGCCATGCTGTGTTCTGGTTTTCCAGTCCTTCCCAAATGCAGTTTCCTTTGTCCACTCTATCTTGGGAATATGGCCAAGGGCAATCATTAATAATTCAAGTGGACTTCAAATGTTTTCAACTCAGCGTAAAGGTTGAGTGCTGAAACCAGGCGAGTCTTTCTGGTTGCTATTTCAATCAGGCCACCTAGGGATTCTGCACACCTGTGTGAGCCAGCCCTGTTGTCCTGAACATTGAAATTGGGTTCTAGTTAGTTTTTCTATCTGTTTTGTTTTTCTTCTAAATATAATAGAGAATTTCTCACAGAAAATTCAACAGCCACCAGCAATTTTCTGATGGAGCGATAATTACACAACCAGTTTTACTGCTTAATGAACTGTTAAAATCAACCCCTCGCAGCTGTTCAAATATTTTTAGAAAATGCGGTATATTGACAAAACATGAAAAACACCACAGCCTCATATTGCTCCTTGTATCCTAATTTGGAACAAAAAAATAAAAAATCATATTTTTGCTAGCACAAGTACTATGAAAGACACTGATTCTGTGAAATCTGTGCTCAACGCCACCATGCCAGCCTTTCTTCACAGCTCCTGTGGGGACATGTTTTCGGTAATCACTGGTTCTTAACTACTCTGTACGGCGACTAGCACACATCTCTGAACTGAGACTCACAAAGCCCCATGCAGGGTCGGCCGCATTAATGAATGGTTGCTTGGATACAGTCAAGTGCACTGATTCTATACACCGAGCTCGGCAGCCCTGCCGGGGAACACAAGTAGACAGGATCCAGCCGAAGTGCTCTCAGCCCCTGACTCTTCCTGCTTAACCCACACATGGCCAACACGCACCGGCCCTCTGCCAAAACCGCAGGAGACGCGATGAGAGTAGAAGAGACAGACTGAGGGTGTGCATTGTTTAGGGTTTGCCTGTGTCCATCAAATGCCTGTGCCTAAATAATATCAGATGGACCATAACACATGAGGTTTTCTCTGACTATATAGAGGGGTCCAAAGGTCTGCGACCATTTGTGAAAATGCTCTTATTTTCTAGTTTTATAGTTGGATACTCTTACTTTAGATTACTCTTACTTAAGATGCCAATTTTTCATACAAGTCAAGTGATAGGTCGATCTGCTTTTTCTAATTATGCTCTGAATGTATGGAACAAGCTTCAGAGCACACTGCATATGGAATTTGTAGGGGTTTTTTTTTATTTTTTTAGGAAATTGTTTTGTGTTTGTCCATTGTGTGGCAATATGTATTTTATTTTTGTAATTTTGTCCTTTGCCTCAGAGACTTGACCAGGACTCCCTGGTAAAAGAGATTTGTGTCTTAACGGGACCTTCCTCATAAAATAAGTAAATTTAAAAAATAAATAAATAAATAATATAAAATTGTATTATCAGTACAACCCCCAAAACATGAAAAGTATTGAAAAAGTTTTGCAGAATAAAGGTTTAAAAAAAAAAAGAAAAAATAATAAATACATAAGCTGACACATTTGAATGTGTATATATATATATATATATATATATATATATATATGCTATTATCAGTATTGTCATTAATAATGTTAATCATTTTTATAGTAGTAGAAGTAATAATAATAATAATAATAAAAGACTCAGAAGCTATAGCTTACATGAATAAAAATCACAAACATGACACTTGTAAATTAAATAATTTAATATATACAGATTTATTTATTAATCATTTTCAATTTTTCGAATGGATTATAAAAACTAAAGGAGCTTTAGACGATTTTTAGAGTTTTTACAGCTCTTTTGCTTTAGATTATCTATTAATGTTAAATCCACAAATAAAATGTTATGGTTTCACCTGCATCTGTCAAGGAAAAAAATAAAAATAAATAAATAAATAAATAAAAACAGCAGAGATCGATTTTATTACAATTATTTTCAAGGCTTTCATTGTATTCTCATTTAAAAAAAAAAAAAAAAGAACCTTAATAATGTTTATTAGTTCTAACAAATAAGTTATTGCTCAAAACTAACCAAAATTAAAATAATTTGTTTAGCATTTCTGCCCAGGAGAGACTTGGTGTTGTTTCCAAAAAAAAAAAAAAAAGGAAAAAGAAAAAGAATATCGGCATATTGGATATCAACAAAATTCTACCATACAATTCAGTGGAAGCTAAGAGGGCTTGAATATGCTTGTGTGCCATCTTCACTTGCTTCCGAGATCATCGTTGCCAGGGTTGTGTACGTATACATGTGGGGCAGAGATATCAAAATAGGAATGACGTCCTGTTGGGGTATGGGCGTGTTTGTTTTGGTGCTTTCAAATATCAGGTTCATTCTATAATTGTGTCATGTCCGTGAAGTATATTTTTAATATATTTTCATCAATATAAATCCCTAATGCTTAATTTTCTAGTACACAATTCTAGAATAATAATAATCACACTACTATATATTGAAAAAAGTATAATATAAATATAAATTAATTTCATAGTTTTGCCTTGAGTTAGATTAGGTTATCAAGACATTTGGGTGTGCACTGTATAAATAATAAGTGTTTATTGTGATATAACTTGTTTTATTTATGTCCAAAAAAACACTGTCAGCTAAGTTACCCACTAGAAAACCCCCACTCAAAAAGGAATGGTTTGTCCCATTCTCGCATAATTTGGACGCATAATATGATGATATCCCACACGGAAATAACCTATATAAACATATATGTTTTAATATAGGTTTTGATATAGGTTTTTAATATATGTGACATATATAAAATTGGCCGTTTTCCTATATTATAAAACGGCCAATTTTATATATGTCACATATATTAAAAACCTATATCAAAACCTATATTAAAACATATATGTTTATATAGGTTATTTCCGTGTGGGTAAATTCCATAACATGCCAATTACATGTGATACCAATTTCACGTGTTCGCACATACGTTTTTTGCATTTTTTTTTTTTTTAAGTTAGTTCTTAGTTATTGCCTTGATAATAGAAAATATGAGCTAGGCATCATGTATGACAGTTGCCAAAGTGAGAGCTAAAATGACCAGATCCTGCCATGAGCTATATAGGAGACATATCTTGTATGTACATATAGGGCTTTTTTGTGGATATAAAGAAGCAATACAGGAGACCTATATGGCCTGTATATGCACATATATGCACCTCAATTTTGCCTATATGTGGCATATATACGCATATATATTATCATATATGTGCATATATACTGCATATAGGTTTCATATATGCGCATATATCCTCATATAGGTTCTTTCCATGTGGGATTTCCTCTAGAAGCACATGGATGAAACGCTAGAAGTTACATTCTCTCTCTTTCACCTAATATTGGTTAAACTAGCAAACCTGTGTCAAGAGTGAATTAACTGTCAACAGTGTTACACAAGTATTATTGCTGACAAGACAATTAAACTAAAACTTATGTTTTGTTTATGAAAATATATTTCTAAATATACCAAATGCTCAGTAGTTTTAGGCTTCCATGTTGAGTATAGACCCAAAACACTAAAAAAGCCAACTGTGTTACCCAGTAAAGGTGGTGGACAACAAACATAAATGGTATTGTATGCACATATTTCTATGTGTGTATAGCACTTTATACAATATAGATTGTTTCAAAGCAGCTATGAAAAGTCATGTTTGAGTTTTTGGGAAACAGGAAAACTTTTTTCTTCACACTGTCAAATGTACCCCTAATTATAGAAAGACCCATCAACATCGTTTGGCAAAATTCGCTTAGTGCACCTTTAAAACAACATGAGGGTTCTAATGACTGAATGAATTTTTGGAGAACTGTTCTTTTAAGTACATATATAAATATTTTTAAAAAGTCAGTCAAATCACTTATCATGCTATCTTTAATATTTAACACTATCTGAGTCTTTCCTAAGTCTCAGCTTGCACTGACTTCTTGTATTGTAACAGCAAATGATACTTGGTGATCCTGGCACAGACTGACTAGCTCAGTGCTAATGAACAACCTGTTTGGCACAATCTCTAATACACGACGACAGCCATGGAGAAATCAGTCCCACAGCAGACAGTAGCCAAAGCCAGTCAAGAAACTCTCATTGATCCTTCTTTGGTAAAAGAAGTGCTTGAAATAAAGGAACCCAATCAATCCTCTGCCTGGGCGACGTGGGCTTGTCCCCAGGGTGACAGAAGGGACCGATGGCCTGTTGACATTCTCCGTCTGACTGATTCATCAGCTGTGGGGTGAAATCAGAACAGAACTGACAACGAGCCTGAGTCTCTACTAACGACGGCTGTCGAGGTGGAATGTTTCACCGTCAGCCTACATCTCACCGTTAATGGGCTGTAATGGGGGAGGGAGGAGCTGTGAGTATTGATTCTGCTATTGGGTAAGATGTTGTAACATCTTACTCTGTAGGGTGATAAACGCTGATAGAGTTATATGAATCTCCAGTCAGACACATGTGATCAATATTTCTATCGTGCCGGTACGTCTCTCAGCGCTCGGTGTAGTGACAGTTAGTTTGTCTCTGCTGACAGGAAGTTCAATTCAGGAAGACTCGTTCCAGATCTTGTGTATATATAGCAAAGATTTTCAAAATATTGAGCATGTGACATCATCCAGCAAGTTGAATTCCTTGATAACTTTTCACAATGTCAGAATTTAAAAATTGAACATAATAATGATCTGTTTTTGCTCAAGGGGATTGTTTCTGTTGCACAACACTGTAACAGACATGTCTGAAATACAGGTTTTTGTCTGCTTTAACTGATAATCTGCTTCATTAATTATGAATAATGATAAAACAGACAAATTATTTCCACAACATCAGAGAGTGAGAAGATAACAGCAGGATAATACTGTATATCTCACTCTAGCAGGTTAGTGCTAAGAGGCTTGTTCTTTATGCAGATTAATTGCTGAACTTAATTCTCCTCTTGACTGACCTTGGTGAGGTAGTGACAGACTCTTTAATTAACACCTATTAGCAACAACACAGGAAATAAAGAAAAAGATGAAGAGACTCATTACACTGTTAAAACTTGTTTTATTATGTCTGTCTGGTGTATCTATCTATTAGGGTTGTAATGGTACGTGTATTCGTACCGAACGGATCACGAGGTAAATTCCAAATGGAAGTGATCATCCCTATGCCCTACTCCCTTCGAAGGGCAGAGCCATTGGAGACTTTGGCGTGAAGCCATTTGGAATGCACTTGGCAAAGGAAGCGACGTAATTTCCGCCTTATCTTCAGCTGGCACGTTCCTGTGACAAAAGCAGATGTCACTGGTTTAATGACATAAACGTCTATTTATTGTTGTTAGCATAACTGCTGCAAATAAACATACATTTTTTATTTTAAAAAGTTTATATATATATATATATATATGTGTGTGTGTGTGTGTGTGTTTATATCAGAGGCTGCGCTAGACTTTAACATTGTCCGTCATTTTGATGGACAGGGTCGTAAAAATTCTGTCATAATCTATTATTACTCGTCATTTTAATTTTCATATTTTAATTAGAATAACACATTTAATTGCTTTTATTTTTGTCTACATTTCATTTCAGATGATTGCAGTTTCTGTGTACTCGCCTGTGCGTAATCAAACGCATAGGAAAACATTCGAGACAGTTTCGTTTTTGTTCTGGATGCCCTGCTCTGCTTGCAGACTGGAGCGCACTCACCACCAACTGGACAGGGGTGGGACTGCAGCTACAATTTATAATAGATCACCCTCAGAGTAATCTGTCAAAATGATGGATGGCCTTCATATTTTTCCGTCACTGACAAAAAATTCCGTCAATGACAGACAATTTTCGGTTAATGCGACCTCTGGTTTATATATGTGTGTGTGTATATATATATATATATATATATATATATATATATGCTATTTGCAACCATTATGTTAACAATAATAAAAAGACATTTATGTCATTAAAATGGCGACATCTGCTGACGGACACCGTGCTGCATTGTCATGGGAACGTGCCAGCTGAAGATAATGAGGAAATTACGTTCCTTTGTCAAATGCATTCCAAACGGCAACAATGGCACGCACATGCTCTGCTCACTCCAAAGTCTCCACTCCAAGGAAGTAGGGCATAGGGATGATCACTTAAGTTTGGAACTTACCTTGTGAATCGTTACGTACGAATATACGTACCGTTGCACCTCTGCTATCTATCTGTCTATCTATCTATATTAAGATATTTTGGCATCAGCAGCGTCACACGCACAAGTCGTTGTACTCTCTTGAATGCGGCGAAGACTGACACGGAGAAGAAGAAATTGTTGAATGAAGTCATTATTATTCTCGTAGCTTCATAAAATTAAGGTTGAACCACTGGTGTCACATGGACTATTTTAACGATGTCCTTACTACCTTTAGGCCTTGAACATGATACTGTAGTTGCATTGCTGTTTATGCAGGGTCAGAAACAGTGTTGCCAAATCCACGGTTTTTCACGGTGACCCCAATGACATCATATTTAGCCTCTGAAATTACATTTACCAGGGGAACCCCAATAAAAAACTTGTATTTTATCCCCCGGAATGCGAGTTTTAACGGGGGGACTCCCCTCGAAATGCAATTGGGATAGTTTTGAGTAGCAATTGGGCGGGTTTCGTTGGAAAAACCTGGCAACCCTGGACAGAAAGCTCTCGGATTTCATCCAAAATATTGTATAATTTGTATTCCAGAGATGAAGGTCTTATGGGTTTGGAAGCACATGAGGGTGAGTAATTAATGACAATTTTCATTTTTGGGTGAACTAATGCTTTAAAAATATAAATTCTGTCATTGTGTACTTATTTTCATGTTGTTCCAAACCTGTATAATTTTCCAAACTGCTCTTTTCCAAATAATGAGAGTGAATGGTTACCGGGCTATTAAGCAAGATTTCCAAGGCAGGAAGTTCAGCGAATAACGTAAATTTGTATTTTTTTTTTTATCACTAACAGTTACTATATTGCTTCAGACGACTCATAAAATAGTGCAACATCATACTAAACATTTTAATTTTGTTTTATGGTGTGTTTTTATCCTTTTTGGAGCTGAACAGCTTTTGGTCTCCATACACTTTCATTCTATTAAACAGAGAAGCATTAACATTCTTTAAAGCATTAGTTCTCCCAAAAATGAAAAACTGCAGAATACTTACTCACCCTCAGGCTATCCAAGATGTAGATGAGTTAGTTTTTTCGTCAGAAGTGATTTGGAGAAATTTTGAATTTTGGATTAAATCACTTCTGCACTGAATGGGTGCCATCAGAATGAGAATTTTCAGCAAATTTTAATTTTTGGCTAAACAATTTCTTTAAAACATCCCCTTGAGCCTTATGAAAGAAAGTCATACAGGTTTGGAACAATGTACGTGAGTAAATGACACAATTATATTTTTTGGACGAGCCATCCCATTAAAATTTCTGTTGATATTTACTGTTATTTTAGCCATGCAATTGACCCTTCGCTAGAAGTTTGATTGACAAGCGATCTGATCAATCATAATATCGAATCTGATATTTTTGTCCAACAGGAGACATTGGATTAATGTCGTTGGACTTGAACTTGAAAAATGGTGTGTATTATCTTTCCGTTGAAATTGAAACAAGATACCTTCTTATGGTCATTCATGTTTATTTTGTGCTATAACTAGTAAAGAAGAAGAAATTAACGGTTCACCTGCCGCTTGAACTGAACACATTAAACATCCACAAAATGTTTTTTATTGTTTGAATTTCTTAAAAAATGACTAAATTTGAAAGCTGAGCTTTCTTTCACACCTAAAGTAACGTGCTCTGTCGTGTGTATCAGCACATTGTCAGTTTCCTCTTTGCTCTGTGATGTATTTTTCACTGTATGAGAACATGACGTGTAGCCTGAGAGCACCATGGCTTGTTGGACATAGCAACAGTAAGGAAGGGGGACAGGTCTTTACGAAGGGTCAGTTGCCCTTATTATCAGAGATTGTGGTGTTGCAGATTCAAGTGTTTGAAAAACATTATTGATGCACATTGCTGAAGCTTACTCACACCAGGAACAAATAACTACAAAGTCTTCTGACATTTTAAACGTTTGAGCTCTTTAAAGTCAGGGGAATTTCTGACTGGATGGTGAAGGTGGTGTGGACTTCTGTACTCTTATAGAATTAGAGTGATGTTTAAAACTTAATAGTTATTGTTATCGTCCTTGGTTTAACAGGCTTTTAGAATGTTAGCGGTGATTGTCATAATATTACATAAACGTACTGGCAGAAATTACAGACAAAGAGGTGATCAAATCATAATAGTATTCAGAACAAGAAATATTTCAACAGGTCTACCTTGCTTTGTCAGGTTGCCATGGTGAAGTTTCTGTCTTGGCTGCGCTGAGGAAAAGAATTGTCCACGGATCCATCAATCAACGCTCTGAGCGAACGTCCATTGGTCCTGCAGCACTGGAGAACTCTCATTGACAGAGAGCAGCTGTTCCCTCAAGCCCTATTATGACACCATCAAGGAAATGCAGTGGAATGGTGTGACATGAAAATAATGAGGCAGGGATGAGCAGGACAAACATCAGTCTGAGGACACACTTTTTTACCCTTCATTTTATCTCAATAACACCGGCAATGTGTTATGAATGTCCATCATTAGGACAGAGTCTGTTTGACCCGTAGGATTTCATGCCTTTGCTAAGTTTGGATCAAAGACATTCCTTCCATATTCCTGTCATTCTTTTTTTTTATTTATTTTTATATGTGGTATTTTTATTTTTTTTATGTTTTTGCAATGAAATGCAACAAATGTGCAACCAGTAAAGAAAACACAATGTAACATCTACTGCTGCTCATTATGCTTTAGGGGGGCAGTCATTGGCTGCTGCATTCGAATAGTTAATTAAGTAGCTCTGTGCAAGCTGTGGGAGCTGTAATATTAATAAATGTTATTTAGAGTTAATATGGGTTATAGTTCTGTTACTTGCTCTGTTTGTTGGTTGTATGTAAAAACACAGGGTTTCATTTAAAGTTACCCTTGTGGAGATTAATGATCCTTTGAAATACCTGTGAGCCTGTTTAGGGCAGCTGTAGTTATAAATGTTAGTGCCACATTAAAAGAGTAAATACTGTTTGTGCCAGGGAAGTTCCTACTAATGAGTTTGGAAATTAGAATTATGATGACTATGTGCTTTAAAGTGATTGTTTGTAGCAATAATGCATTCAAAGTATTTGCACATAACACTTCACTCTTTTCCACATACTAAGGCTAGAAACTTGAATGCAACAATGCACATTATCCACATTAGGTGTATAATGACATTTTAGCATATCTTTTTATTATTCCTGAGCCGCCACAGAGAATTATGGGAAATGTAGTTTGGTTGCAGAAGTCTGCATCCTCAAACCATATGAGTATTTTTTTAGTATATTACATTTTACAATGCACTAAAAACATATCAAAACACAAAAACAGTACTATATTAAAAACAATACATTAAAATATAAAATACTTTTAAATTAGCACAATATTTCACAGTATTACTGTTTTTACTGTATTTTTGGCCAAATAAATGCAGCCTTTGTGAGCACACAGTTTCTTTCAAAAACACTTTCCATTACAGATTTTTGTAAATGCTTATTAAATGCTTAAATTGGCATAAATTACATTTTTAAATATAAATATATGTTACATAAATTAAAATATATTAAATATACACATTTAAAATATTTTTATATATATATTACATTTTAAAATACATTAAAACAGGAAAAGCATATCAAAACATGTAAATGCTTAATAAATTAGCATAAATTACATTTTAAAATATAAATATATATTACATAAATTAAAATATATTAAATATACACATTTAAAATATTTTTTAAATATATTACATTTTAAAATCCATTAAAACATGAAAAGCATATCAAAACAAAGAAAAACGTATATTAAAGGGGTCATCAGATGCCCATTTTCCACAAGTTGATATGATTCTTTAGGGTCTTAACGAAATAATATACTTTGATTAAAAATTCTCAATGGTTGTGTAAAACAACACCCTTTTTACCTTGTCAAAATCAGCTCTGCAAAAACATCCTGTTCTGGTCGAGGCTGCTTTAAATGTTAATGAGCTCTGCTCGCCCCGCCCTTCTCTCCTCTCTGTGGAGTGACAAGCCTGTTTACTTTAGTCACATTTAGCCATGTTTAGCTGCTAAACTTGCTAACTAGCACGTTACTAGGAGAGGTGATTGCAGAGAGTCATAAAAAAAATCTGTATGCTCACTTCTGCTATAGGTGAAGCTGGATCACGAATGATTTGCGTGAACATAGACTGATATATGTAGATCGGGAGGCACATTCCCTTCACAAACAAACTTAATCCACTGCATCTTCAGCGGCTCAGATGTCGGGAATAAATGACGACCACTATGCTCATTATTACATCCGGCAACACAACACCTCAATCGCTCAATCTGAGATATTCTTGTCTAATTTACACCACTGCTTAGGCATCGAAACAATGGAGGTTGGACTGTTACAGCTGATCTGAGGTAAGACGCTCATGTCAATCAACTATCGTGGGAGCGGCCTCTGTCAGTGTGATGCCACATATTATTTTTACAGATTAATTAAAAACCACTGCATGGATTTTTATCATTATAGGGTAGATTTGTACATACACTGCCAAACACACATTAATGTTCAAACAACATGTAAAAGTGAACTTTGCATCTGATGACCCCTTTAAAAAACTAAAATAGAAAACCGATTTAAATGAACATAACATTTCACAATTTTTCAGTTTTTTATGTATTTTTGACCAAATACAATTGAACGGTAAATAAAAAATTGAAAGTAGCGTATAATATCTCAGTATCATATATTAATATATCAATATATCTGCTTTTGATAAACTTTAAGAATTATTTCACTTCTAGAATAAAAAATTCTTGATAATATTGGGTTGAAGGTCCAAACTGCAGTTTCAATGCAGCTTCAAAGGGCTCTACACAATCCGAGTCGCAGAATAAGGGTCTCATCTAGCGTAACGATAGATCATTTTCTAAATAAAAATACCAGTTTATATACTTTTTAACCACAAATGCTCATCTTGCACTAGCTCTGCAATGCAAGTCTACGAAATCACACATTACGTAATCATGTTGGAAAGGTCACGCTCAATAAGTTCTTCGTTGTGTACTCTGGTTCAAAAAGGTAGAGTAGGATGAAAAAGTCCATCTCATTTTATCCTCCAAATTCAAAAACGTCCAACATCGTTATTTTACATTTTGTGGGTTGGACGTTTGACTTTCTTAGACGTTAGCGTTGTAAACACTGGGTCGGTACTTCCGCCCCTACATCACAAGTGATCTTTCCAATGCACTCTTAAAAATAAAGGTGCTTCACGATGCCATAAAAGAACCTTTTTTGTCTAAATGGTTCCATAAAGAACCTTTAACATTTGAAGAACGTTTCTGTTTCACAAAAGGTTCTTTGTGGCCAAAGAAGGTTCTTCAGATTATAAAAAGGTAAGAAAAAGATGGTTCTTTAAAGAACCTGGTTCTTCTATGGCATCACTGTGAAGAACCTTTTAAAGCACCTTTAGTTTTAAGAGTGAGGGACTACGTAATGCGTGAAGTTGAGCTAGTGCACTGGGATTGTGTAGAGCCCTTTGAAGCAGCATTAAAACTGCAATTTGGACCTTCAACCCGTTGGCTCCCTTTGAAGTCCACTATATGGAGAAAAATCCTGGAATGCTTTCCTCAAAAACCTTAATTTCTTTTTCGACTGAAGAAAGAAAGGCATGAACATCTTGGATGACATGGGGGTGAGTATAATGTCAGGAAATTTTTATTCTGGAAGTGAACTAATCCTGTAAGATATGCTTTCAATGAGCATGCAAAGAGCTACTGGACCAGTGGCAGCTGTAGAGACCAGGCCTCACTCTGTGCCCTGACAGACACGTTACAGCCGCTATACTCGCCACACCACGCTCTCACACCTCATCTCTCAGAAAGAAAGATGCAGACAGACACACACATTTTCCTCTCCTCTAGAGAGTATGTAACTAGGTCATTCTATCCCATATGCGAGCACATCCTGAACTCTGTCAGGTAGCACAACTCTCTCTCTCTCTCAAAGCTGAAACAAAAGTCAAATCTAATCAGTCCAACCACAATTCAGTCAACTATAATGCCACTATTTATTCACTGTACATTGTTTGGACAGCGAATCCTACCGGGAACACATTTTTAACCAAAGATAAACACACTTGACACAAACTAAACATCCATTACACAAAAAAGTCTACTGTGACAGAATCAATTTGATATATGGATGAGAGCAGCTTCAGACTAAAATGCTAAAATGATAGATTTTGTTAAAACAACAAGACCCCTCAGTGAGCATGGGAGGGGTTGAGATCCATTTATCACAGTGGTGTTGTGTTAATTTAGCTAAAAATATGAGCTGATTGTTTAAATCATAGAGTGGATGTTATTCAACAAAGAATAAACACCAATTTTAATCTTCTCTTTTTTGCTTTACAAGAACATAGTAATCTAATGCCTACTGTTCTGTTATGCAAACCTTTTAATAGGTATCTCAAATGTTCCAGTATGTTTCATAGACTATTATACTTTATGATCTATGACTTACAACACTCTGTAGTTTTACTTTTTATCAGGAAGTTACAGCCATTAGTGTACAAACTAAAGAATTCACCACCATTGCTACACTTTCAGTACTTCAGAAGGTCACAGAGAAGTGCAGAATAACTTCTAAATGTCTGTCTTGAATTGCTTGATGTTGGTGGTCATTATTCCATTGAGTAAGAGGAACGCTTTGAATGGCAAAAAGAAAATTACTGCACTTTGAAACATTGCCACATATCCAAAGTTATCAAATACCACCTGGATCATTCAGACAGCCATTAGAATAATAATGAGACAAAACAAACTCATCACAACTGTAATGCGTCGTGCTGAGAGTATTCAGTTATGAGGATGTCTGGGTCTATCAGTCATTGATGGAAAGTTAATTTTGGATGGAGAAATCAGTCTGTCCATTGCCTCTGACTTTATCTTAAATTTACAAGTTAACCTTGTAAAAAAAAGTTTCAGAATTATACAGTATTTATCACCTGAGTAACCAATGAGAGCCGCCAAGATGGATTCTAACTTTCTAACTAGTGCTCTGGTCTGCATAGAAATCCATGTTAAAATGTGGTAAAAAAAAATCGGCTGAATTAAACTGAAACTTTTTCAGTATAACTAAACATAAAAATGTGTGCAGGGTTAAACTGTGCTGTTGTTGGCTGCCACAGTAACAGCAATAAGCTTAAGGAATTCCTGTGATGTACTTGTTTTCCTGATCACCAATCTGCCCTGTGTCCGGCGCTATGATATGCTATGTTAAAAAAAAAAAATCTAAGATTACGAGTTTAAAATCATAATATTTTGAGAATGAATTATGAGAATAAAGTTGCATTATTATAAGAATAAAGTCAAAATATTTCGAGAATAAAGCCAAAATTACGACGATAAAGTTGAAATTATTAGAATAAAGTCAATATGTTTTGAAAACAAAGTCAAATTTATGAGAATACATTCAAAGTGCTTCAAAATAAGGTCAAAATATTTTGAGAATAAAATCGAAATATTTCGACAATAAAGTCAAAATTACAAGAATTTGTTGCAATTACAAGATTAAAGTTATAATATTTTGAGAGTGTATTCCAGCTTATTGCGCATGCAAATGGCCCGGATTGGGAGCACCGGGAGATATTCCAAAGTCTCAGCTTCAAAATTTGTCAGTTTTATAGTGAAATACAAACAAGTATGTCTTACAATAATTAGTTTTTCACGCTCTTTAATGTGACGTGACAGATCGCTGTATTCGCTTCAGTTTAAGCGGCATATGAATCAGTCATCTTTCCGATTACAATGAGACATTTGTTTAATTAAATTAAGCTATACTTCTGATGTTCTTTCATGTTTATATCATGCTATAAACTTGAAATAGGAAATACACATTTATAGTTTGTATTTAATGATAAAACTGACATAATTTGAAAGCTGAGCTGTATTAAAAGCAACAAAGCACAAAATTATTGTGAGTACTGAGTGACTGGTGTGCTACAAATAATGAATGCAAGACGTTAAATATTATTTCCAATCATTTACTGTATTATACCGTGAATAAAACAGCTTGTGAATAGTCACTTACATACCTCAGAAAAGACTTCAGAAAGACCTTCAGAACGTTTATGGTTTTTAATTAAATACATGTGAGGATACACATTTTGCAGAGTAGGTGGTGGAATTTTCACAAAGAAAACAATATAATTTAATGAATTAACTGATTCACATGAATACAGCGATCTGTCCCACCATATTAAAGAGCGTGAAAAACACATTATTGCAAGACACATTGTATTTCACTACAAAACTTACAGATATTGAAAGCTGAGATTTTGTTTTATATTAAAAGAACCAAAAGCACATACCTTATTGCTATTATTGGGTGGCAGGCGCAATAAAAATAGGCTTAATGAATGCAATCAAAGAAATAATATTTCCAAACATACTTCTCCTGTGCTCCCAATCCGGACCATTTGCATGGGTAGGCTATAATCTTAAAATATTATAACTTTAATTGCTACAATTTAATTCTCGTAATTTCAAGTTTATTCTCGAAATTTTGACTTTATTTTCGTAATTTTGGCTTTACTCTTGAAATATTAATCTCATAGTTTAATCTCGTAATCTTAGATTTTTTTGTTTTATTTTTTAACATGGCACTAAACATGACACTATTTTGCCTTGCATAATCAATGACAAAAGAAATAAAGCAAGACTTAAAGTGCTTACATTAAAATACTGTGTGAAATAATAAAATAATGTGTGCTAGTATCATTTTGTGGAAAAATCCCACAAACTTCGCCTGATCAGGAGCTGTATATTTGTGCCCTCATCTGTTTTCAATGCAGCTAACCTTGTGTCGCTTCATGCAATCTTTCTACTCATTAAACTATGACAGGTGAGTTACTGCAAAAAGACGGTAATGCCACGTCATGTGCATGACAATGCACATGTCATGTGCATTGTAAAACTATTTTTACAGGTTTAACGTTACATTATCGGCTCAGAAAAAACGTTAATTTGACTAGAAACACCAGAGACGGAAATGTAAAGCATCGTTCCGGTTAGGCCAGACTTCCGTGTTCAGGAAAAAGGTGGATAAAAAAAAGATTTTACTTACTATAAAAGTATGAACGTGGCATGTAGGCATGTAGATCATGTTTTGATCATGTTGATAATTTAGAGGCTTTTTGCATATCAAATATGATACAGTAAGCTTTAAGGTTAATGAACAACTAAATTAAGTACATAAAAAGCCAAAGATCTAGCCTTAACCCAAATGAATTGTTGCTGCAAAACCTGAAGCAAGTAGTTCATGCAAAACAGTCCAAATATATCACTGACCTGAAGAAATGCTGTAAAAATGGGCCAAAATATCTTAATGTGGACATGAGGAAATTGAAGTATCCCAAATGCATTCATTGGGGCTTTGTGAATGAACATGCTTTGCAAAGTTCTTTCCACCTGGTGTGTACTGCTAAATGTTTATTCGCATCTCAGCTTGGTAGAGCGGTGTTTTTATTTAGATGCCATAAATAAATCATCATGAATGAGTCATGATCATTAACAGCGGCAGGTCAGTGATGACATATGAATTAATGGCCATTTAAACATGCTGTAAATGTTCTCCAGGGTCAATAACAGCGCAACATGTTTTACGGTGCGTTCCTTGTGTCAGTGAATGTTTAATACTCAATTACGGTTTTCTGGCTCTGCCAATGGAGGCTGGTTTATGATCGATGACAAAGCTGTGTGCATGCTTCATTTAAATATTCCTTGTAAAGCACATTGGGAGTGTGTGAAGCTACATCATAATGACGCAGCATGCAGCTCCTCTTCACTCAGTGAGCAATGACACTTTCAATACAAAGAGCCCCTTTTCTCGCAATGTTGTTCACTGATACCTAGAACTATGATGCACCCACTTTGACCGACCACCTCCATGGGCATCATCACACTTTCACCTCATATAGCACCTGCAACAAGACTAAGCACTTTGCCGTCCTCACACCCTGATGGTCAAATCAACTTTCTGTACGTGTGAACAGCAAAAGTCACCCCTTTCAAAACTTGTGACTCTCTACAAAAATAGTTTTTTGCCTGTAAAAGTTTCTAATCCGCCTTCAAACCAGATACACAAAGGGTTAGTTCACCCAAATATGAAAATTCTGTCATTAATTACTCACCCTCATGTAGTTCCAAACCTGTAAGACATGTTCAAGGTCCAGAAAGGTAGTACCCAGATAGCACACATACAAGATGTCTATTAAAGATCACTTGATCTGGAAAGCATCTGCGGTGTACAAACATCTGACAGATGTCTGTAAGATGTCAGTTTTACATACGTTCTAAATCATAAACATCTTAAAGACATCTAATAGATGTCTATTTGACATCTGATAGGAACGTCCTATTGACGTACTGTATTGCAGATGAGCAAACACTCTAATAAATACGTCTTCCAGATGTAAATGCAGACGTCAAATAGACGTCCGAAATGTACATTGGGCACAAGCAGAATATATTTTTGTGTAAATTGTACGTAAAGCTGTTCTGACATAAACTTTCAAATTCATGCAAATGTTTGTATTTTCAAAATGTTAGTTGGTATGAAAGAAATGTATGTTATTGAATATTTATTGTTATGCATATGTTGTGGGCCTATTAGTCTTTTTTGCATTTATACTGGAGCCAAACCTGGGAAAGTAGGCCAGCATATTCCACTGCATTCCTGGACAAGCAATTTGCGTAGCTTTATACTACAGGGCCGTTGAATGCTTGAATCTGATTGGCTGACAAACATTCTGAAGGTATGCATTATTTTCAGGGAAACGCACTAGCGTTGCCAAGTCCGCGGTTTTCCTGCGGAATTGGGCTACTTTTGTACTGTTGCTGCAGGATGTTTTTGATGTCCGCGGGTTGAAGCAACCCCAATAACGTCATATTTAGCCCCTAAAATACGGATTTACCAGGGGTACCCCAACAAAAAAACATGTATTTTATCCCCCGTATTTCGGGAAGGTCTGTGTTACGCACAAATTACTCATTACTAGAATTTACTCATATGTTTACGAAAGTTTCATGAATGAGGCTCATTGTTAAAATAATCCATGTGACATCAGCACTGTTGGGCATGTTACTTTTAAAAAGTAACTAGTTATAGTTACTAGTTACTTCTTACAAATATTAACTGAGTTACATTATTATAAAAGTAGCTAATTACCAGGGAAAGTAACTATTGTGTTTAAATATGTCAAATAACTTGGATGCCCCCAATATTAAATAATATGTTAAATGAATGAAATTTAAATAAAAATTAATGACATTTTTAGTTTACTCACCAGACTAATATTAAATATTAGTTAGCACAGTTATTTTAAAATATCCAACACTTAGCATCAGTCAAAAAACTAAAAATAATACTGATAAGATAACAAAACTACTATGAATTCTACTACTAACAATATAAAACGCACCAAGGATTAATGAGCTGCTGGCATCATGAATATTAATCACGTTGTCTGCGTTCACTCAAACTGATTTGCTGAAATAAAAACATGGACGATAGTAGGTGAGCGCCAGCCAATGAGATTGCCATTTGCGTATTAGTTCCGCCTACTACCGGAGAAACCAGCAGTTCTTAAAAGCTAAAGAATTCCAAAGGAACTCCGTTGTTTTGATAGAAAAATACAGACAAGAATATTGTTTACATGTAGCGCGTCAATTCTGCATGGTATATAAGGCTCTCTCGCTCTGTATCTTTCTTTGCATGTGTGTGAGACAAAGTGACAGCTAGTCATGTGCCTTCACACGAAAGTGTATGTTCGTCAAATACAGGTACGCGGTGCATCCATTCAGATGTATTGAAAAATAAAATTGTAGTAATATTTAAATAAATAACAGTAACGCTGCATTTTATTATGGCGTTGTAAGGGGGGAAACAGTAATTAGTTTGATTACTCGTTACTGAAAAAAATAACACTGTTTATTTATAACGCCGTTATCTGGACATCAGTGGTTCAACCGTAATGTTATGAAGCTACAATATACTTTTTGTGCTCAAAGAAATCAAAAGTAACGACTTCATTCAACAATTTCTTCTCTTCCATGTTAGTCTTTGACAAGCGTTCATGAGAGTACCACAACGCATGCATGGTACGCAGGAGCCGCCATTCTGACGTAGAACCCGGATCCACTCGTTATTTTTGTTTTCTTTTATGTACAAAAAGTATTCTCATAGCTTCATAAAATTAAGGTTGAACCACTGATGTCACATGGACTATTTTATCAATGTCCTTACTACCTTTCTTGAATGTGGTAGTCAGTGTTTGGGAAAGTTACTTTTAAAAGTAATGCATTACAATTTTGCGTTACACCCTGAAAAAGTAACTAATTACGTTACTTAGTTACTTTTTATGGAAAGTAATGCATTACGTTACTTTTGCATTACTCTTTAAATCTGGGCAGGGCTTGCTTCTTTGTTTTTAATATAAAACAATTCTAATGTAAAAGCCCTTTTACACCAAAAGGGAAATGAATTCACTTCAGGCTGACAGAAAAAAACATTTATGCAGGAGATCACTCTTCAGCTATAAAAAAGCACAAATGTTAAAGTAATTTTTGCTTATTAGTATGGTTGAATTGCATCATCGAAGGTCAGCAGCAAAGACACTAGTTAATAAAATGGGATTAAATACATAAAGGATATTTGTTTTATTTAACACATTTAATTATTGCAGGGTTGCGTCATATTCTGAGTTTGCATTTCACTGTTTTTATTCGTTTTGAGGAATGCTGAATCTGTTTTTTGTGAGTAAGATGAATTAATGCATGTTCACATTTACTCTAGAATACAGTAACAGTAAGGAGTAATCATGTTTACTCCTAATTTCCCAACAGGAGACTTGTCAATCAATAAATGGGGGAAAAAGTAATTGGCGTTACTTATTTAAAAAAGTAACTCAGATATTTTCCTAGAAATTCAAAAGTAATGTCTTACTTTACTAGTTACTTGAAAAGAAGTAAGATTATTACGTAACTTGCATTACTTATAATGCGTTAGTAGTTCTGTTGCTGCCTACGAAGCTCTCGGATTTCATCAAAAATATCTAAATTTGTGTACCGAAGATGAACAAAGGTCTTGAGGGTGAGCGATTAATGACCGAATTTTTATTTTTAGGTGAACTAATCCTTTAACACTAATCCCTTTGCATGTTTGTAATGACCAAATTCATTATCAAGGCATTTTTAACTTTAAACCATTGTATCCAGATAATAATTTGAGTCTTCAATCCATAATATTGCTTTCTCCAAAGTTGTCTTGTCTGAATCAGGGGAGAAATTTGCACAGATCAAGAACTGTTTATAAATGAAAACAGTTCAAAACAGTTCTAAACAACTATGTTGGTGGATTTTGATGTGAGAGGATATCAGTGAACAGACTTTTCCACAGGAAGAAGAATTATAATGGATTATGAATCTATTCATTGATAGACTGGAGTTGTGTGGTTTACTTGTGGATTATAGTGATGCATTATTATGATGCTTTTATCAGCTTTTGAGACTCTCATTCTAATTCATTCTTGTTGGACTCTGTGTGACCTCTGTGTGACATAAGGCTAAATTTCTCCAAATCTGTTCTGATGAAGAAACAAAATCATCTACATTTTAGATGGCCTGGAGGTAAAAACTTTTCAAAGTTTCGTTTTTATTAAAATCTTAAAATGTTTAAGGTTGTTTAGATATTTCTGCTGGAAAACAAGAAAATAATACTGATTTACTGATGTACTGACAATACTGATCTTTTCATTAAGTAAAATTAATCATGACAGAAGTCTTGTGCTTTATATTAGGTAGTAATTGTATTTTCCCAGCGTCTCTTTGAATTGCATGCTTGACATTTATACACCATTGAATCTGAAACACTTTGAAGTTGCTTTGGATGAGCGCCTGGTTAATGCCCTAAATGTACATGTACATTTTTAGACAGTGAATGGAAACAGGAATAAAACAGGAAAATGAAATACACAGCTGTAACAGAACATACAATAAAACTAGTAATATTGTGAAATATTATTAAAGTTAAAGTTACAAAACAAGAGTTTAAATATATAATAAATTGTAATTCATTCCTGTGATGCCAGTGTCACATGATCTTTCAGAAATCATTCCATTGTGCAGATATAGTGCTCAAGAAACGTTGTTATTATTATTAACCAATCAATGTTTGAATGTTGTTGTAACAACAACATATCTTTAAACACCCAATATCCAATTCGACCAGGCTCTAAAATGCACTAAAATAATGTTGCACTATGAAGATATAAGTCATTGTCATGCTTTTTAGTGCAAACACATTCTTTTAATGCAAATTAGGCTTTTTATAGAAATGCCATATTCACAAAACCCATTGCAGAAAGCATAAAGTACATAAATATGAACATTTGTTATTATTATTAAATTAAATTAAATTAATTTGATTAAAAAAAGGTTTGTTTTTCTTAAGATTTGCAGTATCTAAATTGCATTCATTACTGATATTTTGGATCTGTTTGTGCCATGACCTCATTTGCATAATTCCTTGAGTGAATCGGGTGCTAAAACAACACAGACAGTGTGAGCAAATGAACATTAGCGAATCCCCCCTCAACCCCCAGTGTCTGGGTTGTTGTCATGGATACTGCATAAGCTTGTGACTTATGTCATGCGGAGTTTCACTGAATTGCACTAGAGTTTCTTCTTGGGACCTGAATTCATCTCACGTTGGTCATCAGCAGTTCTAAGTAGTTTACATATCTGATGTTTTAGGAGAGGAAGTTTGTGGTGCCGGCGGTGCTGTGCTGTTTATGGAGCTTTGAAGCTCATGAAGTCGAGGTAATGTCGGGTCAGCTTATTGCCAGTGTGACAGGACAAAATTTTCCATTTCGTATGACAAGAGTGATATGTGTGTTTACAGAGGGCCAGTTCTGCCTCTGCTCTCTCCCCTTATAGAGTAAGACAGCCAGCAAAGGGTTCCCAGCATACTGTTATGCTGTTCAAGAGGTTAACGCACCGTATATGTGTATACATGGCGCGTGTGTGGTCTGAAAAGAAGGGGGCGTCGCGTACGATGTGCACCTGGGTGCCATAACAGCTTTTTTTTTTGTGCTGACGTACATCAACACGTGTACGTGTACCCTTGATTGCACACTAATATACACACTTACGCAGTGCCTTTGGGCCTTGAATACAGTAACCTTTAACAGACTCGCCACAGCTGCGGCTCCTATAGTCTCCCTGCAGGCTTATTTATTCAGCCTCACGGCAGGGAACATCACTGTACTCGGTCATCAGAGAGACGCACGGCGCATACGCACCTATTAATATAGCTGCATATGATCAAAAGGTTTATGTCCCCAGATCTCTGCTGAGAAGCATGGATTACAGCCTGGAGGTCACATAGAGGTTATACTGACTTATGCAATGTGGAAACACGGCGTGTATAAAAAAAGATACAATGTGACATGACAATGACATGGCTAACATGACCATTTATATGAATATATAAAATCATTTATTGCTACAAATGATGTCCATTCAAGAAATGTCACTTACTGTACAAAAATGTGGATTTTTATGTTTTTTAATGTTACAAAATAAATTTCAATTTTATGCTGTACTTTTGAACTTTCTATTCATCAAAGAGCCCTGAAAAATGTATCAGTTCCCACAACAATATTAAGCAGCAAAACTGATAATAATGAGAATATTTCTTAAAGGGATAGTTCACTCAAAAATGAAAATTCTGTCATTAATTACTCGCCCTCATGTTGTTCCAAACCCATATTTACTGTACAAAAATTTGGATTTTTATTGTTTTTTTAATGCTACAAAATACATCTATTTCAATTAAATGCTGTAATTCTCAACCTTCTATTCATCAAAGAACCCTGAAAAATGTATCAGTTTCCAGAAAATATTAAGCAGCACAACTATTTTTAAAATTGATAATAACAAGAATATTTCTTAAAGGGACAGTTCGCTCAAAAATGGAAATTCTTTCATAAAATAAATGTGTTAAAATACAATATTGACACAACAATAACATGGCTAACAAGACCGTTTGTACGAATATATGAAATCATTTATCGCCACAAATGATGTCCGTTCAAGAAATGTCACTTGCTGCACAAAAATGTGGATTTTTTTTTTTTAATGTTACATAATAAATCAATTTTAAATAAAAAAAAAAAATTAAGAGTTTCCACAAAAACATTAAGCAGCACTTTTAAAATTGCTAATAACAAGAATATTTCTTAAAGGGACAGTTGTTACAAACCTGTAAGACCTTCGTTCATCTTCAGAACACAAATTAAAATATTTTTTATGAAATCCGAGAGATTTCTGACCCTGCAGACAGCAATGTAAATATCAAAAATATCTAAATTTGTGTTCCAAAGATAAACGAAGATCTTACAGGCTTGGAACGTCATGAGGGTGAGTAATTAATGACAGAATTTTTACTTTTGAGTAAACTATCTCTTTAAGCACCATATCAGCATATTTTAATGATTTCTAAAGGACTGCGTGACAATGAAGACTGGAGTAATGGCTGCTGAAACTTCAGCTTTGGCATCTTAGAAATAAAATACTTTTGAAACATATTAAAATGGAAAACAAAATAGTAGTGATATTTCATTATTCATTATTATTCATTATAAATTATTTCATTATTTGTTTTTCTTGCATTGTGTCATCAAACAAGTGCATCTGTGGTACTGACTTTTTCAAAAACATTTTAAAAAATCTTACTGACCAGCTTTCTGACCCTTCACAGACAGCAACACAATTGACAGGTTCCATGTCCAGAATGGTAAGGTAAAGTAAGGATATCGATCAAATAGCTCATATGACCTCTGTGGTTCAACCTTAATTTTATGAAGCTATGAGAAAACTGTTTGTGCGCAAAGAAAACAAATACGAAGTCCTTACTCGCCTTCTGGACCTTGAATGTGGTAGTTGTGTTGCTGTCTTTATCAAAAATATCTTAGTTTGTGTCTTAGAGGTTTGAAATGACATGAGGGTGAGTAATTAATGGCAGCATTTTCATTTTTGGCTGCACTATCCCTTTAAGTCTATAAAAAAAACAGAAACAGTTTTTGATTTAAATAAAATTTAAGTTTTGATAGCTTTCTATGCTAGAACAGTCAAAACTTTGGCAAACAAACACAGGTGTCTCATTAAACAAAAAGGAAGGTCCAAGGTGAGCCTGTTTTTCACCCACAGTATTGACTTGTTTAAGTGAATCATTGAAATATTGCCCATTTTAATGATACTGATGATGTTTAGGGATATCCAGTATGATATCAGTAAAGAGGAACATATTTCTGGTTTTCTGTCGATGAAGGCCTAATTTAGGTTTACAGATGAGGCTATGGGGGTACATAAGACAAAAAAGCTTGCCATTATGCAGATCTGTAAGAGGGAAGTAAGTTATAATGCTGAAATGTTTTTATTCACCTGAACTAAATAACCTTTAAGGAAATTTCTGAATAAAATTTTAGGCTCTAGCACTTGAAAGTTGGCATATACTGTAAAAGGCATGGCATTTCAAAGCAGATTTTGCCATTTTGACGGATATCTGCTCCACTCCTCACTTTAAGAACACACACACGTTTTTTCTACCATAGAGGAGACTTTCAATTGACTTTGACTGTTTTTATACTGAGCTAATGATTTTTTATATTCTATAACTCTACCCTGAAACCTATTTTTACATTTTAATTAAAACATTCAGTACATTTATTAAATCGATACTTCACCAAAAAATGTAAATTACTCACCCTCATGTCGTTCCAAACCCGTAAGACCTTCACTCATTTTCAGAAGACAAATTAAGATATTTTTGATCAAATCTGAGAGATTTCTGACCCTCCATAGACAGCAATGCAACTCATATGTTCAAGGCCCAGAAAAGTAGCAAGGACATCGTTAAAATAGTCCATGTGACATCAGTGGTTCAACCGTAATTTTATGAAGCTACGAGAATTTTTTGTGTGCAAAGAAAACAAAAACAACACTTTTATTCAACAATTTATTCTCTTCTGACGTCCTACGTCAGAGAAGAAACTGTTGAATAAAGTCATTATATTTGTTTTCTTTGTGTGCAAACAAAAATTGCGTAGCTTTATAAAATTACGGTTGAACCACTGATGTCACATGGACTATTTGAACAATGTCCTTCCTACCTTTCTGGGCCGTGAACATGTCAGTTGCGTTGCTGTCTATGCAGGGTCAGAAAGGTCTCAGATTGCATTCAAAATTTCCTAATTTGTGTTATGAAAATGAATGAAGGTCTTATGGGTTTGGAATGACATGAGGGTGAGTAATTAATGACAGAGTTTTCATCTCTTTAATCAAGATACAAAATAACTTGTTTTAGTTAAAAATGAAAACTCATCATTTACTCACCCTCATACCATTCCAAAGACTTTGATTTATCTTTGGAACACAAATAAAGATATTTTAAATGAAACTTGTAAGATTTCTGACCGTCCATTGAAAGTCCAGATAACCAAAACTTCAAAACGATCCAAAAAGGCATCATAAAATAAATCCATACAAATTGAGTGCTTTAATCAAAGTCCTGTGAAGAGACATGACTGCTTTATTTGATGTAATTTACAGAATTCATTTAGGCTTTCATACAGTAAACATTTTATTCACACTTTTGGCTAAACTGTTTGGCTGGTGGCTGGTAGTAGCTGATTTCAGATTTTACTAGCCTTGTAGAGACATTTGTTCCCAACAACATAAAAACCTGGCGCACACACATGCACTAGTGCATGAATTTATCAGCAGTTTCTCACTGCACTTTTGAGGGTACTATTTATGGCTCACGTTGGTCACTGTGATGTAAAAATCAGAATTTATGAATTTGTGACTCAGAGCTAAATGCACATCAGCATGAATCACAACCGAACTGCAGTCCATTGCTGTGATGTGTCACTCTCAGCAGAGCACTAAAAGTGACCAATCTGTCTACGACTGGCCCCTAGTGTGTTCACAGTGAGGTTAGAGACGACAACTGAACTGCATTTGCTCACCTGCTAGAGACTGGACTCTCAGAAAGAGCCGTACCATACATCTACAGAGGAAGCTAAAACATCCGTCACACCCAAGCAGCACCCATCACCTAACCTTACATTTACTATTTATATTAAAACATTAAATTACATAACTGCGGTCATTTACACAGCCTGTAATTATGTGAATTACAACAGTCTGGTTTTGCTCCCCGTCAGATCACTGAAACGGCTGCAGTTAAATTGATTAATGGTTTCCTTCTAACCGCAGATAGTGGACGTGTTTTCGTGCCTGTGATTGTAAATTTAAGCACATTGTTGAATGCTATTGATCAGTCTATTCTCTTTGACAGGATATTTTAGAGGGGCCTTCAGGCAAAACTCCTTCCTGACTCTGATAGTGCCTTCTTGTGTCTGTCTGAAATAAGTTACACTAGACTACAGGCTTTAGAATTACTTCAGGAGCGAGCAAGTGTATTACGAAGGAGTTTTGCGGAGTCGAGTTGTGTTTCTTCACCAGTGTTAAAGGTAGGTAAGTGCTTTTAGAAAAAGCTGCACGAAAGTATGCAGTTAGGGTGCGTTTTTACACTGTCGCCACTGATCTGAGTTTATTGGTATTCTTCAGAACCTTCAGGCCCACTTTGAGAGCTGAGAGTCCCAGCAGAGTTAATTAGGCTTTATATTGCTTACTGAAGCAGCGAATCTGTGGTTACACATATCAGAATCCGCTCCACACTCAACAACACGTTTCCATCACAAGGCGCGCCAGCACACTAAATCCATCAAGGATTTCCAAAGCAGATAACTGCTGAGGATTCATCCGCCGAGCCACGTTTGAAGGACGTTACGGGAGAAAAAAAGAGGGATATAAATAATTCACACATACACAATATGAAGAGAACAGAAATGAAATTGCAGTGGCCTGATTTCAGGCCTGAAGAACAGCGGTGCATATGGCTTTGTGTCTGCTCATTAATTTGCAGGACTAGTTAAGACTTTGGTCCAAAAGCACAAATTAATTGCTATTAAATGACAGCAGAAGGATAATTATGAATGCATGAATGCCCACAGCATTATTTTTTCAAGTTACAAGCAAAATAATCACTGGATTTGCAAAAGTTTGTCAAGATAGTAACATCAAGTCTTTAAAAAATAATCAGAGTTTTTGTTTAAGGCACTTAAGAGCAATTTAACTAGACAGAACTGTTTTTGTTTTTGTTCCTGTGTCATTATTTATTTATTTATTTATTTACACTCTAAAAATGCTGGGTTCAAAAAAAATAACCCAGCATTTTTTAGAGTGTAAATAAATAAATATATGAGTTTAGCATGTTGGGTCATTTTATTGGGTTATTTGTAAAATTTTTACCCAGGTGATGGGTAGTTTTTCTGCACTCTAAAAAATGACTTTTTTTTTTAACCCAAATGCTGGGTTCAGCTTGTTGGGTCATTCTATTAGGTTATTTTTTCAATATATATATATATATATATATATATATATTTTTTTAATTAGGTGATGGGTAATTTTCTCACTCTAAAATGCTAGGTCCTTTTTACCCAAATGCTGGGTTCAGCTTGTTGGGTCATTTTATTGAGTTATTTTAATATTTTCTACCAGGTGCTGGGTAGTTTTATACACCTAGAAAATGCTATTTTATTTTATTTTATTTTATTTTATACCCAAATGCTGGGTTCAGCTTGTTGGGTCATTCTATTAGGTTATTTTTATTTTATTTTTAATTTTTTATGCAGGTGATGGGTAATTTTTCTCACTCTAAAATGCTGTGTCTTTTTCTTTTACCCAAATGCTGGGTTCAGCTTGTTGGTCATTTTATGTTATTTTTTATATTTTTACCCAGGTGCTGGGTAGTTTCACTCTAAAAACTGGTTTATTTTTTACCCAAATGCTGGGTTCAGCATGTTGGGTCATTTATTAGGTTATTTTAATATCTTTACCCAGGTGATGGGTAGTTTTTCTGCACTCTAAAAATGCTGGTTTATTTTTTTGAACCCAAATGCTGGGTTCAGCTTATTGGGTCATTTTATTGAGTTATTTTTAATACTTCTACCAGGTGCTGGGTAGTTTTATGCACTCTAAAAAATGCTGGGTTATTTTTTTATTTAATTTAATTTTTAACCCAAATGCTGGGTTCAGCATGTTGGGTCATTTTATTGGGTTATTTTAATATCTTTACCCAGGTGATGGGAAGTTTTCTGCACTCTAAAAAATGCTGGGTTATTTTTATTTTATTTTATTTTTTTTTACCCAAATGCTGGGTTCAGCTTGTTAGGTCATTTTATTGTTATTTAAAAAAAAAAAGCATTTTACCCAGGTGCTGGGTATTTTTCTGCACTCTAAAAATGCTGGTTTTTTTGCTTGTTTGTTTGTTTTTTAACCCAAATGCTGGGTTCAGCTTTCTGGGTCATTTTATTGGGTTATTTTTAATATTTTTACCTAGGTACTGGGTAGTTTTTCTGTAACTCAGCTGCTGGGTCATTTTTTAATGTCAATACAAATGATGAACCAATGAGAGAATGATGAGTGAGAACTTGACTGATGGGAAACTTCCTGAATAAAATTAAGGTATGTATTACATTGTATTGCTATGAAATTATTACTGTATAAATAAGAACCATCTGTAGTCTCACATATTTCCTTTTTTTTTTTTTTGTTTTCTTTTGTTTTGTTTAAATATTATGTCCTAGCTAACGTCTGCTTGGAATGCTAGCCTTCTACAAACATGGAAACATGGACGTTTCACCTCACGCCAAACGAATGCACGTCCAGTGCTGAAACACAACACGACTTCGCTGTTATACGTAACAGTTTAACTTTTCAACTCTTCAAACATGAATATAAGATAATTCATGAATATAAGTAATTTAAAAAACTGGAACAGCCTATAATTACAGCAGTTTTCTTCCTAAAAATTCCCATTGGCTGCTCTTGCTGCTCCTGTCAAGTCCTAAAACCTTTACTGAATGTTTTTGAAGATTTTATGATTGTAAAAGACTCTCTTGACATTGAATAAAAAATATTGTATTTGAACTGTTCTATATATTAAGAGTTCATTTGCAAAAACATATAACTCTATTTTTAACAATTTTCAAAAATCATGTTTTTCCATTGCGCATTCCAATTAAGCTAAATCAAACGGCAACTGGGTTATTTTGATTAAGTAAAAATAACTAAAAAAATACAGCTAACTAACACAATAAAACACAATAAAAACATGATAACATGATAACATAATAACATGATTTTTGAACAGAGTTATCCTTTTCTTTTTTTTTTTGCAAATAGTCTTCTTATATAAACAGATTTTAGAGTGCATTTTTATTATTTAAAATGAAAAACCTTTAATAGGTTGAATGACCCAGCACAATGTCAAAAAAACAACCCAGCAAATAGGTTGATGTATAAAACCCAACAAGCTGGGTCAAAATAGTCCAGCATCTGCCAAATAATCCATAAATGGTTGTTCTTAACCCATCTTTTTTAGTGGAGTTATTTGTTTGTTTTTGCTTTATTTATTTATTTATTACTAGCTTATCTAGTACCTAACATGTATAAGCAAAACGAACTGTGATTGATTGCTTTACACATCAATCAAACGGCTCTTTCTGTCTATGTGGGCGGTTCTTGGCTAAAATAAGCTATCGATCCGACCTTTTGCAGTCTAGTCAAAGGTCTGGCTATGCGAGACTACCCTGCCTACTAACACTCACATAAACACTATAGTAATTACATTAAAAGTTATGCCTATAACATGATTTGTACAATTTACGAGCCTTTCAAATAGTAATGAGCACTTTAAATGTATTTACAAGCCGCTTTTTACATTCGGTTTCATTATATCAGACAAGACACACTTCTCTCAAACAGCCAAACCTACACACACATATCATTTTAGGAATTTGTTGCAGTTGCATCAATGCCTTGCATCACACAAAAGATTAAAACAAATATTATGTTAACCATGACTAAAAAAAAACACGTTTTTAATCCAGTTTAGCCTACTTCTGACACATCTGCGTTAATACCTTTTGGTTTAAGCTTTACTTAAATGTAACATTACGAATCAATGTGAGAATGCGAAGTCGTACAAGAGGTTTTGAACGTCATCTTTGAATATGGATTGCTAAAACCTGCGCTCGCTTTTCAAATCAATTACCTCGTCCTCATTTCTATATTGGTTTCAGGTAACAAAGCTGCGGCAAGCAGGGTGAGCCCACTATAAAGTAAGGTGAAATCAGCGCGCTGTCAAACAGTGTGACTGGCGCGAAAGCGAGTATATACTGCCTCTGTGCGTCTCGCGCTCTCTCTGCTCCAAGAACACCGATCGCGCGCGCAGCGCCAAACTAGAGAGCGCGAGACCTGGCAGCGGAGAGACCTCGGGGAGGGAGAAAGGGAGTGTGCTGGTGTATGAAGAGAAGAGAGAGAGAAAGAGAACGAGAACGAGAGCGAGAGGTTGGGAAAAGACTACCACCTCTATCCATCAGCCGAGCATCCTGCGGGAAGTCACTTCGAGCGCGCTAGCGGTCGGTGCGGCATTTCTGTCCGTCCGAGCAAATGGATCATTAAACGGCACAGGATGTGACTGAGGAGCCCACATAAAAACCACTAAACTATTATTACCCGCGGCTCCAATCACGCTGGTTATTCCTTTAGTATTTTATTCTTTCACTTGGTGTTTTGTTTTCTCTTTTCACCATTAATGTGCGGATTTTTCGGCGAACACTTTCGAAGTGATGTCAGGAGAAAATGTAGCTAAATTAATGAAAAGTTAAAATATTTTTCATGGGTAAGTAACAAAAACTGCTGAAAACGACTTTGCTGTGCTTTAATGGACTATTAATAATAACAATAACAATTGTAACGAGTATTATTACCAATATTCATCCGCCTTGTTCAGTATATTCAGGCGCATTTGTGGATAACCGCAGTTTAAGTGTTAACAGTTCAAATCTCGATTCTCGTAAAGTAACAACTACGGCACTGTCAGTGTTTAACGACCGATGTTTTGTGGCGTTTTATTGTTTAGCATAGAGCTCAACAGGTTCGCATCTGTTTCAAACTGCAGTTGCTGAAGGGCTCTGTGTCTCGAGTACAAACCGTGTCTTACCCTCCGGAGTCTCTCTGCATGAGCTGAGAATGATAGTTTTAAAAGCAGCTTTCTTTACGAGCTGTCATGATGTATGTGCTGTATAATGTTGTATATTTGCTGTTATTGTAAAAACTGATGTTCAGTACTATTCAGTTGTCTTTAAAACTACACTATTAGTGCACTGTCACTGTATACAGTATATTAGTGTCAGAATACATGCATTATGTTTTATGTGTACACTTTCATCAAAAGTATGTGGTATAAATGATGTTGGTAAAAATGGACAACTATTTTGTTTCTTTTCTGTAAGGGAGAAAGACTGGTTTTAACTAATAGGCTTTGATGTCTGATACCATTCTTCCTTGTCTTTCCTTGTCTTTCGTTTTCCCTTTTTCTGTACTTCTTTTTACTGTACTCTACATGATTGCTTCCCTTTTACCTCTGCCTCTCTATTCTGCTGGCATCCTGTTCGCTCTTGCCGTCTTTTCACTCCCATTTCACATCTGTCTCACTCTCTCCCACTGGAACTCTCTCCTCTTCCTGTCCTCCCACATTTGCCAACCTCTCATTCTCTCTCCTATCTCCCCATCTTCCTGTCTCCCTCTATGTAGATGGGGTCTAATCTAATGTCAAGCTGGTTGTAAAGGTGTTCGATCTGGTCCCCTCGACCCCAGCCGGAGTCCCCATGGCTGCTGGAGTGGCAGCCTGGCTCCCCTTCGCTCGGGCGGCGGCCATAGGATGGATGCCCGTGGCCAACCTGCCCATGCCCGTCGCACCGACCAATAAGAACAAGCATCAGGACGAGCTTATTATCCTCAACGTCAGCGGCCGACGCTTCCAGACCTGGCGCAACACGCTAGACCGCTACCCTGACACACTCCTGGGAAGCTCTGAGAAAGAGTTCTTCTTCAATGAGGAAACTAGGGAGTATTTCTTTGACCGAGATCCGGATGTGTTCAGAAGTATTCTTAACTTCTACCGCACAGGGAAACTGCACTACCCACGCTACGAGTGCATCTCTGCCTACGATGAGGAGCTGGCGTTCTTTGGGATCATTCCTGAGATCATCAGTGACTGCTGTTATGAAGAGTACAAAGACCGCAAGAGGGAGAACACAGAGCGTCTTATGGACGACCTTGAGGACAACAAAGACAGCAAACTCCCCAATATGACTTTCCGCGAGACCATGTGGAGGGCCTTCGAGAACCCGCACACTAGTACCATGGCGCTGGTTTTCTACTACGTAACCGGATTCTTCATCGCCATATCTGTCATCACCAATGTGGTTGAGACGGTTCCTTGCGGCTCTACGCCGAACCAGAGAGACATCCCTTGCGGGGAGCGCTACACCGAGGCGTTTTTCTGCATGGACACGGCTTGCGTAATGATCTTTACCGTGGAGTATCTGATGCGACTGTTTGCGGCGCCCAGCAGGTACCGCTTCATGAGAAGCGTGATGAGCATTATCGATGTGGTGGCCATCTTGCCGTATTACATCGGGCTCGTCATGACCAACAACGAGGACGTAAGCGGAGCATTCGTCACGCTACGGGTATTCCGCGTCTTCCGGATCTTTAAATTCTCCCGCCACTCCCAGGGTCTCCGGATCCTCGGCTACACACTGAAGAGCTGCGCGTCCGAGCTCGGCTTCCTCCTCTTCTCCCTCACCATGGCCATCATCATCTTTGCCACAGTCATGTTCTACGCTGAGAAAGGCTCCTCGTCCAGCAAGTTCACCAGCATCCCGGCCTCCTTCTGGTACACCATTGTAACCATGACAACGCTGGGGTGAGTCATTTTGTCTCCGAATGACTTCTCTCTGTATATTTTTACACTTTTTAACCCTGAATGCACACCAAGCCACACCCCTCAAGCATTTCAGAGGGTACGTCTTAAAGGGATAGTTCAGCCATCACTCTCAGAAAATATGTGCAGAAATTGTACCTTTAGGGATACAGGAGCTTGTCAGTGGTGCAGTACCCGTAAGGGGACAACTTTGTAACTTATTTACCCCTAAAGGCTTCATAGTAGAACCTTAGGGGTACATACAGTCAAACCAAAATTTATTCAGACATCTTCAACATTTCTCACATTATCACAGTTTACTCACTATAGTTTAGAAAATGGTAAAGGGCATCTGGCGTAAAACATGCCAAATTGGCTGTGCGGATCACTCCGCTGTGCCGACCCCTGATCAAGGGAGCAAGCCGAAGGAGAGAGAGAGAGAGAGAGAGAGAGAGAGAGAGAGAGTTTAAAAAATGGTAATAAAATATGACAAGAACTCAGTTTTAAACTGTGTCAGAAAAAATTCATCTTGATAATGTCACATAACTTTGATAGAAAGGTATGTAACGGATTACAATCAACGAAATCAACCAAAAAAATCAGACATCACAACATTTACAGTACACAACTAATGCTGGGTTAAAAATAACCCAACTTGGGTTATTTGGCAACCCAGTGCTGGGTAAACATTGGACAGAACACATGCTGGGTTATTTTGACCCACATGGTTGGGTTAAATGTTTTTACCAAACATGCTGGGTTATTTTATTTAAGTCAACTACTGTTTAAAAATTAATATATTGCTGGCTTAAAATGGACTGGAACTTATAAAACACACATAATTACTAGAGGCAACAGCAATAATAAAAAGATGAGCATTTATTAAGCAAGAACACATGGACAAATTGAATTTATTTGGGTGAATACAGAATAGTTTACAATATTACATACATTTAACAAGCATTTTAGACATAAAAATGTAACATTCAAAAGTAGAATTTTAATTTTAGTGTATTCAACCGTTCTCTGTAATCACTTTTTACCAAAATAGCGCTAATTGGGGGCAGCCGTGGCCTAATGGTTAGGGAGTCAATGGTTAGGGAGTCGTAACCGAAAGGTTGCGGGTCAGAGACAGGCTCAACCCAGCGTTAAAAATGACCCAGAGCTTAGTTACAGAAAAACTACCCAGCACCTGTTTAAAAAATATTAAAAATAACCCAATAAAATGACCCAACAAGTTGAACCCAGAATTTGGGTTAAAAAAAATAACCCAGCATTTTTTAGAGTGTATCAATACTTTGTTGATCAATTACCAAGCAGTGCTTAATTTTGTTCGGTCTGTGATGTAAAAAGGTCGCATTAGCAATTAAAGAAAAAACACTTAAGCACTGTTTATCAGCGTTTTATAGGGGCAGCTGTGGCCTAATGGTTAGGGAGTCAGGCTTGTAACCGAAAGGTTGCGGGTTCGAGTCCCAGGTCCGGCAGGGATTGAAGGTGGGAGTGAATAACCAGCGCCTTCTCCACCTTCAATACCACGACTGAGGTGAGTCCCTTGAGCAAGGCACCGATCCCCCAACTGCTCCCCGGGCGCCGCAGCGATAGCAATATGGCTGCCCACTGCTCCGGGTGTGTGTTCACGGTGTGTCTGTGTGTGTGTTTGACTTCTCTTGACTTCACTTCTCACTACTGTGTGTGTGCACTTGGATGGGTTAAATGCAGAGCACAAATTCCAGGTATGGGTCACCATACTTGGCCACACGTCACGTCCTTTCCTTTCCTTTAACAAACCACATTTTTTAAGTCAACTCAAATATCTAAGTTGTCGCTTAGTACAACTTAACATTTCAAGTTGACTAAGCTTATTTGAGTTGACGGAACTTAAAATTTTAAAGCAGCAGGGTAACAAATTATTTTTTTAAGTTGACTAAACAAATTGTGTTTTTGTTTTTGTTTGTTTTTTTTTGTTTTGTTATTTTACAGTGTAAAAGGCACTGATATGCACTTTTAGGGGTAGATAAGGTACAAAATTGTCCATTTAAGGGTACTGCCCCAGTGACAAACTTAAAGATACAACTTTTCTGGCAGTGAATTAAACAATTCTGCCATTATTTACTCACTCTCATGTTGTTCCAAATCTGTATGACTGTGTAACACAGTAGAAGACATGAACACATATGAACAAAAACAGTTCTTCATTTGTGTTATGCAGAATAAAGTAAATCATACAGGCTTGGAGTAAATGATGACAGAATTTTCCTTTTTTGGGTAAACTATCCCTTTAAGTAGCCCCATGTACAAGGTCTCTTAAACCAAAGAGCAACTTAAACAAACACAACTGTTTACAGTATAACATTACACCTCATCGAAAGAAAAGCCGTTTCCCCGCAGCTTGTGGATTTTCTTTCTTTTCTGAGTTAACTGCTATTAGCATCTAACCCTAATGACCATGGTTGCTGCCTGCCTGAAGCAGCGGTAGGTTTGGATTGAACTCACTGCCCCAGGCTAGACTTTATTTATCCCTATTATGCACCAATTAATATTTGAGCGTGTGTGAAGCAAGCAGAGGAACATCCTTCAGCGTTTCTCCCACAGATTAACAACAGAAGGCAACTGCAGAGCTGTATAGCCCCATTTACAGTACTTCAAACCTGCCCCTCATAAATCACAGGCCATTTATTCACGTGTTCATGACTGATATGTGTAAACATTGACACAGCTGGTTTTAAGAGAATGCGTGGGATTAATTTAGGTGATTAGTTTGAGTGATTATATGGCGTATGAGTAATCGGCTATATATATGCTGCTACAGTGGCTACCTTATAGCTGCTGTGTCACTGTGGCTTTGAAACCAGAGCTGAAGTCTTTGACTTCCTGTTTAGATGGCCGATCACTGGCTGAACACTTGTCTTTGAGCCCTGTGACCCCAAAACAACAAGATTAAGGACTTCATTTATTGTGGACAGTAACTCATGAATGTTACATTGTCAAATGGTTTGGTCCTTGATGAATACAGTTGAGGTGACTGTCCTGTCCTGAGGTACAATTACAAATGGTTAGAAGTGTAATTACTTATTTACGCTTTCGTTTGAGAGTTATCTGTGTAGACGTACATGACGGAATCTCTTAACAGGTCATTGTGGGCATTATGTTTGAACTATAACCCTATATATCGTTCTTATTGTTGTTTAATGTGTTGGCTGGTTTTACATGGATTTTCGAGTAGCGCAGATCTCATTACACATTACTACATTTGCACCAGAGATCCAGTCTCCACTCGCATCTGAGACTTGACCCGAGATGAGAGCGAGAGAGACTCTTCTCATCAATAAAACACGCCGTAGAAGTGTGTGTCACTGTGACTAATGTTCTCAGGTACATGTGCTGAACAATGTAAACCACTATGACATTTCCAGCACCGCTGACGTCATGTGTTCTCACCGCCCGTGTGTGGGAGTGTTTCCCATTCAGTTCAAACCAAATATAGGGGTTCGTTTTCACAGTTGATTATGCCAGTAGGTTCAGGTTGGTATCGCATCATAACACACTTGTTGATTCTGAGGCTTCCTTGACCAGTGCAGTGGTGTGTTTTACACGCCTAGTGCTTCTTTTATTCATTGATTCGTTCGCACTAAAGCGCACATTACCAGGGTCTCCACCTCACTCAGTCAGAGTGAAATACAGCACTGCAGTTCAGCTTCTCTGGTGAGACTGAGACATTGCATTAACATGTAAAACACAGACCCGCTGCCCTCGAACACTCAGCATGTGAGCTAGGAGAACTAGCTCTCATTAGAGCAATAATAAAATCTGTTTATCAGAAATATCCAGCCTTTGTTGTATGTGAATGGTTAACTGTTCTTCTCTGCCCTGTCATCTGTCTGAAGTGTTTTCTTCCTCCTCTGTATTGTTTACACCAGTAACATTTAATTTAGCTGCTCTACTGTTGAATTTCATGGCTCTGTGTTTTGTCTTGGCAAGACGGCTGGCTAAGAGTTGAAGTAAAGCAAAAGAGTACAAGAGGGAAGGCAGAGTGAAGGAAATTTTTATTGCTTGGATGTTTCTCTTTCCTGTACCATATTGGTTATTGGTCAATACTAGATGTATATTTTATTTATATTATTTAGATTACCCTTGCTGCCATCTAATACTCGTGTAAACGCTAAGTATTTAATAACACTGTTAAATGTAATCTTTAGCATAGATCAAAATAAATATACTGCTTTCATTCTGTAGATTATAATGTTGTGATGCCTAAATTCATGTTAAACCATTGACTTTTGTGTGTGTGTGTGTGGTTTTTTTTTTATTGAAATTTTTATTTAGACACAATAGTATAGTATTTTACATTTGCCTTTTATGGGCAGTGTTGGGCAGTAACTATTTACATGAAACAGAGTTACGTAATGTAATTACAAAATAAATGTAACTGTAATCTGTTACAGTTTCTAAGAAAAATGCGTAATGAAATTACAGTTACTTATGAAAATGTTATGGACTACAGAGGGGTTTACATCTTAATATTTTCACACACACACAATGAATTAATTGATTTCTTTGCCAAATTGAATTGATTGCTCTAAAATTTGAGACGCCAATGTTTCAGGAGTTTAGGACACAGAATAGGACACATGCTTATTCGATAACTGTTCTATTCTCCATTTGGATTTATGTACAGTCAAAAGTTTACATACACCTTGCAGAATCTACAAAATGTTATTTAGTTTACCAAAATAAGAGGGATCATACAAAATGCATGTTATTTTTTATTTAGTAACCTAAATTAGATGACCTAAATGTATTTCACATAAAAGAGATTTACATATAGTTTTCAGCAGAAAATAGTTGAATTTATAAAAATGACCCTGTTCAAAAGTTTACATACGCTTAATACCTGAATGATCCACAGCTGTTTTTATTTTTTGTTGTTGTTTAGTGATAGCTGTTCACGACTCCCTTGTTTGTCCTGAACAGTTAAACTGCCTGCTGCTCTTCAGAAAAATCCTTCAGGTTACCTGAATGATCCACAGCTGCGTTTTTGTTTTTTTGCTTGTTTTGTTTTGTTTTTGTTTTGTGATAGTTGTTCACGAGTCCCTTGTTTGTCCTGAACAGTTGCTCACTGATGCACCAGAAGGAAACACAATGCAAAAGCCGGGGGGTGAAAACTGTTTGAATTTGAAGATCAGGGCAAATTTAACTTACTTGGTCTTCTGGGAAACATGTAAGTAGCCTCTGAAGAGCAATTTTAAATAAAAACATGATATTTAGGCAAAATAAGAAAAATGTACACATCTTCATTCTATTCAAAGGTTTTTACCCCCGGCTCTTAATGCATCGTTTTTTCGTCTGGAGCATCAGTGAGCGTTTGAACCTTCTGTAATAGTTGCATATGAGTCCCTCAATAATAGTCCCTCAGTTGTCCACAGTGTGAAAAGATGGATATCAAAATCATAGAGCCATTGTTGGAAAGGGTTCAAATACACAAAAATGTTGTAAAACCAAAGAATTTGTGGGACCTGAAGGATTTTTTCTGAAGAGTATCAGGCAGTTTAACTGTTCAGGAGAAACAAGAGAGTCATAAACAACTATCACTAAACAACAACAACAAAACAGCTATGGATCATTCAGGTAACAACACAGTATTAAGAATCAAGTGTGTGTAAACTTTTGAACAGGGTCATTTTTATAAATTCAACTATTATTTTCTCTTGTGGACTAAATGTAAATGTCTTATATAAAATATCTTATTCAGGTCAAATAACATGCATTTTGTATGATCCCTCTTGTTTTGATAAAATAATTAACATTTTGCAGATCCTGCAAGGTTTATGTAAACTTTTGACCTTAACAGTATATGCTACAAATACAAAAACAGTATCATAGCTTTTAAACTATATCTTATGATTTTAAATCCGTATTTAACCTCAGAATCATCTCAAAGTAAAAATAGGTGATTCAGTTTGATTTTGTGATGGCTGTGCTTTAAAATTATTTTTTATAATCTTAATTCAAGTGATGAAGCATTTTGAAAGAAGTGTTGAGTACTACTGTACTACTGTACTAAGGTTAACGCTGCATGGTTTAAATGTTACAAAAAAAAACAGTTGAAAACATTCATTAGAAATTTAGAAAAGTAATTAAAAAGTAATCAAATGTAATCAGTTATATTACTATTAATATACTATATAATATATACTACTATATTAATTGAAATAGTTACACTACTTATTACATTTTAAATAGAGTAAATTATCTACATCCTATAGCATTTCCAAAGTAACTTTCCCAACACTGTTTATGAGTTATCAGTCATAATGAAAATAATTATCAGCTTAGTAATAAACAGAATTTTTGTATTAATGCATCCCTAGGCAGTTTGGAGAAACAAAAACAAAGCTAATATTTACATACAAGCATTACTGAAAACTCAGTTAAATCTCCTAAAATGTCTTATAAGAAATAAAAAATGCACAATAATGTGACAGTTGACACATTACAATGAGAGTACAGTGCAATAAAAATCAATGCGAAGATCAAAATGTAGTCTTATTCTAACAGATATCAAGTATTTGATAAATATTTGAAATCTTTGTCTTTTGATTGCAGCCTTTGATTGCAGATATTTAAGCTCTAGAAAAGACATTAATTTCTCAGAAAACCAAAAATCTGCCTTTCGAATCTCCATTTGCTCTCCAAATAATCACATTGCTATCTAGGAGAAACAACTGAGATATTAATCCCATCTCTTTTGTGATTTTTCTTTGCTACGGGATTAACCTATGGCATATGAGTGAATGAGACCGAATGATTGTGAACCCTATGTTGCATGTCCTGCAGTGAAACATCAGATTTCGTGTTGCATAAATTGTCCAAGCACTGATTCAGTTGCATCACGGTCCATTTGTTAATCTGGCCCTGAACACAGTGCTGGAACAACCACGCCAGATCCAGGCAGGGTTTTATCTGCCTTTTAATGCCGTTAGAGAGAGAGAGAGAGAGAGAGAGAGATAGACAGAGACTTTGACCGTATGAGGGCAGAGTCTGTTTTGAAATTACTTTGAGCTTGTACACTTGTGTTTCTGCTGTAAAAACAGGAGGCGTCTGGGGGATTTGGGATTTGCAGAGGCAAATGGGGAGAAAATGGATGTTTGTGTATTGATTTATTTATTTATTTGTGGTAATAAGATGGGTTTGACCTTTCGGCGGGGTAGCATATTCTAAATGACCTTTAAAGAAAAATACAAATCTCTAGTGTGCTTTACAACAACAGTGGCTTACAAGAGATACACCTGAAATATCATTATCATTTTCATTCTCTCTCTTTCTCTCTCTCTCTTTAATTCTGTGTATTGCTACCTTATTAGCCTATAGCCTTGCAGTAGCAGTTTTATCAGTTAAGATATGCTCCCTATGTTACAGACCTATGCATTCAGCACGCTAATGTTGCCGTGAAGAAAATCACCCTGCTAATGAGGGCTTTCAGTTGTTACCACAACCTTTAATTAACATGACACTCAAAATTCACGCCCTCGTTTGAATAGATCCAGACTCGCCATTCTGCCCCAATACATGGCTGACTCTCTCTCTCGCATCAACATCACTTCTATTGCTCTGTTAGTAGGTGAACAAGCTCTGTCGATACTGATCAGAAGCATTGATTAAAGTGAACAAAGGATGAGGGAGAAGAGGATAAGGGACAGAAAGAGGAATGAGGTTGAATCCATTAGCAAGAGTGAATGATGATAATCACCCACAGCTGCAGGGTGTCAAACCGAAGCGTTTCGGATCGGTAAGGCAACATATGTCTCTGTATGTGCGTGGGGGGGTCACTAAGCTCAGAATTGCTGTTTCTCTCATGACGTTTGCTGTCAGAGGTTGTGTAGGAGCAGCACAGTACAAAAATCAGTAAAAATCGACGTCCAGTCGCACAAAGGAGACTTTTGTGTCGTGAATGCACTTGATCTGCTGTGCAGTACATGGAGATGTGAAATGTTTGAGTGTTTAAATGGAAATATAGCCTATGTATGCATGTATGTATGTATGTATGTAAAAATATATATATATATATATATATACAAAAAAAGATGTTCATATAGTCCACAAGAAAAAATAATAGTTGAATTTATAAAAATGACCCCGTTCAAAAGTTTACACACGCTTGATTCTTAATACTGTGTTGTTACCTAATTATCCACAGCTGTTTTTTTGTTTGTTTGTTTGTTAGTTTAGTGATAGATGTTCCTTGTTTGTCCTGAACAGATAAACTGTACTTGTGTGTTTGAACCCTTTCCAACAATGACTGTATGATTTTGAGATCCATCTTTTCAAGGATTCAAATGCTCATTTGAAGATGAGGGTAAATTTAACTCATTTTGTCTTCTGGGAAACATGGAAGTATCTTCTGTAGCTTCTGAGGGCAGTACTAAATGAAAAAAATATGATATTTAGGCAAAATAATAAAAATGTACTCCATCTTCATTCTGTTCAAAAGTTTTCACCCCCTGGCTCTTAATGCATTGTGTGCATTCTGGAGCATCAGTGAGTGTTTGAACCTTCTGCAATAGCTGCATATGAGTCCCTCAGTTGTCCTCAGTGTGAAAAGATGCATCTCAAAATCATACAGTCATTGTTGGAAAGAGTTCAAATACACAAAAAATGCTGAAAAACCAAAGAATTTGTGTGACCTGAAGGATTTTTCTGAAGAGCAGCAGAAAAAATAAAAATAAAACAGCTGTGGATGATTCAGGTAGCAACACAGTATTAAGAATCAAGCATATGTAAACTTTTGTATGTAAACTCAACTGTAGATATAAAAAAGAAAAAAAAAAACAAATATGTGAGAAGGAAACATTAGCCCATGGAGAGAAGAACAGGAAACTGTTTTCCACATAGATAATGACATAAAATGTTTCTTGAGCGCCAAATTACCACATTAGTCTGATTTCTGAAGGATCATGTGACACTGAAGACTGGGGTGATGATGCTGATAATTTAGCTTTGCTATAACAAGAATAAATTGTACAATATATTAAAATAGAAAATAGTGATTTTGAATAACGAATTTGCATTTTTGATAAACTAAGCATTAACAAACAAGCCTTGGTGAGCATAAGAAACTAAAGAAACATTGAAATAGCAATTCTTAAAAAAAAAAAAAAAATAATTAATCATCAAATACTCATTACATAAAAAAATCAATACTTATGGTCTTTCAGGTATCAGTATTTTTTAAATTTATCTACGATCATTCATATTAATTACAGTTCAATTAAAGAAAAAGCAGCATGCAGCTTCTACAAGACGCAGTACTTGACAATGACAAATCAGACAGTATGGCTTCAGAAAACTTAGAAAAAGAGCACACAAGAAGTATGGACAACTTTTATGATACTTTGATGTTGTTTTGTGTCCTTTGTGAAGCTTCAGTGCTCCATGGCTCATTTGTAACCGCATGGGAAAAAAAAAATCAATCTGCGCAATTTTTTTATAATGTATTCCATAGAAAAAAAAAACCTCATATGGGTTTAAGAATAATAATGACAGAAGTTTCATTTTTGGGAGAACTGATCCTTTAAAGCAATAACAAAAGTAAAAATTCAAGTATCCAATCCAATCAATTCTCTCCCACTATTTTTTTCCCCCCACCCACAGTGAATTCTAACCTTGAGCTCTCTCTAGATGCTACATTCATATTCCCATATCCATCTCTAAAAAAATAAATAAATAAAATTAAGTCAATAGCAGCCTCTCTTTATCCGTACAGTTTTCATGTGGTGCATTTCATCATACGGCACAGAGAGAATCTATGAAATTCAAATGAGTAGAAAGAAAGATAAAGATTCATTTGTTTGTTTGGGCTTTTGCCTCTCTTCATTCAAAGGCTCTGTGTTCCGGGAGGTTTAGAGTTTCTGTGATGGCCAAATTGCTGCCGTTTCATCCCATCAGCCTTCCATAAACACACACTTCCCCCATTAGCGATCAGATCTGATGACATATAATGGGAGCATCAGTGAAGGAAGGTATTGTTACTCTGCATCCAGTAAAAAGAGCATTAAATCCATTATTGTGCATTTATTTCAACAAGCTTTCAACCCGGTGCCAATTTCAGTTCATCTAGTGTTTATAGATGTCTCGATTTTGGAGGGTTTTATACCGATTTGCCGTGCCTTTGTTTGTGTTTTCTGCTGGTTTAAGGCTGTCGACAGAAGGTATGAGGAAAGATTACAGGTGTTAGGTCAAGCTCTCCACTTTAATGAAAGGTCATGAGAGGAAAGTGACAGTCAAAGGAACATCTGACCTTTGAAATCTCTGAAAATACCACGCCGGGAAATCTAAGTATGCTATTTACTCTGATAATCAACTCTTGAGTTCAGAGCTGTGAAACTATAAATGATTATACTGTGTTGTAAATTGTATGCAGAGTTGGCGTCCAAAAATGAAAACTCTCGAGTTCAAATCACCTCCTTATAATAAAGAGAAAACCAACTTTTTTTCATTATTTGTGCCTAAGCTCCAACTAAAATCTATAACTTTTGTCTTGCTCTCTAAATGAACACGAATTCATAAATGCAACTGAGAATTAAAAAGTTAAGAATAAACTATAATAAACTATAAATACAAAGGATTATCAATATTGCTGCTTGCTGATACAGTGGTGTGAATGTCACTAGAGTGATAAAGGTTTCAAGTTCAATTCCCTTTTTGTCAGGGAACAATTGTGTGATAACCTTGACCTGTACTATATGCCGCTTTTATCATCTCTCTTCCATTTTAGGCTTCTAGCAGGTAAAGAGGCTTTTTTTTTTTCCCATCAGCACTTATCCTATTTCCATGGTACAGACGCGTAGCAGCCGAAGTGAGGGGGCAACGAACTAAAGCCCAGGGAGTTGCTCAGAGAAAGATACCCACTAGGTCACAATTCATTTTCAATCCTGTCAAACTGCCCCGAATATTTATCTCAAAGCAGTGTGTGTGCACCCCTCGTCGCCCCAGAGAACGCTACCGCTCTAGGTCACTGCGTATATAACGCATATGCCAGTATCCGCCACTGCTCAAAGCGAAAACTTTCACAAATCATTTACTGATGTATTCATTTTATAGAGGAGTCGCATACTGTAGCTATTAAAACACATAAGAAAGACATTATAGACATTTTGGCTGAGGGAGCAATGTCTCTGGATGCCCTCCTGTAGTGCCGGCCCTGATTGTATGCTGTATATAGAGTGCTTATGACAGGTGTACAAATTGCCATCCTTCTTCTCAGCATGGGGAATGATCATTGTTTCCTGCTGAAATTCCCATAAGCTGATATATCGAGGCTGTAGGAAATCATATATGAGTGAGAGTATTCATTAACCCATAATGTTTGTATGCAGAGAATCCGTGTGTTCATTGTCATAAAAAGCTCATTAAAACTACTTGGAGAATGAATGAATGACACTTATGATGATGATGATGGTTTTTTTGTGCCGCTGTGTGCAAATGACCGTGCTAAAGTTACACAGCTGTGCGATCATCTTAAATATGACAATCGCAGTATTGTCCCTCTTACATACAGACACTCACATTTTCCCCTGAGAGCGTTTCTGTGTGTGCGGTAAACGTATGATTTTGCTCTCTACTGCGCTCTCTTTTCAGCTGTAATCATTTCGCGCCTGGGTTTCTGTCTCTCTGTTGAGTCTAGCTGATCCACACTCTCAATTGTGAAGGTTTCAGAAGGTTATTTGTCACTCAAATACGTGGAGTAGTTAAGAACAGATGTCTGACAGATTAGTCTATGACATGGAAAGACAGTATAATGAATACATTTCAAGATTTCATTCATTGCTGCCAAAGCTTTCTCTTTTACAGGTTACAGGTTGTGTTTTTTACTGTATGCAAGTAAAATAGAAACTAAATAAAAGTATAGGCCCTAAAATTACAATTTTAAAGAAGAAGAATCAATCTAGCCTTATCAGTGTTTGACGTTTAATGCATTTTTTAAACTTTCTGATGCCACAGACCCCCAAAATATGATGGTGACTTTGAAAGAGACTAGTGTTAATCTCAGTAACGAAATCTATGATGAAAATGTTCGTTAGCTTTTTTTTCCCCATGACTGAGACAATGACGAGACGACAATAAGGTCAATGAATGATAACTGTGGCTATATCAACATGCAATATCGGTGACGATAAAAGACGAGACTAAAATGTATTTTAAAAAATAAAAACTATACCAAAAGCTGTACATGCTTCTACTATGCGAGCTTTCATGTGTGTGGATGCCAGGTATCAAAACTTAAAATCCCCAAATCGGAGCTTCTCTATTAAAAGGATACATTTTCTGCTCTGTGTTTTGGTTCATTTTTGCAATCTGGCAACCAGATTGTTCACTCTTTATTGTGGAAGCGTTCAAAACACAGACAAACAATCTCCATGTTAGACGGAATTTTTGGAATTACTGTTATAATAGGCATATTTTTTGTTTGTTTAAGCAGTTTTCATAATGTAGACCGAGAGAGTGCGTAAGTCTTTAATATTAATTTTATATAATAACCTATAATAAATCAGTACAATAGGTGAGGTCAAATGAACCACGCATATGAGTCGACTTTCGGTTGATTTGTGCTTATAGCTGAAAGTGCACCTGAAATGCAAAAATAACTTTCTCAAATGACAACAATAATTAGGATCATATTTTTGAGCAAAAATAATTTTGATCAGTTTAACCATTATACAGCATTACGAAAATGTGACAGATTTCATTGCTTTCAACTAGACTAAAATGCTCAGACATTTAGTCGACTAAAACTTAACTAAACAAAAACAGGATATGGTCGACTAAATATGATAACTAAAAAGTACATTTGAGACAGGACTAAGACTAAGACTAATTTAAAAGACTAAGACTAAATTAAAAAATGACTGACAAAATTAACACTATGAGAGACCTAAAATATAAAAGGCAGCTAAAATGTATTATAAATATAAGTAACATTGCCTGGAAAGTATTTACTATTAATTAAGATCACATTATAAGATTAGTTATATGTAAAAACCTGAAGAAAAATGTAAATCTACAGCTGTTATTAGAATAAACCATTGTATTAGTCTCATGATTTTTATCCATTATTACAAAAATAAATCAAAATTTGGTAAATATTAACATGTTTTATATACTATACACACAGAAAGAGATGGTTCATCAAAGAACCTTTGACTGAATGGTTCTTTGTGGAACCAAAAATGTTTTTTCTATGGCATCGCTGTGAAGAACCTTTTAAAGCACCTTTATTTTTAAGAGTGTAGGGTACAATGGGGCTAAAGGCACCTTTGATATTATTTTCCTCTAAACCACTAGATGACAGAAAAACGTGGCATAGCACCTTTCAAAACATTCGCTTTTCAAGATACACGTGCAAATTTGACTGATGCGATCGCGGGCAGAAGCGCAACGTTGATTCTGTGCTTACTTGATCTAATATTTGATGTTTTTAAAAATGTTGTAGATTTGAGTAAAAGAGAATCGCTAAAATTCTTGAATATATCTTGAGGCCTTCTTAATGATTTTTTTTTTAAGATAATTAAAACGTAAGGTAATTTTAAATAACGAAAGAATATGTTAAAGTATGGTATTTGAGGTAAAAAGCACCCCTGCTGTTGGGGCTAAAAGGACCAATAATTAACATGATAGTTAATATAAGGCTGACTTTTCCATTTGTTGACATGACATTGTTAGATTCAGATGGTAAATATTATATATTATGCTGGGTGTCCATCTTAGAGATAATCACCATGTTTAGAATGAAACCATCATATTTAAAAACATGCTATTAATCATATCATGTAATGAAATATCATTTGTTGCTACTATATTAAATGGAATCTCCTTCAATGCTTTCAGAATATTTACATTTTGAAATGATTTTGTTTCTGTATTTTAAATTATATGTTTTGTATTAACATATTTTAATGACAGTATATTTATTGAACAAAATTAAAATAAGCATAAAATAGTACAAACTTTGCTAAAGTGATTGTTTTGAACAAGAATTAACTTAGACGTTTAAAAAAACAAAACAAAACATTATTTTAGCCAAAGTATTTAAGGCCCCCCTTGCCACCTCATACATTTATAAGATTTTTAAACAAAATAAACGACTTGTATGATTTATTTTCACACAAAATCTGTTGCTCCATAAATGTTTAATACAAACTATTTTTTGTGCATTTAGCATATTATTATTTAATGTTTTATTATTATTATTTAAAATGTAATTTTACATTAAATTATTTAACAATTTTCTGCAGACCTCTTAACGCAGGGGTCCCTGGATCCCAGTTTGAAAAAGACTTGTAAGACATTTTTATTAATAAAGAGTAAGGATGATAAAGCAGCTAGGATCATTTCAGTGATGTGCCAATATATTCTATTGTATTCTGTCTATTGAAATATAAAAGAGAGCGAGAAGAAGTGCACAGAGGAAGAGGATGAGTCTGTGACTGACAGAAATAAACGTCTCTTCCTCTTAGTGTTTCTGTTTAATGCATTTGGTCATTGACCACTGTCATCTTAACTGCTGGTAATGAATCTGCTACTGTCACACTGAATAATGATTTCACTCCACACCACCACCAGCTGCTGCTGCTCGGGGCTGTGCATATGTTTCTGCGTGTGTGTGTGGGTTTTGTATGTGTATGTGTGTGTGACGGCATCAAAACTTTGCTTGTGCTGCATTGAATAAACTGGGATAAATGTCTGTTGTTTTTGTCTTTGGGCTTCAATTTAATCATCATTAGTGACTCATTCAGAGACATGAAATGGATGGTTTGACAGTCACATGACTGCAGCGGCAACACTTCGTACATACTGATGCATATGCACAAGCCAACACACACAGATACGCATGCGAGCGCACACCCGCAGCTATCCTTCTGTCTCCTGCGGATCCTTTTCGGCCCCAGCTGGTTGATGCTGGTGCTAATGTCACTAAACAATCATCACTTCTGCATGGTGTTTATGTTTACTCCTGATATTAGTTGCCCATGGCAACAAATTAATTAATGACTCTGCAGTGATAGCTCCTGCTGCTCTGATCTAGTGCTCATAAAAACAAATAACCAGCTTTAAACAGATGGACTCTGGAGTGAAAAATGCAGTTTGTTGCTCCTACCAGCCTCTGAGATGCAACTTTTGTTAATAAGAGAGGATGTGTGACAGAATGCTGACTGAACACTGCAGAAATCATATTCTTGATCTGTATTTTTCTCGTTTTCCTGGTAAAATGCAGGCATGGCGCCAGAATTTTTTTCTCTACCGGTGCTAAGGTGGGGCTAGACCAATATGTGGGGGTACTAAGAAAATAATTGGTATTCATACTTCATAAAGAAATTGTCTGGGTTTTTTTTTAATAAAAGCAGAAATGGTACACACCACATTTAACAGAAGTATAGTTTTAAATTGTAGCCTAATTGGCGAAATAATAGGCATGTTCATCGAAATAGACACAAGCTGACCAGAGCCCTGCATTTCAGCCTAAGCGAGCGCAAGTGCAAGTGCCTTCAGCGCAGTTTGAAGAGTTCCACGATCGAGCCCACGCAATAGGCTAAAGCTTGCCACAAAGCATCGGCAAAAGTAATTACCAAGAATGTGTCGAGATAAAATAGTAAGGAGATATTTAAATAATTTATTAATAAACTTGTGTTTTCTGAGTCAGTGTCGCAAAGATAAAGTTGTCGGTCCTGACAGGCCATTTCCTCATTGGACGCGCCTTTAGAGATAAATGCGTCTTTACGGATTGCATAATGAAAGAGATTGGTTTTCAAGTTAAATTATTTCATTTTAAAGTAGTAATTCAAAGCATTCTATAGATATAATTATCTTGTCTTTATTTTAAAAAAGCAAAACATTTTGTTAATATTGTGCACATAAATTAAAGTAGACCCTTTACACTTATTAATGATGTATTACTCTTATCTTTATGAGCACAAAAGACGGCATATTCTAATATGTTTCCAATGCAAGTGATCGTGCTGTAAAGTGCGCTTTAGATTCCACTCTTCGCACAAACGATTGGATTAGCGTCTAACAGCACACATTTATATAGGTTAAACGTTTAAACTAACATTGTGATATGCTTGAACTGTTTCATATCTATAGATTTTATTTCAGGCAATTCGTTTGAGAAGGCTAAATTGATCAGACATAGGCTATGATCAACTCACTGTCTGCCGCGCTGGCCGCTTGGTCGTTACTGACCCTCATTACTCACCCTCGTGTCATTCCAAACCTGTAAGACCTTTGTTTATATTCAAACACAAATTAAGATATTCTTGATGAAATCCAAGAGTTTTCTGACCCTCCATAGACAGCAATGCAACTGACACCTTCAAGGACCAGAAAGGCAGTAAGGACATCAATAAAATAGTCCATGTGATGAGAATACTTTTTGTGCACAAAGAAAACAAAAATAACAACTGAATTAAACTATTTATTCTCTTCTGCATTAGTCTCTGCTGCACATTCACAAGAATACTATGATGCATGAACTACTTTATCAATGTCCTTACTACCTTTCTGGGCCTTGAACATCTTGCGGGTCTGGAACGACATGGGGGTGAGTAATTAATGACAGAATTTTTATTTTTGGGTGAACTATGTCTTTAAGTTTCTTTTTATTACACCGCTGTCAAGTATAAATCTAACAAACTTGAGAGTTTAAAGCTAAAGTTTGTACGCTGGAACATGTAGGTTGCTGTGAGTGTCAGCTAGAGGGTGTATCCATACCTATCATCACCTTTATTTGAATGTGTGAAAAGAGAAAAAAGTATGTCAGTACGTCAATAATCTAATACTAGCTGACAGCATAATGAATCTTAAAACACTGCAGTATATTTAAACAAATGTTCAAAAGTTTGTGGTTGGTAAGATTTTTTTAATGAAATCTTGACTAGGCAGCCTTTGTTTTATTCAAAATAAAGTAAAAACAGTATCACTGTGAAATGTAATTAGAGTTTAAAATAAGTTATTACATAACATAAGCAATGCCTCTTACTGAAAACCCTTGAAAGATTTACGTTACTTAAAAAATCCACATCATTTTATACATATTTTGGACTCTGTGGGGAATACACAAATCGGAAAATAAAATACTAATACGATGACCACAGCTACTGAAAGAGTTTACAGGTGGCGATGGATATAAGCGTAGGCTTAAACCAAATGCTGTACCATCTGTGCTGAGAGACTCCTTCAGTGGCTGCGGTGTCATGACAAGCGTCAGCATGTTTACATCCTGCCAGGATGGCATCTAGCGTTTCTTGTCTCTGCCTTTTGTAAGCCCTTTCTGTAGCTGTGGTCTAATATAAACCTCAAAGGCATCAGGACTAAAGTGGAGAGAACAAAGCCGTGGGTCTTTTAGTTTTATTCATCCATCTTCCCATTCTTTTCTTATAGCTGGGAAAGCAGTGAAGACTTGCATCAGTTCTCTTGTTGCCCTTCAACTGTAAATTACAACCAAATACCACACAAAGTGACATTATTTTCAGAGTTTCATTGTGGTAAAAATAGCAACAGGTAACTTTTTCAGGGTGAGTACATTGTCTGTAAATTTCAGGATTTTTCTCCATATACTGGACTTCCAACATCCAAAATAGTTTAAATGCAGCTTCAAAGAGCTCTAAACGATCCCAGCCGAGGAAGAAGGGTCTTATCTAGCGAAATGATCTGTTATTTAAAAAAAAAATTAAAAAAAATTACAATTTATATACTTTTTAACCTCAAACGCTCGTTTTGCCTCGCCTGCCTGAACGTGACTCCCATCTTATTTTCTCCTCCAACTTTAAAATCATCCTACATCGCTGCAGAAGTACTAACCCAGTGTTTACAACGTGAACATGCAAACAAGATCAAACACCCTTAACAAAAAAAAGCATAACAGCGATGTAGGACGATTTTGAAGTTGGAGGAGAAAATGAGACTGGAGTTTTTCTACATACCCTAACTGTCATGAACCGGAAAAAAATCAGAGTTCAGGCATACGAGACAAGACGAGCGTTTGAGGTAAAAAAAAAAAGTGTATAAATTGTTTTTTTTTTTGTTTGTTTTTTTAATATTTAACTGATTGTTTTGCTAGATAAGACACTTCTTCCATGACTGGGATCGTTTAGAGCCCTTTGAAGCTGCATTTAGACTGCATTTGGATGTTCTGAAACTGCTATTTTTCTCCAGCATTATTTGATTTTATATATATAAAAATGTCCTTTGGCAGATGTTAAATATCAAGGTTATAGTTTGTTTCTGTTTGTCAAACCTGAAATGGAAAGTATTGTTGAGCTCACTACCTTGTGGGATACAGTAATATGCACACTGTACTGCAAATTTTGCAAATGTAGTAAGTTATCCATACAGTCTATGCATACTAAATTCATATTCCTTTGTCTTATACTGCAGTTTATACTGCCGTTCTTTTGAGTTTGTGAGATTGTGATTATAAGCATGCGTTGTGTGTGGTTTTATTACTACAGCTGCGAGCAGTAAACCCCAGTGTCCTTCTCTCTCACCTGTGTTATTTTCCACAGCTTTTATCTTTATTTAAGCGTTACGCAATTACGCCACAGGACATCTGCACCCTACCTCCTGTTCTTTTTAACTGCATCTGTACCCCCTGACCATTTTTTCACCTTTATATTCCTCCTGTATTATCATCTTGTTCTCTCTCTCTCTCCATCAGTACAGTATCAGTAGCTGGACTGCGGTGAGTCAAGGTGAATCTGGTCAAACAAACTGAACATCAGTATCCCAGTGGGACCTCATCTCGCTGCGGTCACACCGCTGTCCTCTCAGGTGTCCCTGCTTCACACAAATGTGGTTAAACAGCTTGAAGCAAACACACGGGCCGGTCAGAACGCAGCCAATTCCACTGACACCTTCTGCAGAACCGCAACATCATCTCTGACGCACACAAAGCTCGATCCAATCAGATGTAGTCATGACACATCATCAGTCGCATGATGCTTTTGTTTTAGGTAAACGCTGGCTCATAAACATGTAGGAAGGTTTCAGCACTCTTTCATCTCAGCCTCTCTAAAAATCTGTAATGGTTTGGGATTCAGGTATGCTGAAAATAGTTGCTACAGTCATTAAAAACATTAAACTTTGTTACATTAAGTATTATTCTTAACTCTAGTAAGTGACAAGTCAGGTACAAATTGACAAGGCTTTTCTGCTCATCTAGTTTATTTGATCAGAAATACAGAAAAAACATTAATGCTGTGAAATACTGCGATTTAAAATAGTGTTTTTTTATTTTAAATATTTTTTTGAATTTTCAGCATCATCAAATGATCCTTCAGAAATCATTCTAATATGCTGATTTATCATCAATGTTGGAAACAGTTGTGCTTTATATATATATATATATATATATATGTATGTGTAGGCACCGGTGTTACTTTTATCAGGATTCTTTGATTAGTAAAACATTAAAAGCAACAGCATTTATTTAAAATAGAAATCTTTTGTAACAATATATAATACCGTAATTTTTTTTCTTTCTTTGAAAGAAATTAATACTTTTATTTAGCCATGATGTGTTAAATTGATTTAAAAAAAAAAAAAAAAAGTGACAGTAAAGACTTATATTGACAGAAATGATTTCTATTTTGAATAAATGCTGTTCTTTTTAACTTTTGATTCATTAAAAAAAGCTCTGCTCCAGTGAAATCACAAATTAAAAGCGACTAAATTCGCTACCGTTACTGATACATCTACTGACATACAGATTGGATTTTTAATGTTTGTTTAAAAATGTTGTCAACTGAGCAAGATTCAAGTCCTGCACTGAACCCACTGCAAAACAGCAAACACACACGTCCACAGAATGCACATTATAAACACACTCTTGCCAAACTACAGATATTCAAATCACTCTCTCAGCCAAGCTGCTGCTATTTTAGCAGCCAAACTCGTTCACAAACATGCACGTTCACTTACATAAACTTACAAACACACACACTCCAGGGCACCAAATGCGTTTGTAAACAGGCAGATGGGCCCCTTCTGCTCCTGATCTCGTGTCCGTCTCCACAGCCAAAAACTGCTGATCCGGGTCACACACTTAAGGATAAATACTGAACAATCAGAGCAGATGCAACACGTCTGATCTCAGACCAGATTATTCAGTAATGTGTTTACACGCATTGTTATAATCTCTATGAATACACGACACAATGAGTAATTGAATATTTGATGGATTAAATACACATCACTTGTCACATCTGTCTTTTGAAACACATGGCCAAGGCAAGTTGTTGTCTGAATAATATGTATACACTTTAAAAAATCCTGGGTTACAACCACGTTGCTGGGTTTGTCCATATTTCACCCAGTGTGGTTAAATGTTTAACCCAAACTTTTGGGCAGTTTTATTTAACTCAACTATTGCTTAAAAATTACTCTATTTCTTGCTTAGAATGAACCCAAAATAGGTTGAAAATGAAATTTATTAATGTTCAAATAAATGAACATTTATCAATAAGTTGAATAAATTATAGTTAAACTTTTTTTTTCTTATTTATAAGTGTTCACCTTTTGATTATTGTTGATGCTTCTAGTAATAATGTGCCTATTTTGGGTTTATTTTAATCAAGACATAAATAATTTTTTAAGCAATAGTTGAGTTATAAAACTACCCAGAAGGCTGGATTAAACATTTAACCCAAACACTGGGTCAAAATAAACAACACTGTAAAAAACAAAGAAACACAATTTGTTGAGTCTTAAAATAATTTGTTACCCTGCTGCCTTAAAATTTTAGTTCTGTCAACTCAAATAAGTTTAGTCAACTTGAAATGCTGTACGAAGTGCCAACTTACATATTGGAGTTGACTAAACTTAAAAGCTGTGTTTGTTACCCAGCAGCCTTAAAGGAGAAGTCCACTTCCAGAACAAAAATTGACAAAAACTGATGTCTTGTCCTCCAACATCCATTTTTCTCCATATAACGGACTGCTATGGTGCCCCGATTTTGAATTTCAAATATGCAGTTTAAATGCGGCTTCAAACGATCGCAAATGCGGATGTAAACGATCCCAGCCAAGGAAGAAGGGTCTTATCTAGCAAAACGATTGTTTTTTTTTCAGAAAAGTAATACAATTTATATACTTTTTAATGTCAAACGCTTGTGTACATGCTGGACGAAGACTGTTCTTGTCTTGAAGTGTTAGTCTAACTTCACAAAAACCAGACTGGTATGATTTCAGTCAGATAAATTAAATTGCTTTAGTTTGATTGAATTCAAACATTTTAAAGCACATGTAAATCTACCTAATGCCCATCTGTCTGCTTTTTGAGCAGGATGTTTATTGATGTAATAAAAACTGTGTTATTCCCATTTTAAAATGGTTTGGCTGTTGCTGCGCATCATCTGAATGGACTCATAGCCTCAACTTCCTCTTATTTCTCTCACTCATGAAAACATCTCTGACACTGCTGGTTAACCTTTGATTGATTTTTTCTCTATTTATCTCTGCTTTAATCTTCGTAAACAGTTTTCCATTGACTCTTGAACTGATTAGATTTGAGTGCCAGAATCAAATGTTGGTCTTGAGGATGAAGGTGAGATGCTGAACAGATTTTTTAATTGAGATCAATAGGAAAGATATAAGGGATAACTTTCTCAAGGTATTATACAGACACTGTTTAGCAACATCCAATAAGGATTTTGAACCAGTAACATGTCCTACTAGCATAAATCAAGTTAAGCAGATTGCAAACGCATTGAAACATTGCCAGTGTACAGTGAACTGAGTAACAAACAGACGAATGATGAATTTTAGCCTCGTCAAATCTGCAGCCTATAGATTCTGAATGCAGGTGCCCAAACCACAGACTGCTCTTACTAATTGAGTTCGACTTCTGCTTGATAGTCCAATAGCTGCAAGGTCAGATTTATTGACAAAACTTCAGTTATTAGACGTAGGCGAAACAAATCAGGTAGACTTGAGATGGACTACAGAAAGACCATGCTGCTGGTTGAAGTTTTGCTAGTGATCAACACAATCCACAAGCAAGAACAGTGCTAAACCGTGTCAATTTATAAGGGGCTTCTGCACCCTAATTTTAGTTCCTAGTATTATTGGCGGAAGTACCTGCTTTTTGGAGTATTCGCACCACAGGAACTAGGAATGTATTTAGTTCCAGGAACTCCATTTAAGTGAACTAATTTAGATCCTACTTCAGAGTAGGGTCTAAAAAAGTTCTATAGGAACTATCAGTGACATATGTGTACGCTGACTGACCAAATGCATACGAAACACAGACTACCCGGCATTTAATAAGCCATGTAAAAAATTCAACCTAGTCTCATGGCAAAGAGAGTTCCTGCTGCTGGTGCAAATGCAGGAAAGCGGCCCGAGGCCGAAATTGGTTCTCAAGGAACTAGTCAGCATGGTGGCTCCTAGAGAACCAGTTTTGGCCCCGGGCCGCTTTCCTGGTTGCATTCGCACCAGCAGCAGGAACTCTAAAGCGTCCGACAGTGACATTTTTATTCCCGGCATCTAAAGTGTAATTCGTGGTAACTGAGTTCCTAGAACTACGCAGTGCAAAAGCCCCTTATGGTTGGATGTTATGTCCCATTTCTTATGTTAATTCAGCATTATTAGGTATAGTTTTAGGGATGTTTACATATTTTGACTAGAAATTAAGACAAAAATCCTGAGAGAAAAAAAAAATTGATTTTGTTAAAGGGTTCACCCTAAATTGGAATTGAAAAATTGAAATCTGTCAATAATTACTCACCCTCATGTCATTCCAAACCCGTAATACATTCGTTCACCTATGGAACGCAAATTAAGATATTTTTTATAAAATTTGTGAGATTTCTGACCCTCGTAGCTTCATAAAATTAAAGGAGAAGTCCACTTCCTGAACAACAATTTAAAGATAATGTACTCGCTCCCTTGTCATCCAAGATGTTCATGTCTTTCTTTCTTCAGTCGTAAAGAAATTATGTTTTTTGAGGAAAACATTTCAGGATTTTTCTCTATATAATGGGCTGCTATGGTGCCCTGAGTTTGAACTTCCAAAATGCAGTTTAAATGCAGCTTCAAACAATCCCAAATGGGGTTGTAAACGATCCCAGCCGAGGAAGAAGGGTCTTATCTAGCGAAACGATCGGTTATTTTCATTAAAAAATACAATTTATATATTTTTTAATCTCAAACGCTTGTCTTGTCTTGCTCTCCCTGAACTGTGTATTCTGGGTCAAGACAGTTAGGGTATGTCAAAAAAAAACTCTGATCGTATTTTTTCCCTCAACTTAAAAAATAATTTCAAAATCATCCTACATTATTGCATACATAAGTTCCGACCCAGTCTTTGCAAAGTGAACATGCAAAGAAGATCAAACACCCTTAACAAAAAAGATAAAACAGTGATATAGGGCGATTTTGAAGTTGAGGGAGAAAATACAATCTGAGTTTTTCAACATACCCTAACTGTCTTGAGCCAGAATACACAGAGTTCAGGAAGAGCAATGCAAGATGAGCATTTGACATTAAAAAGTATATAAATTGTATTATTTTTATGAAAATAACCATTCGTTTCGCTAGATAAGACCCTTTTTCCTTGGCTGGGATTGTTTACAACCGCATTTGGGATCGTTTGAAGCCGCATTTAAACTGCATTTTGGAAGTTCAAAATCGGGGCACCATAGCAGTCCATTATATGGAGAAAAATCCTGAAATGTTTTCCTCAAAAAACAATTTCTTTACGACTGAAGAAAGAAAGACATGAACATCTTGGATGACAAAGGGGTGAGTACATTATCTGTCAATTGTTGTTCTGGAAGTGGACTTCACCTTTAAGGTTGAAGCACTGTTGTCACATGAACTATTTTAACAATGTCTTTACTACCTTTCTGGGCCTTGAACGTGGTTATGTTGCTGTCCACACAGGATCAGAAAGCTTTAGGATTTCATCATAAACATCTTAATTTGTGTTTTGAAGATGAACAATGGACTTACAGGTTTGGAACTACATGAGGGTAATTACAAGTAATTAATGACAGAATTCTCATTCTCAATTATCTCATTTCCATAATCTACCAAGAGCATGTCTGCTTTAAGACATGCTTTTTTTGGGCATTAAATAATGCCAAATACCAGTAATTTGACAAGCGCAAACATTAGTAAACCACAATGCGTGATTCATTTTAATACTCTCCTCCCATAAATTTTGTGTCTGAAAGGGCAGCTCCTACAAATGCATATTCAATAATGTCAGGCGCAAAAATAACTGTGTCAAAGCCTTTTCAGCGCTGATTCTTTACTGCGTGTCTTTAATAAATCTTGACAGTACTATTTTAACGCCAAAAGACAAAAAGGCTGGGGCAAGCTGTTAGTAGATCTGGCCCTGTAAAAAAAAAAAAATAGAAATTATAATAGTATATAAACAATACTTAAATAACATTTCCCCAGCACAACAGCTAATAAATAAAGCGGTGAGAGGTAAAGTAGGTAAAGCTTAATGCCAGTGATGAATATGTGATGACGGTGTGATTTAAAGAAACAGTTCACTCAAAATGTCAAATTCTGTCATCATCTACTCATGTTGGTCCAAATAACTTACGTGGAACACAGAAAAAGATATTTTGAAAATGTCTCAGTTTCCATTCAGTGAAAGCAAAAGCAGTCCAGCATTGTTTTAACCCCTCTGACTTCTATTGTATGCGCAAAAACATTCATCTTTTGTATTCCATGCAATTCACACAGATTTGGAACGACATGAGGATGTACATCTCGCTCATAACAGATCATTTTAACAATGAACGCATATTCACAACACTTCATAAAATAATTACACTCGTCTACATGCAGTCACGCATCACTCTTACACATTTACTATCAACTAACGGTCTCCGTTCGTAAGAGAGAAAGAGAATGAAAGGTGCTGCAACACAGAGAAGCAAAGAATAAACTCAATGCACCCAACCGCATTCATCGCATTGTCTGTCCTTTGCTCTCTCTATCGCTCCCTCTCTCTTTTTCATCTCTTCCTGCCTGTGTGTATCTAAGAGAGAGAGAAAGTGTGGGTAATCCAAACCCGGCTGTCAGTATTTAATTAGAAGGGGTCTGTGATAACATTGCAGCAGTCACAGCAAAGAGGACCGTGTGTGTGTCTATGTGTGTGTGTGTGCTGACAGATACTTTCGCTAAGAGGATGGCTGTTTTATACTATCATCTCACTGCTCTCTATTAAACATGGCAAAGTGAGGGCACCACTGACAGGCTCTAGGACTAAAATACACATACACTCGCTTGTATAAACACATACACACAAACAGTTTTTTATAGAAGGTTGTTATGAATATGAGATAATTATTATTTCAGCCCTCTTGTTTTGATTTAATAAATTATCTAGCCATGTTTGGTCAAAGTTAAGTGATAAGTTCCAATTAAGTGCAGTTAAAATAAATGGGGCTTTTAACTGAAGCTTTTAAGCTTCAAAAGGACGTAAAAGCACCATAGAAGTATGTGAAAGTAGCAGCGCAGTGTATTTGTGTCTTTTGTTTTAATTCTTTCATTTTTTTTTTTTTTAAAGAAAGTAGAGTTTACTGACTACTAATGTGTAAATCTCTAAAGAAAAAACACTTTGTTCAGGATACAATTATACAATTAGATTATAGGGTACAGTAATGGTGCAGTGGAGACTAGAGGCTCCGTTGCGGTTGTTTTTTCCCCCTCATTGTTGCCTTGTTTTATATTAAATAAATAATAGATAAAAAGTCCAAGGCGGTGATGAAAAATCTCCTGATTTTACTGTGGGGCCTTACTATTCCTGAGAGATAAAACAGTCACCTGCAGCATAAAAATGATCATCAAATCAGCTTAGCATTTTTAAATCTGTTTTATGGTGAGCCTCCAGTGAACCTAGTCTTATTAGGCTAATTTCATTATCTTGAATGTATCTTTTTTTTTCTTTTTTAAATCTTTTATGAACTGCATCACATTCACATTTTTTCTCTTGCCTAGTCTCTCCATTTCATTCTCATCTCTCTTTCAGTCTCGCAGACACACACATTAGATGAGATCCAAGTAGGTTGGAGGTCCCTTTTTCTCTTTTTTGTCTCTATCTCCATCTCGCTGTTCCTCTATCTGTCTTTTACACACACGCTCACATGCTATCGCTCAGAATGATTTTTCTTCAGATGCCAAAAATAGCATGGCACCCTCAGGCTTCACACGCAGCCGAGGTTAAAGGTCATATGCTGCTTTCATCAGTCGTGAAGATTCTATCTGCTCAACCTTCTGTCCATCACCTTCTCACCCAGCCACACACGCACACACACATACATATACAGCATGCAGAATCACCGCAAATATATTCAGAGAATATGAGGGTAATTTTATTTCAGGGGACTTAGCACCTGGTGAAGCTGTATTGCAGGTGCTAAATAAAATAATACTGCACTGCATACTGATATCGGTATATAATACTTAATTCCTCATGCTTATTTTGCACTATTTCTACATTTAGATTACTTTTGCCATCATCGAATGCTCACGTGACATTAATCTTTGAAAACACTGTTAATTTAATGACACTGTTAAAATGTAATTTTATAAAATCTCAAAACTTCAAATTAAATTTAAAAATATAAAATATAACATTTTTTATACCATACAGTAAAGCAATACTTGTAGCATTTAAAATGAGTGATCTTAGTTTGAATTTTTTATTTTTGACAAATTTTTATAGAATTTTAATATCAGATATTTATCCATTATTTGCCATAAAATGAAAATAATTTTAATACTGAATGTTGCAATGCCGAAATTCACTTGTAGCAATTAAAATGACTGTTGTGTTTCATTCATGTTTCATTTTTTATATTATTATTATAGAATTTTAATATTGGGCATTTATCAGTTATTGGCCATCACATGAAAATAATTATTAGTTTATCAGTCAGATTTTTTATATTGAATGTTGTGATGCCTGAAATCACTCATAACATTTCAAATGAGTGATTTTCATTTTCCATTGTGAAAAAAATTGAATATTGGCCATTTGTCAGTTATTGGTAACAACATGAAAATAATTATTAGTTTACCAGTCAGATTTTTAATATTGAATTTTGTGATGCCTAAAATCACTCGTAGCATTTATCAGTTACTGGTAACAAGCATGATAATAAAGTATAATTATATCAAATGTTGCAGTGCCTGAATTCACTTGTATTAAATTGTACTAAAATTTATTTTATTGATTTTTAGTTTTTTAATTTAAATTTTAAAATTTATTGCAGTTTTCATATCAGCCATTTATCCATTATTGGCCATAACATGAAAAAAAATATTAGTGTATCAGTCAGATTTTTAGCATTGAATGTTGTGATGCCTAAAATCACTTATAGCATTTAAAATGAGTGATTTTCATTTTTAATTCTGAATAATTATTATTGAATTTAATATTGGCCATTTATCAGTTATTGTTAACACAACATTAAAGCAATTATCGCCACAACCCTCAGATTTTTGATATCAAATGTTGCAGTGCCTAAATTTACTTGTAGCATTTAAAATTATTTACTTTATTGATTTTTAGTGTTTAATTTAAATTTTAAAACATTACCGCATTTTCATATAAGCCATTTATCATTTATTGGCCATAGCATGAAAAAAAATAAATACATAAATAAATAAATACATATATATATATATATATATATAACGGCTTATTGGTCTGATTTTTAATATCAGTGCATCAGTTTATTCACCCCTATGGAGTACGTCTAGATATTGAATATAATAGTAGATTTTTATATTGAAGCCATCTGTCCAGGCACTGGCCTGTCCTCCACTCTGCGCTAAAACCACCTTGGCTCATTCCCATTATTGATTTGTCCTGGCCTATTTCTCTCTTCCTCATTTAGACACCTGTATTGTCCTTTTAGGTCTCTGTTCTCTCTCTCCCTCACAGCGTCTCTCTCTTTGTCTCCTGATTGTCTTAATTAATGTGTGTTAACGACTCAGCGCAAACGCAGTGAAAGTTCACTACTGTCGGTGCGTGTGCATAACCTCTCATTCATATTCAATTAGAAACATTATGAATATGAATACTAAATATCACAGTCAGCGGTGTAATTTGTGGCACTGCAAGTTTCGTCGTAATTTTTGCGGCAGGATTTCTTTTTAATTACATCAGCTGTACAAACGTCCTGCAAATACAGCACGAATGTTATATCGCTACATAACCCTCTGCATATTTCATCAGACAGGAGAAACATCCTTACATTCATGACTTTGTCATACTGTCACCAGCACAATAATAATGATGGATTATCCTGTCGTTCACTCTCGTTTTTCTCTCTCTCCCTCGCTGAGAAAACGGACCGAGGGGACTCGTTTTTCTGCCTTTGCTTCTTTCATTGGAATGGGCAGGGTTTGCATTATTCAGTGCCTGATATACGGTTCACAGAGTGATGTAATACTCCTATCAAGCTCTGGCGAATTGGACGGGTACCCTGAGGCTCCTACGCGCTGATTGGTCAGACACCTTCATTTCCCAGTGCTCTGACTGGCTGAACACCCATGGGCTTCGTGATCTGATTCGATGCCGCACAGCCTTCTGCTTTCATATGCAGGGACTCAAAGGTTTGTGAAGTTTAGAATGTGTATTCGTACGCACAGTCAGCCATAATGGAGCGGAGAGATCAGCTCAACTACGGCTGCCTGAGAGTTACTGCTCCGCTCTTGTAAGTCATCTCCACTTAGAGGAGAAACAAGCAAGTGGCAAAAACGACAAGTCGTCACACTGCAAAACACACGCCGTTCCTGTCAGCTCAGATCATGACACATTATTCAGCACTGATTGAAAACACAAGAACTAGAGTATTTTTTCCTATTCAATTCTTAGTTCTGCAGTTCTTTTATAGATGGTTTTCTTCTTCCTTTTCTTCTTCTTCTTCTTTTTATTTTTAAATTACAAAAACATTTTGGAAAAATTGATACAGTTTTGTTACAACCAATAATACTGATAAAGTTTAGTTTCAGTAGTTTGAGCTAATAATTAAACTCATTATTTTCATACCCTCATTTCGTTCCAAATCCACTGGACTTACTGTCTTCTGTGAAAAATGCAAGGAGAGGTTTAACAGGATGTTAATGCTGCTCTCTTCCATTCAATAAAAGTTAATGGTGATGAGAGTCATCAAGCTCCAGAAATAATAAAAAAGCAACATAAAATTCTGTTTTTGTAACATATGTGTGTTTAAACATAACCTTGTGTGTATTTGACAGTTTAAGCACAATAAGACACAAAAGAGAACTTACACTTACTTACATAGCGATGCCATAGAAGAGCTATTTTGGTTCCACAAAGAACCATTCAGTCAAAGGTTCTTTAAAGAACCCTCTCTTTCGTACCTTTTGATAATCTGAAGAGCCTTCTTTCGCAACAAAGAACCTTTTGTAAAACATAAAGGTTCTTCAGATGTTAAAGGTTCTTTATGGTACCATTTTAAACAAAAAAAGCTTCTTCTGTGGCATAGTGAAGCACCTTTTTAAGAGTGTAGTTTAGTACTCGCATGCCATGTGACAGCCACTTTCTGTGTGTGTGTGTGCTTCAGATGTGTGCTCTCAGAAAACCCTATATCAGAAGTTTAAACTGATACGGCTTTAAAAGGCATGATTTCAGCACAATAGATGTGATAATCAAAACTAAACAGATGTTTTTTGGCAGAGTATCTGAGTTATGAGCTGTATAGGCACAGTCCTGTTCTGGAAAAGGGGGCAGAGAGCAGCACTCCATTGACTTTGTATTGTGGCAAGCTGCCTTCTTGTCATTTCTGACTCATTTCTGAGGTGTTTGGGATCCCAAACACCTCTGACAGCATTGAGAAAAGGCCAGTGAAATTGGGTGTTCAGATTTTGCATAGCTGGCCACGCCCCGGACATTCGGGTATAAATAGGGCAGCGCGGGATCTGCTTACTCGTTCTGTTTTTTGGAGCCAAATGTGCGTCTCTGTGTGAGAAGTGGCATCATTCACCTCTTCGTCGTTGGATCTACGGCACGGTTAGTGGCCTCTCCCTTCTCTAACACAGCTAAGTGTTGTGAGAGTTCCCCTGGGTGCTTCGACGGCGATCAACAAAAGAAGCTTCTCCTCTGAAAGAGCAAATTTTCTCTAAAAGAGCTACACGGTACGGATTGTGTGTTTACATCATGCCTTTCCGTTCGTGTCCTTCTGGTTGCGGTTTTTACTTTTCCCCTAACTATCGGCACAATCGCTGTGTTCACTGTTTGGGTCGTGAACACGCTGACGCAGCGTTCGCTGAGGGTAATTGTCAGGCTTGCGAGGACATGCCCTTGAGCATGCTCTGCTCGAGAGCCGCGTTCTTTGTTAAGATGCCGCGGCTCACTTCAACTGCTTCCAGCTTCGGTCCTTCTACTTCTGTGTACGAGGCCGCAGCGATGTGCGTTGAAGGAGGGTGGGGAAATGTCTCGCCGGGTACTCCCCCGCAGGCCGCTTGCCCCGTGCGCTCACCGGTCAAGCTTCTGGATGATTTTGACAGTTCGTCTCAGTATGGGCTGGATCGTTTGTTCGGAGCTTCTGCTAGGGAGGAGGAGATTACTGCAACATTGGAGGGAGGGCGTGAACCATCTGAAGCTGATGCCTCTTCTGAACTCGCCGCTTCAGCGTCTGAGTCTCAGTCAGTGGCAAATGCTGAAATGGGAGGACAGAGAACAAGTTCTTCTGGTGGCCCTGTTTTGGCCCAACAGAACCTGGTTCTCTGACCTTGTACTCCTATCGTCAATTCCTCCCTGGCACATTCCTCTGAGGATGGACCTCCTCTCTCAGGGGAAGGGCACAATCTGGCACCTGCACCCAGATCTCTGGAACCTCCACCTATGGTCCCTGGAAGCGATCAGGAGGACTTCAGAGACCTTCCACCTTAAGTGGTAAACACCCTTCTACAGGCTAGAGCCCCCTCCACTAGGTGGCTGTATGACCTAAAATGGCGCATTTTTGTGAACTAGTGTTCTTCCGAAGGGAAGGACCCGCAGAGATGTGGCATCGAATCTGTGCTATCCTTCCTCCAAGGAGGCCTGGATAGGCGCCTCATTGCCTCTACACTCAAGGTCCATGTGGTGTCTATATCAGCCAATCATGCCTTGGTGGAAGGCAGATCGGTGGGGAAGCACGATTTGGTTATCAGATTTCTTAGAGGTTGATCCCTCCCAGGCTGCATCTCATCCCCTCTTGGGATCTCACTGTGGTCCTTCAGGACTTACAGCTTAGCTTTTGTGTCCTTTTGTGTCCGTTTTTTTGGGGGGTTGACAGCTTAAAAAACGTAGTTCTGGGTTTTTGAGCTTGTTTACTGTACACCTTGTCACACAGCAGCTTTTAGACATTGTTCTGTTTTTGTTATGAGTCAGAAATGACAATGAGGCAGCTTCCCGCAATACAAAGTCAGTGGAGAGCGTTGGTTTTCAGATTAAGACGAGTGTCGCTCTGTCTCTATAAATGATCTGTGGGGTATTTTGTGCTGAAACTTCAGAGACACATTCTGGGGATATCTGAGACTTATATTACACCTTGTAAAAAGGGGCATAATTGGTGCCCTTTAACTACTAAAGTAAACTACTACAACCAAAATATGTATCAAGAACAATGAAGTTCAGAAGAAAATGTAACTGTAAGTATGTGCGAGCACAGAGTATGTTTATAAAAAATTAAAGCAGAAAACCAGGTAACAAACTTTTGCCTGCTACTATATGTAGACATTAGAAGATCTATAAGATGTTCTATCATATTACGTCATTCACATGAAAATTAGGCCTGAACTTGATTTGTCTCATCAGAATCATTCAGTGCCTTTGATTGTGAAGATGACTGAATGAAGAAAAGATGTTGAAAATGCACCTCATTGTGGCATTTTGCCTTCTGATAGTCTTGTTCCTTTGTGTTTCTTCACAGCCAAATAATAGAGCCTAATTTTTATGCACTAAAGTCTGACTTTCCAATTTCCCTAAGCATGCATCTTTAATGGGTTCCCATCTACTACAATCTGACAAAAAGAGAGAGAGAGTCAGTATGCTGAGAATCAGCCTGGTGAAGTCAGCTAGCCTTCCCCAACAATGAAGCATCTGGCAGAGGTACAGTATCTGCAAAGACTTTTACTGCACCAGAAATTGCAGTATTAGATGCACTAAATTTATTAAGCTTACACTGTGTTGTCCCAATGAAATGTGTTATTCTCAGAAGAATTGTTATGTTGCTTCTTGCATGTTTCGTGACACTTTCAAAGTAAAATGTCCAGGGAGTAGTGCTAAAAATGTCTTCAGTTTCATCTGAAGCAGATGAACATGAATCTGTCTACAAATCTTTGAGCTCTTTTATCAAGACTTGTGTTTCACTGAACTCATGCTTTGAAAGTGCAATGACGTACTAGGTGCGCTTCCAAGCAAGTTTACTATGTCAAAAAAGCCGAGCTGGTTACGTAATTTAGTTTACAAATCATGCACTATACTAAAACTGTTTTAAGGACATAATATAGCATTGTGCAAGGAGCTGTGTGAAAATTTGAATTTTTAAATCGATAATCTACTAATCTGAATTCACAAATCATCATTTGAATGAAAAGAAGTTGGTGCTGTATTGCTTCTATAACATTCATTTCATGTAGATGCATGTTTTTCCAGTGAGCCAATGTTAGTTCCTCTCTAAGACAGACTTCAAAACTAGTCTAATATCATTAGTAAAAGCAGTAGGCAAAAATTATCTTTATTGCAGTGTCAGGGAAGTTTAGTTGAATACTGTAGTTTGCCTTAAGGCTCAGTGTCTTGGTCAGCTAGCCTCCTCTAAACTGGTTGTTTCAGGGCATAATTACATCTGACTCAGTTCTGATATGGAACACCCAGTTCTCATGATTCAATCCATTTACACTTGATAAAATCAAACCCTGCCATTTTTCTCCATTTAATATCCTGTTTCACTTGGAAATTCATCACATTACAGAAACAAAATGGGATGATAACAATGTTTCATGTCGACTTTAAAGAATCAGCACAGTATTTATCAGATATGAGGATATTCTAAATTAGGACGACATCATAAACCTGAACTAATTAAGCTGAAAATCACCCAGTTTACATAAACAGAAAACACAGCAAGAAAAGCACTATTTTACTACTGCAAAAGCATCTCTACCTTTACTCATTTATCATTAGCACTGTTTCACTTAATTGTTGATTAACTCCATTACATTTCCAATCGAATCCAAGCTTCTTCTGTTAAAAATTCCTCTTGAAGACTGACCTTCCAAGGAATACTATATTTAGAATCAGTACTTAAGAATCTGGCTACTGTGAGCGCAGTAGTCCAAAGGCCCTAAAGGTTAATACTGACCTAAATGACTGTGTACAGGTTCATACAGCACAGCAAGCACTTGGCAGGAAAGACTAAGACAGATGGTTCCCAGACTAGATCAAAAAAGGAGATGGATAGGGAGATGGAGAAAAATAGTCAAAGACGGTGAGGTCAACTGCTGTGTGAAACAGCACGAATAGATTTGAATCCCACTGATTGTAATAACGGGCTTGGAATGATCACAGAGTGTCACACACAGAACAACACACTCAAACCGGGAGGAGTCGGGGGTCAGAGAGGAACAGATGGAAGGAAACGAGTTTCCGGGGGGCTGATGTCACGAGGTTGATATGTTTAGAGGCCGTGTTTAAGGCGCCATGTCGTCAACAGAGGACACTCGGCTGTGATGAAATGTTTAGGTGGTCACATATGTATGTAGCAGCAGGCCATGGTGCCTTCTAGGGATGAGATATACCACTTATTTTCATGCACCTACTTGCATTACTCTGAATCATTTAAAGGGGTCATATTATGCTTTTTGAATTTTAGTCAGTGTGTGGTGTGTATGTTTGGGCATCAAAAAAGATCTACAAAGTTACAAATCTCAAAGTCCACTCCAAAGGGAGATATTTAATTTTTAAAAAATACCTTTTCAAGAACTACAATGAATGGCTACAGCGTTGTTTTCCAGGTGTTGTGATGTCACAATGCTCATTAGAATAGTATTAAAATAAATCCCACCTACGTAAATTCGAATGGTTAGGGGGTGGGCAGGGACTAGGTGGGGGATTAGCCTAACTTTAGCGATGCAGCGTGGAATGGCGTGGCTGGCATGAGTACAAGCATTGACTACTAGGGTGGCCGCGATCAGCTCCGGTGGCTGTGTCAGAGCCATAACACACTGCAGACATGTGCAGTGTGTGGTAAGAGATTTATTCATCATACAGTGTAGATAGCTTTACTTATAATGCAAGTATTTTTTAAAATGCATAAACTTACACTAGACTAGGCTAGGCTAATCAGTGATGATGTTCTTTGCTCATTTTCTGTAGCAGTTTTTTGACTAAGGAAATGTAAGCATTATAATTAGTAACTTACAATGTTTTTATTCAATTGTTGTCATGTTAAATACAAATTAAGTCATATTAAAAAACATTAGGCTGCTTTTAGCCTTATGCTGGAGCTGGTTTCGGGCAATGAAACTAAGTATGTAAATAATTAAATAAATTAGCATGATAATATAATGTATGGGCGATCTCGCAGGCTGACGATAGGACCCAACACTACTGTAGCGTCAACTATACCTTAATATATCCTTAACTATAACGGAGCAGACAGAACTTGCTGCTTTGGCAAGGGGCGTGGCAGTACTGAAACACAGTCTAAGCTGTTCTCAAATCACATGCTAAAATCAATAAAAAAATTTATGTGAGGATATCAGCATCGATTCTTAGGTCAGTCTGCTCATTCTTAGTGCTTATTGGCTGTTTGTTAGCGGCTGGGGCTCCTCAGTGGGAATCCTGAACTTTTTTAAAGCTATGGGCAGCAATTACTTCTCTGCTTTTGTCACTTCATCCCAGTTTTGCTCTTTGGGACTAGAACATGACCCAATTCCCCTTAGGACTGCCTTGAGAAAGAGCAGAGACTCTAGGTACTTTCTGTGTATGTGTGTGTGATTGTTTTTCATTGCAAATTAGGTACAGTAGGATTTTCGTTCCTCTGCAGAATACAGAAGAAGGATGCTTTAAATTAATCAAAAGTGACATAAAGACTTGTACATTGTTACAAAAAGAAATTAAATTAAGAAATTAAGGTTTTTGAGGAAAACATTCCAGGATTTTTCACCATATAGTGGACTTCAATCGGAATCAGCAGGTTGAAGGCCTAATATTGCAGTTACAGTACAGCTTTAAAGGGCTCTACACCATCCCAGGCAAGGAATAAGGGTCTTACCTAGCGAAACGATTGGTCATTTCTAAAAAAAATAAACATTTATATACTTTTTAACCACAAATGCTTGTCTCGCACCAGCTTGACTTCATGCATTACGTAGTCATGTTGGAAAGGTTTCGTGGAATGTAGGCAGAAGTACGGAAGTAGATGAAAGTGCAAAGAAAGTCAAATGGCCTTTACAAAAAAGGTAAAACAACAATGTTGGATGATTTTGAAGTTGGAGGAGAAAATGAGATTTAACAATTTAACGAGTTTTTCACCCTACCTTGAACCAAAGTACACAGACAAAGAATAAACCAGTGTAATTACATAATGCGTAAAAGCGTAGGTGCATCGCAGAGCTAGTTCAAAATGAGCATTTGTGGTTAAAAAGTATATCAATTTGCAGGGCTCAAAGCTTATATGACTCCAAAATTTTACATACCAATTAAAATTGTACAATTCTTGATTCCAATTTTGATACCACACCTAAACCTACTAGCCTTACTAAAGTTCAAATATTATTTGTTTGTTCAAAAACGATTTTATAATTCATATTTTATTACAAATGAAAAGATGTTTTAGGGAAAAACAGCAGACAGACTGAAAAGCGCAAACTCTGCCAGCAGGTGGCGCTTGTGGGACAGTGATATTAAGTTTCTTTGATTACCAATGTAAACAAAGCAATGCTGTGCTTATGAACGCTACTTTAAATGCATCATACATGGGCAAATGAAAAGAAAACGCCTCATAAACTTTTCTTAAAACAGTTCCCCTCAGATATACATTCATATAAACCCCCGTTTCAATATTTAGGATAATATTTCCAGCATTTCGCCCGTTGTGAACCGTGATCTTACTCTTTCTCTTTGCGTTCGTCTTCAGCATCTCTGACCTGTGCTAACGAATGTTTAAAGAGTTCGTTATATTTCCACACACATGACATTTTGAAAAATGCTTGCATGCAGGTTGTGTGCAAACCGGGACAGAGATCGGTTCATCTGTACTCCACTGTATAAATTAAGTATGAAATGATCATTGTTAAAGCTACAAAACTAATCGTAAAGATAAGTATTTTTACATACTTTTGTAGGCTATTTGTCCATCTCTCTGTGATCGTTTTTAATTAACAAGGCTTAAAATGCGTCCAAATGATAAAGGTTCATCATCGGGCCAGTGACAAATTCGTCCCGAGCGTCTTTCACGCTGGCCCCGGGCCATCGGCACTCCTTATTGTCGAGCCCTGAATTGTATTTTTTTTTAGAAAATGACTGACCGTTTCGCTAGATAAGACCCTTTTTCCTTAGCTGGGATCATGTAGAGCCCTTTGAAGCTGCATTAAAACTGCAGTTTGGACCTTCAACACATTGATCCCCATTGAAGTCCACTATATGAAGGAAAATCCTGCAAAAAGGCATGAACATCTAGGATGATATGGGGTGAGTAAATTATCAGGAAATTTGAATTCAGGACTGATAAGAAGAAATGTTTCTTGAGCAGCAAATCAGATCAAGTGACACTGAAGACTGAAATAATGACTGCTAAAAATTTTAAAAGCTAATTTTGAAGCCATTTAAATTGCAATAATATTTCACATTATTACTACTTTTAATATATTTTTAATATATCAAATAAATGCAGCCTTGATGAGCTTGGCAGGCTTTTCAAAAACACACACACACACACACTAGAGGCTGACATTTTTTCGGGAATCCCGCGGGATGGGAAACAAAATCACTAATAATCACGGGATTGGGACGGGACAGGAAAAAATGTCAGCGGGAGTGGGCGGGACCGGGAATCGTAACGCTATGAAACCCAACTTTACAGACAAATATACCTTTTATATATATATTGTAATTTTGAACTTAATTCTAGTTGACCCGTCTCTTTATTCTCTCCTTCTGTATGCTTTGGTGTGGCTGGTTAAGCAAGTGAGTTCATGACGGACAGATCGTTAACGACTGGTAATACAGCAGGCGATCCAAATGCTCACCTATCATTCATCGACCATATGGCTTTTCATCTGAAAGATGTATGTAGTAGCAAGTTTACATGGCCGCTCAATCTAATGTTAACCTTGAAAAATGTGCGCTATTGAAGTGTCAGTGCGAGTGTGGAAGCCGAATAGTAGCGCGGTGCTGCATGACAGAGGCGCCGGTGCGCTCACTTGCTCTTAAAATACCGTCATTTTTGGTCATACAGATAAGAGTGATAGGCATCTTTCGAATTTGTAAAGACTCAACGTTTATTTGTGTGCACTCAGAAAAACAAGGAAACGTTGCGCTTTTGTAAACAGATTAAAGCAAAAAGGACGAGCTTTCTGCCGCCTGTCTCTGTGAACTTGAGCGCGTCACTTCGAAACTCCGTGTTTACTTGCTTTAGAGACATGAAAAATATATCTATAGAGTGAAATGTCTACTTTCAAATGGACCAATTAAAATAGGAAACGTGTGTCTGCATGAAAGATTTACGTGAAATTTAATATGTGCGCAATGCACACTGTGCATTTGTTTAAGATGGCTTTCAGTTCAATAATAATAATAATAATAATAATAAACAAAATTTCGCATTTTTATTCAACTAATGTAAAAAAAAAAGTTACGGGCATACTGTGATATGTACTGTATTCTTTACTGTAACTGGCAGATTCTAGCCCAAAAAAAAAAAAAAAACATAATACGGGAGTGGGAGGGAATGGGAGTCATTCTTCCGGGATTGGGACGGGACGGGATTTTTTCCCAGTTTTTTCGTGGGATTGGGATGGGATGGGATTTTTTTTGTGGGAGTGGGACGGGAGAGATTTGAAAATCCACTCCCGTGTCACCCTCTAACACACACAAAGAACTTTTGAATGGTATGAAAAAATAATGAGAGAATTTTTATGCTTTTCTCCTAAAGCACAGGTACTGCATGTGCAAAAAAAAAAGAAGAAAAAAACATCACTGTAAAGTCCTCTTCTTCCTTCTTTCTATTCTGGTGATGATGTAGTAAGTTCCAGAAGACTGCAGATTGTGTTCCGAATCTGCCGACTCCCTTCAGAGTTGCTGCTTGGAAGGATGCATTGCTTTGTAGGAACTGTACTCGTATATGTTCTGCCATGATGCCATTTGTTATAACGGCATGAGTTCTAGAGACATTTGGAGCTGAATGAAGTTCTGTGATGAGAGACCAAAGATCTTGCTGTGCTTTAGATGTTAGGTGAGGCTTAGCTTTATGAGATGCTGCTAAGTGGAGCTGAACAACCAGTTCACCATTACGAGAAGATAAAGAGACACATTTTAGTCATGACTAATAATTTTCACTAAGCCTATGGGGTCTTTCCCATCTTCAGTGCATCTATGCAAGTCAGTCCACAGTCATTAAACACATGAAGGAAGAGGGCGCTGCTTCAAGCAGTGCTACAACAGAGGCGTTTCATGTGCTGGACTGATCATCTTTAATTCTCTATTAACAGAGACAAGCTTGCCTCGGCCTTCATTAAAAATAGATAGAGACAAGCTCTCCACTCGGGCTAATGACACCTACCCTCCTGCACATACACACATACGCTACCGCTGAGGACCACTCTATGCTTTCAATCTGTTTCTCCCTAAAAGAACATCAACTGGCTCATCTTCAGCACAGTTCTCTGCTCTTACTGTACCAGCATTGTGGTTATAATATTTGAGGACACATTTAGAGAAACGCAACAGAAACAAAGGAAAATAGAGAGTAAAATCCCTTTAGAGCTCCAGAAGCTCAAGCCGACGTCACTCGTCACTGGACGCTCTGATTAATTACCAAACAATGCAGGTAATTACTCAAAATCCCAGCTTGGGGAGAGTGAGGACATGACGAGAGGACAGATAGAAATATGATCAGATTATGTGTGTGTGTGTGTTTGTGTGCAAGTGAATATATGTAGGTTATTGTGAAGTCAAATTAATAATAAAAAGTAAATATGATTTTGATTGCATACTTAAGTCTAAACTCTTAAAAATAACTGAGATCCAGTTAGAACCTTCAACATTCATGGAATGCATTCTGGGAAACTGGAAAACGTTTTTTAAAATGTTCTTCACACCAAGATGAAAAGTAAAGGGGACATCAGATGCCCATTTTCCACAAGTTGGTATAATTCTGATGATGAAATGTCTGCAACACTTTGGTTAAAATTCCTCAATGGTCATGTAAAACAAAACCTTTTTACCTTGTCAAAACAGCTCTGTTCACAGCAAGCCATTTCGGTGCATGTCTCTTTAAATGCTAATAAGCTACTGCTCACTCCACCCACGTTTTGGCACGTTACCATCAAAAACAAAACTTATCTACTGCATGCTCAGAAAATGGCAGATAATGTACAACTAGCTGAGGGTGGACATATGCTAATATGGGACAGTCCATCAGTGGTCGTGGGCGGGGCCTGAGCAGTATGACATCATACTGTTTAGAAAATCAAAACAGCTTGACAACTGAAACTGTTTAGGTTTTTTGGGGATTAAAAAAAAAAAAAGGAGTGAATGGATTTTTATCATTGTATCGTGGTTGTGTCCATACACTGCTAAGATACAATATGCAAACACCTTGTAAGTGAATTTTGCATCCAAATTGTTCACTAAAAGGTTCATTGGAGAACCCAAAATGGTTTTTCTATGGCATCGCTGTGAAAACCCCCTTTTGGAACCTTTATTTGTAAGAACGTAGCCATTCTAGACACTATTTAGGAAACATCAGCCTTTTTAGCCATACAAATTTGAGCTTTTTGTACCTTTAATCCACCTTAAATGGATAGTTTATCATTTTCTCACCCTCATTTTGTTCTTTTTTTTTTTTCAGGAAACTAGAATAATGTAAATTTCAGTCTGTTTTGCACATTAAGCACCGTGTTCCTCTCCACCACATCTTAAAGATGTAAGTGGGGCTGAACACCCCCAAGGCCAAAATCCTGGAAGCGCTGATATACTGTGATTCATAAAGCAAATGCCATGATTCTTTCTCTCTCCCGCTATAAATATGTACAATGAGTTTAATGTCTTTGAGATGAGCATTAAGTTAATCCATGTTAGTGAAATGAGCTGTTAACATTATCTATTTATAATATTAAGCACTGATCCTGTCAACTAAGGTCACCTTGAGGTCTAGGAAATTTGACTTAAAGAAACAAAAACGACTGGAGGGTGCTCTTTCATATCTTATATTAAGGTTACTTCCTCTTCTTCTTCAAAATGTTCCATTTTCATGTTTTTGTATCAGCAGCTGATCAGCGTAACCAATCATAAGCATCGGTTTGTGAGGCTTCTAAAGTCATTTTAGGTCAACAACTGAAGATGAGTAAGACTGATCCACATGCTTTATATTTCATATCCTTTCTCAGTGGCACACAAACAGCAGTGTTGAAGAAATGTCACCTGTGGATTCACCAGCTGGCGTACGGCTCGCTTGCAGTGTAGACAGTGTAACATATGACAGACACGACAAGTGACGCGACAAAACTAAAATGCTCCCATTATCAACCAAGTGATGAAATAGTGTAAATATGACATTTGCTGTGAATTACAGACAGCTTTGATGATCAGATTAGAAGCATTTGAAAGATCGCTGAACTGAACTGCAAGGCTCAAACTGAAATGTTCCCAGGCCCAGAAAAGTGAATTGAGGGTGAATGAACTATCCCTTAAAAAATACCACATGAAATATGTATGTATGTTTTTAAATCATTTAATTTCAATTATTTTTTTTACGTTATAATTGAACAGCCTTTTTAATTATTTTTATTTATTTATTTAAATAATAATTACAATAATAATAGTGCTGTCATTATTAGTTTTTTTTAAATAATAGTTGAGCAGTCCTATATCAGAGTATGAAAGAATGTAGCAAATGCCATGACCAGTCTGCTTAGCTGAACAGTCTGTACCTTCAAGGCACCTTTACTTGAGAGTTCATCAAATTAATATTCTGTCATAATTGTCTCAACCCTCATTTTGTTCCAAACCTTTCAGCAGGGCTTAAACAGGAACATAAAATTGTTTCATTCATAACAATAGGATGGAATAATCAAAATAACACATAAAAATGTATTTCAGTGTTTTTTTTTTTCATAATTGAGCATTTATTTATTTATTTCAGCCATTTCTATTTATTTAGTTATTTTATGAATAATAATAATAATTAAAGCTGCAAGATTTGTTAGGCCGCCACAGACACACTCTTTAACGAAAACTCAAGATTTTAACAATTTAACATCGCAAGGGCCTTTAGAGTAGACTCACCAAATACAATGTTAATGTCATTAAATCTGTAGGAGGAGTTCGTTAGAGCAGAGGTCCCCAACCACCGGGTTGCGACCCACTACCGGGCCCTGGAAGAATTTCTACCGGGTCGCGAGATTGTTCTGGGGAAAATTTGTACAGATATGATGTTCTCTGTTATTTATTGTGGGTAACTGACTGTTTTAATTATTCTGTACTTTCATTGTTTGCGATTGACATGGAGTAGCAATTTGACTTCATGTTAAATTAGTAATTAAAAGATTGCTCTGATCTGTCATATAGTCACATATCACAGTTGATCCGTGATACGTACGGACCAGATCTAGACCCCACCGTTCAGCATGTGATTCGCAGATTAATATGCCAATTTACACGTTCACAGCTATTTAAAACCACAAGAAGAAGAAACAAAACAGAACTCAATTCAAACACCCGAAGCGTGCACAAGCACAGAGATGTGTTTCAGACAGTGCAGCATACCGAGTTGATTCCTCTTTTACGTCTCCCTGTGCTGAAGATACATAGCGACGCTTGAGGGTAACGTCGCAATATTGGAAATATATCTGTTTTAAACCACGAAGGCGAGCCAATGGATATCACACAAGCAATGTGCAAACTTTGCCAAATAGTTATGCCGGTGAAGGTCTTAACTTCAGTCAATTCACTATACAGATAGTGAAAGTAAAAAAAAAACTGACGAAAATTTGTAATGCTGCATTAACGGCGCATATTCTGTCAGAGACGACAAGAGACGAATCTACTTCAGCATATGCTGATAATGGTGTTTAACTGTCTAAAATTAGCACCCTCCAATTCCCCCCAATCCAGGTCCGCGAGAATATTTTCAACCCGTAACCGGTCTGTGGAGTAAAAAAAGGTTGGAGACCACTGCGTTAGAGCATAAAACATGCCACTACCTGTCGCCAGCAGGTGGTGCTATAACTATAACTGAATATGGGCATGTGTTTAGGACAGGACTCTTATCAAACATGTGAAATTTGGTGCAGATTGGACATTGTATGCCTGAATTATAACAACTTCCTGTTTAATGACAAAACATCGAAATTTGTCAGGCCGCCACGGACACGCCCTTCAATGAAAACTCAAGATCTTCGCAATTTAACATCACAAAGGGCTTTAAGTTAGACTGACAAAATTTGGTGTTGATTTGTTTAAATTCCTAGGAGTTCATTTAAATACAACATCTGAAAATGGCAAAAATGGCACAAAACTTGCAGAGAAAATTCAAAATAACAGACTTGTCTACCAAATTTCATATATGTATGTGAAACACAGCTCAAGTGTTGTTGAAATTTTATAGGTGGCGCTATTGAGCCATTTTGCCATTTCTAAGACCCACATCAGATGTAAATTTTCATGACTTTTGGTGCATGTGCAAAGCCCTCAAAAATGTGATTCATACGAGAAGAAGAAGAAACTGAGCAATTACAATAGGATCCTCGCACCATCGGTGCTCAAGCCCTAATAACAGTTGTTTAGTCCTTCTCACAGTATGAAAGAATAAGTGAAAGTAGTGAATATTATGACCATAATACACAAATATACAGGGTGTCTGTCTGTTGTTTGAGAATGTGTGTGTCTATTTGGGGTGTGTAAATGAGGTCAGAAACTGACAGGGTTCCAGAAAAGACTCGTCATCTTTACCTGTGTGTTGTTGTCTTGTGGTCACCACCACAGGACACGCAGGGAGGAGCGCTCTGCCTCTCAGCAGCATGTGTTTGCACAATCTGGACCCTTATGTTCAGACTGACATGTACAACAGCGGAGAAATGCTCTCACACTGAGCATCTTCCGCTGGTGACTATAAAGCACCATCACCGTCTGATGCCACATTGTCTGGCGCCATGCCCAACCACCCGGCAGCCATCCCGGAGTGGACACGACTAATTTATTACTGGATCACTGAGTCCCGCCCCCTGCATTAGGAAGTAATGAGAAATCAAGAGTGGACTGGAGCACATCCAGCTAATGTGCCATTGGGGTAACACTTACACGCTAATGCTAGGCCTTCAGTGTGCTTAACTACTGAAGTAATGTGCAGTCGACAGCCTTTAGTTCAGCTTCCTCGTTTTCTTACTGCGGAAAGTTCTTTTCTGCCTTTCTGATGACATCAGTGCCGGATCCACAGGTATTTTTAGCAGATGTTTGCTATTAATTAGCACCTAATTAGCACTTAAATGTTTACAGACGCTGAGCTAACACAGTTACAGAGGACTGATCAAAGTTCAAACTACTTTGAATCAAGCTGTTGAAGCTTTGTAGAACAGAACGCTGTTAGAACGAAGGGTCCAGGTGAGGAGAGTGTTGTTGACGCGCTTGTGTTTATCTGGTTTGAGCGTCCAATGTGAAAAAAAGGTTAAAGACACACCAGAAAACACACCCACACAACTGTATCCCAAAATGCCTTGCAAGTCAACAAAGGTTAATGAGGGAGAGCTGACTTTTGACCTCAATCTCGCCTCCACACGACAAACACGCTGAGGCTATCAGATCACACATATGTGGGGGAGTGTGGGGTAAGCTGTGCCACTTTTTACAAGTTGTACTTCATGCAGGGAGAAAGGACATGGTTTAAACTAATTCATTATATTTCAGAATGTCTCCTATGAGCTCAAGTTTAAATAGAAAGAATCTAAAAAACAGACAGATCTTATATAAAGTTGAAGTCAAAAGTTTACATACAGTACACTTTGCAGAATCTGCAAAATGTTTGTTTTACCAAAATAAGAGGGATCATACAAAATGCGTGTTATTTTTTATTTAGTACTGACCTGAATAAGATATTTCACATAAAAGATGTTTACATATAGTTCACAAGAGAAAATAATAGTTGAATTTATAAAAAAATGACCTTGTTCAAAAGTTTACATACGATGATTCTAAATTCTTAATAAAGTGTTGACAGCTTTATACATATATACATACATATATATATACAAAGCTGTCATGTCAAAGAACAAGTTGAATCATTGGGGGATAGATGAGTGTCTTACATTTGAAATAAAATTATCAATATAAAATAGTAATAAACTATGCCAAAATTGTTACTTTGTCCCATTATAAATCCCATTCGAAAGTGTTACTCAGACAGAAAAAAGCGCTACATTAAATCACACATAAAAGAGCATATATAAACATAATATATGTAGTAAAACTTAATAAAATAAAATACATTTTAAAAAATAATAAATAAAAATGTTCTTCTTGACAGAAAAATGGAAGAACAGTCATTATTTTTTCACATTCCAGCCATCAAAGTTGAAGGGAAATATGAAATAATGCTCCCTTCCTTAGTTTTTTTTTTTTTAACTTTATGAGTCTGAAATAGTTTCAGACATAACTTCATAGGAAAAGTCCTTGATCATTTTCTTTTAAAGGTGAGTTTCTCTTTGCCATTCCTCCCACAGATCCTTCAAAGAAATCTGGCCCTCAAAATATATATATTATACATATAATATATATGTGTGTGTGTATATATATATATATATATATATATATATATATATACACTACCGTTCAAAAGTTTGGGGTCAGTACATTTTTATTGTTTTTTTTTTATTTTTTTTTTTTTAAGAAATTAATACTTTTATTCACCAAGGATGTATTAAGTTAATAATTAAAAGTTTATTAAAAGTTAATAATAAATAATTTACATTGTTATAAAATATTTATATTTTGAATAAACACTGTACTTTTTAAACTTGTTATTCATGAAAGAATCCTGAAAAAAAAAAATCACAGGTTCCAAAAAATATTTGGCAGCACAACTGTTGATATTATCCAACATTGATCATTCTAATAATAAATCCGCATATTAGAATGATTTCTGAAGGATCATGTGACACTTAAGACTGGAGTAACAGCTGATAAAAATTCAGCTTTTCATCACAGGAATAAATTCTATTTTAAAGTATGTTAAAATAAAAAACATTATTTTATATTGTAAAAACATTTTGCAATATTACTGTTTTTTTCTATATTTTTAATCAAATAAATGCAGCCTTGATGAGCATAAGAGACTTCTTTAAAGACTATTACAAGTCTTACTGACCCCAAACTTTTGAACGGTAGTGTATATATACACATATACATACATACAATATCCAGACCAACCAAAAATGTTTTAATTTACAAGCAACATTTCTGCTGAGATTGCCACTGGCGAATACATACATTTATGACTTATGAATTTTGCATGTAATGCCTTTTTTCCTGCTTGTTTTGTGATCACACCTTTTGTTATATTGACGTAATAAAGTGACACGATGCCATCATAGTTTATTAGTTTCACAACTTGAACAAAATACAACATAAAGCTGCCAAATTCATAATGAAAAAAACATTTTGCCGCTCAAGTGATCAAACTTTGAGAGTGATCACAAACTTATGCTGCGTTCAAGTACTTCTGGGACATTCGTACTTACGAGTTGACAAATCCTAATGACGACATCAGTGCGTTCAAGTCACTTTGGAATAAGATGGGGAATTAACTTTTCTACATACATTTTAAAAAAAAAAACTGGGGCTTAAAGAGTTTCCCACTCATAAAAATGACTTTGTGGTGGCGTTCATGTGTGTTCAGCTCATAAATACTATCTATCTGACATGACCTGAATGCACCATTAGTACGGCTTACTGAAATATCTCATTTAATTGCTCATTCAGTGTTTCAAACTTTCAAAAAACATTCAAACCTTGCTAACATGAAACCTTCGATAATTGTTTTTTGACACACCAAAAACAGTTTAAGAGAATAAACAATGATTAGCACTTTTCACATGCAGCTCGTGGCCAAAACTTGTGTAGATTCGTATATTAAGGGGGCGACACAGCTCACCAACTGAAAAGTCTTCCACTGATCTCCCTCTACACAGAGCCACACATGTGCACACAGAGCCACATCTTGTTTAATGCATGAGCTTTTGTGCTAAAAGGCCGCCCAGGCATGTCCTGTGGTTTGTGTGGTCAGCGTACTAAAGCCTGACCCCTGTGTTGAGACCCCTCACGGCGGGGTGGCATGGGCTTTTTGTGCCCTCATTCAAACCACTTCACCTCAGTTTCATGCTGTGAGCATAAACGACTGAACTGCCTTTCATTTCAGTTTATGTAGATTCAACATGACAGACACAAACATGGCATTTTATCCTCTACTGCACATGAGCTCAGACATTGACTGCACTACCATATGGCTCAAGTCAGAGGTTATAGTTGTTTGTGTTGGTTTTCTCTCTGATTATGGCATCATTCACTGAGTGGAGCTATTCGTTACAAGAGTCACATAATGATTTCTTTGTTTGGACACAAATGGCTGGTGTTATTTCCTGATGCCAGATTGCACTTATCTCAAGGGATTATATGCATGTGTGCTAAATTAATGCGGCTCATCCACTGCAACACATTTAGGAATGTTATAAATATATGCAGCCAAGGATCATAAAGTAGTAGCAATGTGCACAGACATCACATCACAACTATGACTAGTCTTAGACTCAACACCCACAGACCACCTACGTCTGATGCATATAACTTACAAAACTGGAAAGCGGATTGGATTGGATGACTCTGCTAAACTTTCAAGAGTACACAGGATAGCTTTTGAGGACGAATTAATAATTAAACAGATTTGTTTAAAAACACAGATTCTTTCAGGACCAAAACAAGAGTGAATCACTGAATCATTTACTCAACTGATTCATTCAAATAAAGTATTCAAAAATGAAAAAAAAAAAAAAAAACACTACTTTAGCTGCATCCGAAATCACTTAGGACTGGTAGGTCACATGAAAATAGCTGCATTTCCATAACAGATTAGCGCAAAACTTGCAATATTTTATAAATATCGATAAAACGATTGTGAGATGACTGTGTTTCCATTAACCAATGTTATGCGACTAAAACCCAATTTATTCCTCTTGCGATAAGTCATGGCGGCCGATGTTGATAGGCTGACGTATATCATAGCAACCACACTAGCCATTATTTTAAATCGAAGGAGACATATTGATTAGTTTGTTAGGAAACAGGTAGTCTCGTGTAGCCAGACCTTCAGACTGACGGCAGAAGGTCTGGGAACTTTGGCTGCTTTGAATGGCCAAGGCCCACCCACAAGGTCAAATGACTGACAGGTAAAGCAACTATTCGTTTTGTGCCACATCATGTTTAGGGTGTGGAAATGTCCCCACAATAACAGACTTATTGTTAAACTCTTGGACATATTTTTTCATAGATTCTGTGGCGCGAACTTTAAATATTTCACATACTTTTGAAAATCCAGTTTTTAGCTGATCCTGATCAACTAGCTCAACGCTACAGTTATAAACACAGTGGCTTTCTTCTTCCATGAGGGGGTTTGCCATTACGGCATATTTGTTTCCAGGTGGAACGTTACAAACATGTTTCCTGGAAATCCTTTATAACTCAACTTTATAACTCCTTAAAGGAGAAGTCCACTTCCAAAACAAAGATTCACATATAATGTACTCACCCCCTTGTCATCCATGATGTTCATGTCTTTCTTTCGTCAGTTGTATAGAAATTATGTTTTTAGAGGAAAACATTTTAGCATTTTTCTCCATATAATGGACTGATACGGTGCCCCAATTTTGAACTTCCAAAATGCAGTTTAAATGCAGCTTCAAACTATCCCAAATGCGGTTGTAAATATATATTGTATATGTATTCTGCCTCAAGACAGTTAGGGTATGTCGACAAACTTCAATTGTATTTTCTCCCTCAATTTCAAAAATCATTTCAAAATCAGCCTACATCGCTGTAGAAGTACCGTCCCAGTCTTTGCAAAGTGAACATGCAAAGAAGATCAAACACCTTCAACAAAAAAGGTAAAACAGCGATATAGGACGATTTTGAAGTTGAGGGAGAACATGAGATGGGAGTTTTTCAACATACCCTAACTGTCTTGAACTGGAATACACGGCGTACACGCAGAGCTATAGACAAGATGAGAATCTGAGGTTATGAAGTATAAAAACTGTACATTTTTTTAGAAAATAATCAATTGTTTTGCTAGATAAGACCCTTATTCCTCAGCTAGGATAATTTAGAGCCCTTTGAGGCTGCATTTAAACTGCATTTTGGAAGTTCAAACTCACGGGCACCATTGAAGTCCACTATATTAAGAGAAATCCTGAAATGTTTTCCTCAAAATGCAATTTCTTTATGACTGAAGAAAGAAAGACATGAACATCTTGGATGACAAGGAGGTGAGTACATTATCTGTAAATTTTTGTTCTAGAAGTGAACTTTTCCTTTAATATGTTTAAACAATGCATACAGCACCTTTCACAAGCTGCTCAGTGTTAACTTCTTGTTTATTAAACAATGTATAAAAGCAACATCACACTCGCAATTATGTCAAAGTAGTTGTTCAATCCAGTAAACACAATAAGTAGTAGGATTCATTGTGTTTCTGCACCATTTGCAGTCCGGTGCGCTCATGTCCTTTTATCATGATTATCAAGAACTCCACAGATTATATGGGCTAGAAAGATCAAGATGAGTGCCTGCATACACACATACACACTTTTTTTCCATCCAACCCTCTTTTTCCATCAGGTCTCTGATATTTTGATGTACCCTTCAGCTTTAAAGGGCACAGCAAGCTTAGTGCCATCTCTTCATCCCTCTCTGCTACCGCCCTTCATCTCCCATCTTTCTCTGTTTATTTTGTCCCTTTCTCTCTACTACTGCGCCTGTTTACTCCACATGAACTTTAGAGCCTGTATATGAGTGTGTACATGTGTGTACACTTGTTTTGTGTCCCCTTTTGTGTTTAACTGCTTTCAGATTATTTATCTCCCCCTCATTTTGTATATTGCATGCTCTGCCTTTGGGTTGCCAAGCAACCGATTCAATGTTTTATCAGACAAGATGCAGTAGGTGTTAAAGCAGGGTGTTGTATTCTACTGTTTTAACACAGACACGCTAGAGAAACCGTATTGTAAAATACATATTTATAACAACGATTTGAGCCTGTCGCAATGTTTGTGTATATATCTAGGTTAGGGCTCTTTTGGGATCTGATCTAAGTTTACTTAGATGAAGACATACATTAGACTTCTTCTGTTTTTGTATAAAGCCTACAATGCATAAAAATATACAAAAATGCATTTCTTAAATAATGCATATAGTAAATGCACGCACGACTCAGTTTTATTTCAGCCATGCTGCAATAAGCTTCAATATGACACGCGTCAAATACAGAACTGTCAATAAAATGTTTTAAATATGCATGATACATTATGTTGTACTTGACTAACAAGTTGATCGTCTTGATTTATTAGGTTTACTAGAGAATGACTGTCCAGAACTGGATCAATTTCTGTCTGAATCTATTAAACACATATCATGACATGCTTGACCGTGTTGATCGTACAGTACAATCCACTATAACACTGAGTCAGATGCTTTTAGTTCACTGAAGTTCAGTATTTCTTTTTTTTATGCTGTATGAGTAACGAGTAAATTTCCTCCATGATTTAGTGATTTGGAAGACGGCCATTTGTAGTCAGGCCGTAGCACTTCTTCTAGTCTGATGATTTAAAATGCTGTTAAATATCACCCCCAGACAGGCACTCTCACAAACGCCTGTTTCCCAAGATTTAACTTTCCTCATATGATTTAGAGTAATGAGCTTTTTGCCTCAGATGAGAGGAAACCAGCCAGAACCTAGAATGCTTTCAGGGCAACAATCTTTTGGACATTTATAAGATTTTGGATCGCGGGAAGGTGCTTCAGTGAGTCCTAAGTTTGATCTTTTAATCTTTTTGGAAATTACATATGTAACACAAATGATTCATTTCAGTAACAATTTATTTTGATTACAGTTGGAATTTTTGTAATTCTTTTGCATGTTTTGCTGAAATTCAGTTCTAAGTTCTAAGCAGGTTTGCAAAACAAAACCAGCCCAACAGTGATTTTCCAAGTCAAACCACAGACTTGGCAACACTGGTTCTAAGTTCTAAGAACTTAAAAAATGAAATCATGTCATCAATTATTCATCTTCATGTTGTTTCAAACCTGTCTTGAATATATGTATAAATTAGAGACTTTAAGCTTTAAAAAAAAGACTACAAAAGCACTATAAAAGATAACAAAACATAAAACATAAAAGCGGTCCATGCATCTTGTGTTAAGTCTTCTGAAGACAGACGATAGTGTGTGAATAACTGAATAAAATTTAATTCAAGTTAATGAAATAAGTTAAACATCATTCTTCATTGATCATCTCAAATTTATGACTAATTATGAGTACATTTTTCTCAACTTGTTAGTTTCTGTAAACTAGATTCAATACTGTCAGACATCTAAATGTCTCAGGGGTTTTTTTTTTTTTTCAGACTAACTTTATAAAACCTTCAGACTTGAACTCTATAAAAATTATTTATATAACTTCTGTAAATGTCTCCTCCAGGGAGCTGTTAACAGCTGTCACCCTTGAGCTGAACTTAAGAACTGGATCAGCCCGATTTTCAGACCAGTTTTGTGATTCTTTGAAACAATCTGAATCAAAAGAAATGATTCTGTCATTGAGAAGTCAACTAGCAAGGTGTCCAAATGTTTAGTAAATAACAAATGAAAGGTATGGACACAGGACTGGCGGGGAATGCGCATTGATACACCTTTATTAACCCTTAAATGCATCACTGTTTTGCCATCATTACATATTCGGGTCTTTAGCAACCTGGACTTATATATGGATCTCTAACTTCTGCAACAGCAAAAAACTCTCTTGATATTTTAAGAACAATTACAGAAGAATAAAATCAAGCATATTTCGTTACTTCTTGAAACTTAGAAGCGTTTAATTTGAGCAGATGATTTTACCATTGCCGACATCATCAGCACAGTACATTCAGCACCTGGCTCATATTTGCTATCTCAACCATTCACAAAACTATCGCTTTCAATGACTTCAAAATCATTATTTTGATCACTGGCAGCTTATTCACCACATCCACTATCAAATGACAGTGACATTTATATTGCATACATACTGTATTGCATACAGTAATTGCTCTGCAGTGAAGCCATTCAAACCAATTCAATTTTTACTGATGATATATATATATTTTTTTTTATGTCTGCGATAATTACGAGTGAAACATCACATCATTATTGTCTATCAAACAGTGCCACGTAGAGGAATAAAGGTGAATTGCATGTATTTAGTCATCAGATATTTACATATTTTGTGCACAAAAAATACTTACACTATTACACACCTCGGGTCTCTAGCGACTCTATACACTTTTTACAAAAAAAAAATCAATCAGAAAACAGATATTCTTCTATAGTTTATTGTTTTTTTTCTTGTTTTATTGTTTATAATGAATAGATTGAAGAATACTAATAAAGTTGATATAAAAATGGACCTGGAGGATAGTAAATGAGGTTCCGGGTCGCTAAAGACCCGAGGTATGCATTTAAGGGTTAAATATGTTACTGTTTTAGTGGTGTTAAGAGAAAGCACCTCCGCAGCACATTTTTAACATAAGAGAAAGACACCGTTATTTCTTCTTGCCGCAATAAATCGCTATTTTTCTGTGCTAAACAAGTGAATTTTGCCAATATATTTTTTTCAGAGATTACAGACGTTATACAATAATAAATTTAATGTAAACCTAATTTTGACCAAAAAACTGACATTCAACCAGTGTTGGGGGTAACGCATTACAAGTAACGCGAGTTACGTAATAATATTAATTTTTTAAAGTAACTAGTGAAGTACACATTACTTTTTTTCAAATAAGTAACACCAGTTACTTTTTCCCCATTTATTGATTGACAAGTCTCTTGTCGGGAAATTGGGAGTAAAGATGATGTTACTGTATTCTACACTGTAAAAAACAAAAAACACAGTTTGTGCTTAAAATAATTTGTATAATAAAATAAATTTTTTACAAGTTCAGTCAACTCAAATAAGTTTAGTAAGCTGGGTAAGTAACCCAGCTGCCTTAAAATTTTAAGTTGAATCAACTCAAATATCTAAGTTGTCACTTAGTACAACTTAACATTTCAAGTTGAATAAACTTTCTTTGAGTTGACTGAACTTAAAATTTTAAAGGCAGCCGGGTAACAAATTATTTTAAGTTGACTCAACAAATAGTTTTTTACAGTGTATACTAAGTGTGAACATGCATTAATTCATCTCACTAACAAAAAACTGATTCAGTATTCCTCAAATTGAATAGAAACCGTGAAATGCAAACTCAAAATATGACGCAACCCTGCAACCATTAAATATGTTAAATAAAACAAATATCCTTTATGCATTTAATCCCATTTTATTAACCAGTGTCTTTACTGCTGACCTTCGATGATGCAATTCAACCATACTAATAAGCAAAAATTACTTTAGATAAACTAACATTTGTGCTTCATTTTTTTAATAGCTGAAGAGTGATCTCCTGCATAAATGTACTTTTCTTTCAGCCTGAAGTGAATTAATTTCATTTTTTGTGTAAAAGGGCTTTTATATTAGAATTGTTTTATATTAAAAACAAAGAAGCAAGCCCTCCCCAGACTTAAAGTAAAGCAAAAGTAACGTAACGCATTACTTTCCATAAAAAGTATCTAAGTAACGCAATTAGTTACTTTTTCGGGGAGTAATGCAAAATTGTAATGCATTACTTTTAAAAGTAACTTTCCCCAACACTGCATTCGACCTATTTTTCGAATTTTCTGAAAACGTCCCAGCGCGACATCCGACGGGTTTTCCCAGATCGCATCACATATGTTCTTATCTGGCATCTGAAATGAAATAGTTCCGTAGTTGTTCCCAAGTGACTTTTTTTCTTAGTTGGTTTCTTTGTCACAGTTTATACTGCTTAAGGAGCTTGCATTGTCACTCCCGTGTTGGTGTATGTGTGGCACTGTCCAGCTATCTGGGTTCAGTCAGGCTGTTTGTGCATCAGGGATTATATCATCTGATCCCAAGAAATGAGTAAGAACTGAAGCTCCCTAAAGGGTCTCCGCTGATCCTTTTGTAATCGCGTGGAGGCCTAGAGCCGCTCAGAGGTGCCTCAACTCGTGGCGCTGTAGAGGATGTGTGAGGTATGATTGTCATCCTGTGGGTTTACAAGCTCTGACGGAGATCCATCTCATGCATTACATCTTCTCATAATAGCACATCTCCCTCAAGACAGACAAATTGTCGGTTTTTTCCCTCTCCCTCTCCCGTTCTCTCTCCGTCTCCTTTTATGTTTTTTTTTCGCCGCCATAAAGCTATTATGTCATTTTGTAAATCTGATTGCTTGGTAATCTCTCATGTCCTAGCAACAGGCATTCCCAGAGGAGCTTTGGTCGTTTGTCGTGCTCTCCGAGAGGTGAGGAGAGTGTGTGCGCGTGTACCTGTCTTTGTGTGCGTCTGTCTGTGGTCTCGTAATGACTGGAGCCCTGCCGAGATCACATACCTCAGAGAAAAGATGTTGATCAAATGCCAAACGCTGCTTATTTATAGAGCGCGCATTAACCCTGACCGCCAGACAGCTGCAGGGATCGTACAGCTGGATTACGCCTTGAAGCACTGATCCAGGGTCAGCCTCCACTTTCCCGAGTTTGTGCTCCAGCATTATGAAGAGACATGTCACGCCGCCCGCAGATCCGGAGCAATAACGCTGTCTCTTTTTATCCATCTGTTTGTCGGATTCTCTTCCTTCATCCCTTTCTCATCTCTTCTTCTTATTGCCCTGGCTGCGAACTCTTTATCCCTCATTTCTCCGTTCATCTTTCCTACTGTTTTCTCATTACCTGCCAACTCTCTCTCTCAAATATCATCGTACACGCATGGCACACATACATAAACACAAAGGGGATGCGCATAATGCACCCAAACAATGTGAGAACTAGATGACACTCTTTAGATGGTTGCCATGGAAACCTCAGAAACACCACAAGTGCTTTCTCACTTTCTTTTATGCATCTCCCAGCCTGATGTACATATAGAAGGCATAATGTGATTTTCTGGCCGGCTGAGATCTATGAAAAGAAGCAGGGTTGGGCTAAATTCACAGGTTAAGAATAGGCTCCCTTTCAGGTTAGTCTTTGGAGGTTTGAAGTTAGAATTCAGTTCATGAGAATTTGAATTGATGAATTGGAACTGAATGACATCAAGAGGAATTTACTGAATTGAAATTCAAAGATATTCAAAACAGTATTTATTCTCAGTGGAATATATATTATTTTCTCAACTTTTCTCAAGACATGCTTCCGCAAACTAACTAAATTCTGACAAAACAGTTATTCTGATGATTAGGTGATTTTAATTGTGCCATACAGTACCACAAAATGTTGATAGGTAGATAGATAGATAGATAGATAGATAGATAGATAGATAGATAGATAGATAGATAGATAGATAGATAGATAGATAATACCCCATATATGTATGGATAATTTATAGAATAAACAATTATTTTAAATGAATCAATATTAATTAAATACAAATCGATTATTAATAAACAAAATAATACTCTATATATGTATGGATAATTTATCAAATAAACAATTATTTTAAATGAATTAATAATAATAATTAAATACAAATCAATTATTAATAAACAAATAATAATGCCCCATATATGCATGGATAATTTATAGAATAAACAATTATTTTAAATAAATAAATTCTTCATAATTAAATACAAATCTATTATTAATAAACAAATAATAATATCCCATATTTGCATTGATCATTTATAGTATAAACAATTATTTTAAATAAATAAATACAAATCTGTTAATAATAAACAAATTATAATACCCCATATATGCATTATGCATGAATTATTTATAGAATATACTATTATTTTAAAATAAATAATTAATTAATTAATTAATAATAATTCAATACAAATCAAATATTAATAAACAAATAATAATACCCCACATATGCATGCTTAATTCATATTGAAAATAATATAATTTACTACAACTACATTTGCATTTCTTTAAAATTCATTCCATTTAACTTCTATAAATTATTTAATTTAGTTTGAAAAGCAATTTAGCCTATTTGCTATCTGAATTCAGTTCAAATTCACAAACTGAACTTGAATTTAAATCAAAACTTGAATTTAATTTAAATGTAGTCATTATTTATTCACCATCATGTCGTTCTAAACCTGTTTGACTTTATTCTGTGGAACATAAAATAAGATATTTTGAAGAATTTCTGAAACATGGTATCTTAAATTAAATCTAAGATTTTTTGAGACCTTTTTAAAGACCTGCACAAATAAAATTAATACCATATCAGTGGGATATGGCAATGTCTACGGTAACATATTAAACTGTAAAATTACTGTAAAAACATAATTTATAGTTCAGGTACATGTTTTCACAACAATTAAATGTTTCATAAAATGACAAACTTCAAATTTTAAGAAAAGAGATGAATCAAAAGTCAAATATTACATTAATTTAAACAACTATTATCAATCACATTAAATAATATATAAATATATCTTAGTGTTTTAATTGTTACAATTTTTATAATGCTTTATATATATATATATATATATATATATATATTTATATATAATTTAGCTTCTTCACATTTAAAACTGTGTGTTTGCTGCATACGGGTTGGTCTTTGAGCAGATGGGCTAATTGAAAATGTAAATTTAAGACCTCTTGAAATCATAATTAAGACTTTCTTGTACCATTATGGCTTAAAATTTGATACAACTAAATGTAATATTTTTTAAGACTTAATAAGGACCTGCGGAAACCCTGCTGAATCCAAACGGTTTTGGTTGCCCTTCATTTAAGTCAATTTTTAAGTCAATTAGAGTCAATGACAATGAGACATTTCTCAAAATATCTACTATGTTCCACAGAAGAACGAAAGTCATACAGGTCTGGAACAACATGATGTTGAGTAAATGATGACAGGATTTTCATTTTCAGGTAACTATACCTTAAACTGAGTTCTAAATGATGTACAACCCTGGAAATGAGGTCGGCCATATTGAAAAAGGTATTTGTACTGCATGTCCTCTGTCCTCCCTCTTGAGAAGCACGTGTGTCCCACCACAGCCCCTTTAACAGTGTGTCCTGCTACAGACTGATCTCTCTTCTAAGAGCTCAATAAAGGTTGTACTCATATTAGTTAATGCTGTTATTAGAAATGAAATCTATCAAAAATTTATTCCTGCTCTGTTGATGTTCCACAGCCAGCGCGTGTTTGCACAGTTGTAACATCTCGCTGTTCTCGCTTTCTCATTTGTTCGGCAGAGCTTCACAGAGGGGCTCAAGTTTTCTCCATAGATGATTTCCTCTGCCTGTGTGTGTTTGCAGGGATGTTGATACTGCTGTTGCTAACAGTGATTTATGTTGTAAGGAAATGTAATAACTTTCTTATTAGATTATGGTAAATTCATTCTGCTCAAGGCAACTCTGGCTCAACTCCGGCTGTTTCAATGTCAGACGCTGTGTGCTGTCTGATGGTGCACTTGACAGATTAGAAAGAATCACATGTCTGTACTGCAGGAGGCTCGTTTTTTGACATTAACGCAGATATCAAGGCTGTAGTTTGCTCATTCCAGACACTCAAGAGAAGAGAGTCTTATAAGTATGATATCATTATGGTTATAATCTATAATTGAATTATGCAATTAGATTCATTAACCAGTGACATTCAGTCAAGCTGTCAAGCTACATTTTGACCTTTGGCACAACAAAACAGGTACAAAATGAAAAAAAGTAGAAACAGAAGCAAGAGTCAATAGTAATAGAAATATGGACATATCAAACTGACTTTGAAAAATAGTACTGCCAGAGGGGGGAAAAAAACAGCAAAAAGGTGTTTTATTTTCAGTCAACGTGTTATTCTTTTTTACAAAGGTGTGCAGCTCACATATAACACATGAAAGATGGATTGCGCTGCAAACAAATTTCTGAATTTTGAACATGTTCAAAATATGCAATTTTGTAATGTCATATTTTATGCTTTTAGAGTATTACCTATACACCCAAATACAAAGGGTAAATCTCAATGCAGAACTACATATTTAGCAACATACTGTGCAAATTGGTGGTGCATGAAGTTGAATCAATGAGTTTAAGCTTTGCCACAGGCAGCCATTCAGGAGACATTAGCATCAGTAAAAGCTGCTTAACATGGGTTCAGCTGCAGACTGTCAAATTATTCCTGTGACCTGTAGCACCTGAAAGCAAACAGGAGGTTGATTGATGCAGGGTTATATTATGAATATTTATTTACTTTTTGGTTATTTTCATAAACCTACCTAGTGCAACTACCTATTTTTTTACTTTTAATAATATTTCGAGAATTTTGTACATTTTTATTATATATGCAGTACTGTTCAACAGTTTTTTTTTTTTAAAGAAACAATTTAATATATATATATATTTTTTTACATAACAGGAAACACAATCAATTGATCAAAAGGTACAGTAAAGACATTTACAGTGTTACAAATGATTTTTATTTCAAATAAACACTGTTAATTTGAACTTTCTATTTATCAAAAAAAAGCATTACAGTTTGTGCTGCTTCGTTTTAAACACTGATAAGAAGAAATATTTTCAAGCACCAAATCAGCATATTAGATTAATTTCTTAAAGAATTATTTCTTAAAGACTCTGAAGACTGAAGTAATTCTTGTGGAAAATTCAGCTTTGCCATCACAGGAATAAATTACATTTTAAAACATTAAAATCAGTTAAATTGTAATACAAATGTTTTTCAGTACCATTTATACTGTATTTTTGATTAAATAAATGCAGCCTTTGTGAACATAAGAGACTTCTTTTAAAGGAGACCTAGTATGCCCCTTTTTACAAGATGTAATATAAGTCTCAAGTGTCCCCAGAATGTGTCTGTGAAGTTTCAGCTCAAAATACCCCACAGATCATTTATTATATCATTTTGAAAATGAAAATTTTGAGTGGAAGCAGAAACACACTATTCTCATGCATGTCTCTTTAAATGCAAATGAGCTGCTGCTCCCGGCCTTTTCCAGAATAGGACTGTGGCTTTAAAGCTTGTATGTCAGCAGTGTTGCCAAATCTGAGGTTTTCCCACGGAATCGGGCAACTTTTACACTGTTGCCGCGGGTAGTTTTTGATGTCCGTAAGACCTCAATAACGTCATATTTAGCCCCGGAAATGCGAATTTTGAGGGAAACCCCGACAAAAATAATGTGTATTTTATCCCCCGGCATGCAATTTTTAAAGGGGGACCACCCTCGAAACAGTTGGGCTAGTTTTGAGGAGCAATTAGGCAGGTTTTGTTGTGAAAACCTGGCAACCCTGTATGTCAGATACTCTGCCAAAAAAAACATCCGTTTGCTTTTGATTATCACGTCTATCACACTGAAATCATGCGTTTTAAAGCCGTAACAGTTTAAACTTCTGATATACGTTTTTCTGAGTGTTTTTTCACATGCTTGTAGAGAAAGGCTAACCAAAACAAAGTTACTGGGTTGTTCTTTTTCACGTTTTCTAGGTTGGTAGATGCACCCGATTATAGCACTTAAACACAGAAAAAGTCAGATTTTCATGATATGTCACCTTTAAAAAAATCTTACAGACCCAAACTTATAGAATAGAGTATTTTTATTTTAGTATTTTAAATAAAACAATTAAATTATTTAAATACAATTTGAGCTCAATTTGATTTTTATGCTTATATATTTACCTCTAAAAGTATAAAAGTAGTGATATCTGAAGCTGCAACATGATTATAAAATGTTTGTTGAAACTTGTTGATGCAGCAGGATTTTTACATTCAGTTCCCTATTTAGTGTTGCAAGTTGCATGCCATCAGCTCAAAAATTCTGCACATGTAATCCTCTAAAGCACTCATCCCTTCATCAGTCTCTGGGTTTGTTTGGTGTTTGGCCCATTAAACAGCTCAGAGCAAACACAGACTATCTCTGTTTTCAGTGTTGAAATAATCATCAACTCCTCTGAACTTCCAAACTTCAAACCTCTCACTGTCACACTCAGTCTTTATTCATAAAAGAGCTCTTGATCTGCAACAGAAGCTGACTTCACTGTAGAAGAACTGATGTAGGATGATTGTTAATGAAAAGCATAATGCACATTCAAATGATTTTATTGACAGACAGTAGCTAAAGTGCAGACGAGCATTTAATTGCCCAGGCTGCACAAAAATTAATGACGTGAGAAGGAGAATTGTTTTACTAGTTTGTCAGTGTTATTCAAATGACCTTGAGTTCACTCAGAAAAATCCGCAGTTTATAAACGTCCTCTTTGACCCAGACATTGACTTTTTGCTTTTTTATTTAAAGCAAACCAAGGCTTGCTTGGATTCGCATGGTACCATTTCAATTTCATGTGTAAATTAGGCTGTCCGCTACGTGACACAATTGATCGCCCAGCCGATGGTGTCAATCGTGACCAAGGCCCTGAGATGTGTATCGTACAGTCTGACACAAAAGAGCGTTGATGTGCAATAGTCCGCTTTGGCTTTTACCACACAATCTCACTCAGGTCATATCGTACAATCTGACAAGCGACAATCAGAGAAAGAAGAAATCACAGTGCGTGGCGGACTTTAACCAAGATCTTTTTTCTTTTTCTGTGAAGTATATGATCTCCAAAGGAAGCTGGTAAGGTTTTGAGGATGTTTATTTCAGACTCATGCTCTTTGAGAGTTAAGAACATGCTAATGATAGGGGAAGCTAAAAATAGCACACAGCTAGCCCGCTTTCCCTTTATATACCTCTTTCTTTCTTCTCGGGAAAAAGGGAGGAGCATTTCGCTAATACTTCTGACCTATTGTATATTTACCTCCAAGCGTCTTTACTAGATACTCATCTTTAAAATGAGGCGTGGGCACAGACAAAAGCTGAAAATGAAATGTGTCCTGATGGAGGGAGAGATACATGCGACTATTATCGCAGCCTGACAGAGATCGGCACATACAACGCTTCATATTCACTAGCAGCAGGCCCATGGGAGAAGATGGGTTCAGGAAATGGCACAGGCTGGAATTGTATTGCCCTCATGCTCAATACAAAGATAACTGTGTCTCATCCTATTTCCACTTCAAATACGGTTCTGTCTGGCAAGGTTGTTAACGTTAACATGGGTGGGATCAGACACATTCAGTCGCTCTATTGTGTTGGAGACGTGGCATTCTGTGTTCCTGTTTAGTATGTACACATATAGAGACACACTGAGTTCTAGTTTGTGTCACAATTGTGTCAAAACAAAAAACTCACACATTCTGATTTGTGTAAACATCTGCTCAACGCTATTCTCGCATCAACTGGGAGTGTCGTAGTGACGTATTGCAGATGAGCACATGCTCCAAAAATAACATCTTCCAGATGAAAACACACACATCAGATAGACGTCTGTGATGTATGAGTGCTATCGGTGTTGTTGACGTTTCTAACGGAGTCTTTTAAGATGCCGGGTGCGTCTCAGTCGACTCCCTAGTTCAGTTGTAAGTGTCCTGCCCGGGGAGTCGGCCATTTCTAGGGTCAAAAAGCTTTCTAGAAATCCCCAAAATGCACTATAAAAGCCTGTGAGTATCAGCTGCTCCCTGTATTCACTTACTGGAAATGTTGTCATGCCCTCTTGAGTCTCTCAAGTGCCCCAGAGGACCAGCTCAAGTGTGAATACATAAAGACCAAGCCTTATTTTCTTTCATTAAATGTTATTTGTTTTTTAATAATCCTTCTTAATGTGCATAAAAGGGAAACAATATTGCAAGCTTTTAATTATTAAAGAGCAATTCGAGATTGCAAAACAAGAAAATGCAAATAATTATTTCATATATTATATTATATTATATTATAATAATATAAAAGTTGTCAGTTATATTGAAGGCAGTTTGTTTCTTGCTTAATTAATAGTAATATTTCCTGTTATTCTATCATGTATGCAAACACAATCCTGCAAGTTTAAGAGGTACAGATAAATTTGCAAGTATTACATATATATATATTTATGTATTTTATAATATAATAATATAATATAATATAATATAATATTCACCTTTAATTCCTAAAGACTTATAGGATTGTGTGATATAATATATAATTATATTATAATATAATTATATAACACAACAATCCTATAAGTCTTGAGGAATTATAAATTAATTAGAATTAGAATTAGAATTAGAATAGAATAGAATAGAATAGAATAGAATAGAATATCCCTAATGTCTGAATCCTATATAAATTTTGGGCCTTGCTTAATTGTATTTGTCTACTATCTTATTATTATTCCTATTTTCAGGAATGAAAGATTAATTAGAATATAATAGAATAGAATAGAATAGAATAGAATAGAATAGAATAGAATAGAATAGAATAATATTTCCCTAATATCTGAATCCTATATACATTTTGGGTCTTGCTTAATTGTATTTGACTACTGTGTGAATCTGACAACAATCCCATATGTTTTTAGGAATTAAAGATGAATAGAATAGAGTAGAATAGAATAGCATAGAATAGAATAGAATAATATTTCCCTAATGTCTGAATCCTATATAAATGTTGGGTCTCGCTTAATTGTATTTGTCTATGGTCTGAATCTCACAACAGTCCTATACATTTTTAGGAATTAAAGATGAATTAGAATAGAATAAAATAGAATATAATATTAACATGTAATATAATATAATTAATATAATAATATAATATTTAGTATTTAGTAAAGTATAATTTAGTATAATATTTAGAACTTAGTAAATCAAAATCAGCTAAATGGAGTTGCAAGAGGTATTAGCATGTTGGCGCTAGTTCTGCCAGTAGCATTCTGTTTTGGGTGGATCTGGCAATAATCTCTGCATGACACAGCTGAATACTTTCATTTTATTACTGAAATGGACAGCTTATGGTTTGAGTAATCTGCAAGTTAGCATACGCTGCTCACAACTGAGCCAAACGGTTTCCCAGATTTGATTCCAATACAAAAGACATGGATTTTCCGGGGGTCAAACAGGGTAAAACTCTTAAGTCTTACGCAAAATCCACTCTGCCGCGTTAGAGGCTTTCCAGTTCTGATAAAAGCTTAGAAGAGACAAAAAGTGAAATTTAGCTGAATTTTATCTTGCACTTAATGCCAGGCTATTACGAATATTCACAGAATTGTTGATATAATGGGTATGTAGAATTAGAGGGAAAGTTTGTATCCATTTATCTTTCATTAAAGAAAGTCAAGTCAGTTATGCTGAAGTGATTTCTCAGGGGTTTAGTCAACCAGACGGCAAACTGCCATAATCGCATACTCAGACCTTCTGAACCTCTCTGCTTTTTGTCCCAGTCTTTTTCTGAAGATGTATTTAAAATCAGCTTGTGCTTGCATTGCTCTTATAAACGTCTCTGTGTGTGTGTGTGTGTGTACTGTAATGTGGGATAAGTCCAGTGTAAGTTATGTAACAGTGGGGATCAGAGGTATGTGTGGGATGAACACATACTTTCTGGATTTAAAGGAATATTGCAGGCTATACAAGTTAAGCTCTATAATTCAATCTATAAAAACATTTTGACTCTCTCAGTTCATAAAAAAGAAAAATTCATCTGTACAGTAATTGCACTTAAAGACCACTGGAAAGATCTGACTTAAACATTCTGTTAAACACACTCTCAGTTTTAAAATGTTTTAATTTTGTAAATAACACAAAAAATTGATGACTCATCCTGCACTACTATCCAATCAAACGCTTCCAAAACGAACCCTCATACCATCTGCAACTCACTAGAAAATGATGGTTAACGGCTGTGATGTAACTAAAGCCTAAAAAAGGCCCTGCGTCCCAATTCACATGCTATCCGCCCTAAATAGTATCTGAGATTAGAATTACTGTGTCCCCAATGATAGTATGTTGAAATGAGTATCCCAGAGACACTCAAATGGTCTTCTATTTCTGGTGGAGCTTCGAAGTGCAGATCCATGCAAACCCATCACGCTTGAAGGACGATTCGTTCAGAACTACAAACGTTCAACAAAAGTTCAAACATGCTGCGGATTGTGGAGTGTGTATGAAATGATTGACAGGCTAGTTTACTGTGACAGGATGCATGTAATAAGTCATATTGTTAGGACACAGTATAAGTAGACGAATCGGGAAGCATCATGGGACAAGTCCTGCCCAAACTTCCAGTTTTAAAAAATGCATCAACAGAGGGCAGAATTAATATTAAACTGTAAAAAAACTGCCACATGCCAGCATGCCATATGTCAAAAGCTAGCAAAGCAGTTTTAAGAGAAAGGCATAACCAGACGTTCATCAACCTAGAAAAGTGGTTACTCCTCAAAAGAACAAGTTCTAAAACTTCAAGCACATTCACTTTCACTCACAGGATAAAACATAGCTGTCTCTGTATTCTTTCTATGCTGCGTGTCATCTGAACCTCTATCCAGGTAAGTGCCGCTCTCACATTGTGCTAACAGCGGTGGTTTCATTCAGGACAGGAAGCAACCCTTCTCTCTAAACCGAAAGAAAATGTTTGAACCCATCATTTCATGTGCTTTTCCAGAGCAGAACCTGAGAGTAGAAAGATCCTTGACAGTGTGGGTTTTGTTCACATAATCTTCCGTGCTGAATCATCCTGTGGCCAGAGAGTCATACTTGAGGCTTGAACTGAACAGATGCCTGTAAAACGAATCCATCAGCCATTTACTGCCATCAGAAGAGTCATCATCATCTCCACTCTGTTCTTTCCCAGAGCCATTTTAATATTTTCGGGAAACTTCTCATGGGTGCTGTTTAGTTATAACTCGATTTTGAAGTCTGGGATATTAACCAAAGGTTCAACAGGTTATTGCACCGCACAGCCTCTTGGTTGGGGAGTATGTGGTAATGTCATACCGCAGGGACGTTGATGTGATTTACAGTGGCCTCAAAAAGTATTTGGATACTTTCAGGCACTCAAGTCAAATTTAAAATATATGAATTTCATTACATTACATAACAAAATACCAAGTGGCATCTGCAAACAAATTACTACAGATAAGAACTACAGAACTAACCTTCTCAGCTATTTTTATAGACTTTAAACTAGCTGACAGAAGTCTACACAACACAGTGTAACAAAATGACAACATGATGTGTTGGTTTTATTTAAACATCTAAAATAAAACATCTATGTGATGCAATCTAGAAAAACCCAACACAAGGTGAAATTTGACCTTTTTTAGGTTTTGACACCATTTGAAAGCTATCTTAAAGGGGTCATCGGATGCAAAGTTCACTTTTACATGTTGTTTGAACATTAATGTGTGTTGGCAGTGTATGTACAAATCTACCCTATAATGATAAAAATCTATGCAGTGGCTTTTAATTAATCTGTAAAAATAATATCCCCTTTTTCAAATCGAGCCATTCTCAGATGCCTGTCGTTGTGCCATCACACCCACAGAGGCCGCTCCCACCATAGTTGATTGACATGAGCGTTTTACCTCAGATCAGCTGTCACAGTCCAACCTCCATTGTTTCGATGCCGGAGCAGGGATGTAAATTAGACAAGAATATCTCAGATTGAGCGATTGAGGTGTTGTGTTGCAGGATGTAATAATGAACATAGTGGTCGTCATTTACTCCCGACATCTGAGCCGCTGAAGATGCAGTGGATTATGTTTGTTTGTGAAGGGAATGCACCTCCGGATCTAAATATATCCGGCTATGTTCGCGCGAATCATTCATAATCCAGGTTTACTTACAGCAGAAGTAAGTATAAGGGTTGTTTTGTTTTGTTTTGTGCAATCGCCTTTCCTAATAACGTGCTAGTTAGCAAGTTTAGCGGCTAAACGTGGCTAATTGTGGCTAAACGTGGCTAAATGCGGCTAAAGTAAACAGGCTTGTCACTCCACAGAGAGGAGAGAGGGGCGGGGCGAGCAGAGCTCATTAACATTTAAAGCAACTTCAACCAGAACAGGATGATTTTTGCAGAACTGATTTTGGCAAGGTAAAAAGGGTGTTGTTTTACACTACCATAGAGAATTTTTAACCAAAGTATATTATAGACTTTTCATTAAGACCCTAACGAATCATATCAACTTGTGGAAAATGGGCATCCGATGAAGTTGGCTGATAGCTATGATTTTCAGGAGACGGCTTTTACTTTCACTTCACGAGTTTAACGAGAGCAGTCTGTCACCGTTATACTGCATCATTACACAAACTGATTAACATTACCTTGAGGAGGACAGTTTTCCGTTGTTTATCACTGGCAGAGTCTCTGAACTTTTGATCACCCCTTGTATGTTTAGATAGCACAAACAGTGTACCTTCAGAAAAGCAAGCACAGCGCAACTGTGCATATAACAGACTGTCATCAGATTCCTCCTCTTTAGTAACTTTATCATCCAATCTTTCATCTCTGGAAGTGAAATAGTCCATTATAACACCATTTAGGGCACTGTCATCACCAAGATCGAGCAGATTAAGATGAGTAAGATCGTTGCAATGAGCAGCTTTAGTACTTCAGACACATAAACCACAATCTCACGATATAAAATACATAAACAAATGGTTACATGGTTTATTTTAAGAGGTTAACTATTTTAGTGGTGTTAAGAGAAAGCACCTCTGCACCAAGTTCTTAACATAAAATAAAGACAGAGTAATTTCTGCTTGCTGCAATAAATTGCTATTTTTCTGCACTAAACGAGTGAATATAAAAGAATAATATAGAATAATAATTTAATGAAAACCTAATTATGACCAAAAAAAAAAAAAATTCAACCTATATTTTGTCCCAGCGCAACATCTGACAGGGTTTTCCCAGATCACATCATATATATAAAATGTTTCATATTTTTGGCAACTAGTCATTTAAAAAAAAAAAAAAGAAGTACATACTTGCAGATAATATAATATTACTTAAATAAAAGCCCACTTAAGTGTACTTAAAGAGAGTACACTTTTATGACTATGTTTAATAACACACCTAAGTACACTTTTAAAAAGGGCAGTTTGTAATAATGTCAAATTAAAAATTTTACTTTACTAAAACAATTTAAACGGTCCTTTAATAAATACATATACATATATATATATATATATATTTGCTTTAAAAAATATAATGTGTTGACTAACTAAAGCATCTGCTATAAATGTGTTATAAAGTAGATGATTATAATTTTAACTACAGTGTCGTAATTGAAATTACATTTAGAGTTAAAATATTTTAAATGTACTAAACTGCAACTGCATAATTACATATGTGCAATTACAAGATATCATGACATGCAAGTTTCAATACATATAACATTAAATGATTGGTTCACTCCAGAATTAAAATTTCCTGATAATTTACTCACCCCAACGTCATCCAAGATTTTCATGTTTGTCTTTATTCAGTCGAAAAGAAATTAAGGTTTTTGAGGAAAACATTCCAGGATTTTTCTCCATATAGTGGATTTCAATGGAGATCAACAGGTTGATTTTCTCAAAAAAAAAAAAAAAAAAAATGTAAAAATTCATATACTTTTAAACACAAATGCTCATCTTGTACTAGCTCTGTGATGTGCAACTATGATTTCACGCATTACATAACCACATTGGAAAGGTGAACTGTGTATTTCAGTTAAAAAATGTAGGGTAGGGTAAATAACTTCAAAATCATCCAGCATCGCTGTTTTATCATTGTCATGCACAAGGTTGGGCTGGTGCAACACAAGCATTTGTGGTTAAATAGTATGTAAATGTTTTCGTTTCACTGGATAAGACGCTTATTTCTTGTCTGGGATCATGTTGAGTCCTTTAAAGCTGCAGTGAAACTGCAATTTGGATCTTCAACCCATTGGCCACCATTGAAGTCCACTATATGGAGAAAAATCCTGGTATTTTTCCTCAAAAACCTTAATTTCTTTTCGACTGAAGAAAGAAAGACATGAACATGACATGGGGGTGGGTAAATTATCAGGAAATTTTACTTCTGGAGTGAACTAAACCTTTAAAGTGTATTTAAATACATCATACATCATAAATTCTCGTCTGTATATTCAGCAGTGCACTTTAGCCATTTTACCAAGGCCACAAAAGTAATTATGTAATTACATATAAAGATGTACTTACTGTACAGTAAGTCCTACTTAAGTAGGTTATAAACAAACTCTGAAGTTCAGATAATTGCATTTAATATAATAACACTTAATTTCATTTCAAATAACATGCAATTAAGTGTCTAAAAAACACTGCATTCAGTTCACAAATATGTTCTATTCAAGTATTATATTCCATAATAAGTACCCTTTTTAAAAAATAAAAAGTGTGCAATGACATTTGTACATTTTGATTGCCTTAAGTGCCCAATTACTTTCTGGTACCACTACATGGCGCGTGGCTCTGTGTTCTTGGCAGCTATTGCAATACGTATGTTGGTATGCAAGTCATGTTGTACAAGACTAACACTCACAAGTGAAGAACACTCTATGTGAACCCACACATATAAATATTAACAAGCTCTAAGAAAATGATGACAATAAACCTTTCAGAACAGTAAAGCAGAAAAGTGAATGCATTCTAAATAATGCATGTGGTAAAAACAAAAGATTGTCAGGAGCTCTCTTTTCCCTTTCTGAACACACACACACAACACACATATAGACACTCATATCTTTCAAAACTGAGAATAATGATGTCATTGTGCCGAAACACATCTTGCTGATATTTCAGGCTGATCTCGCACCTCTTCAAAGCTCACACACACACACACCTGTTTTACACCTGTAGATTCTCACATCTCTAACAAAAGTGTTCTTCATAACACAGTTCTCACACGTACACATCTCTCTCACGCTCTGCGTATCTCTAATTTAAGTAATGTCTTGAGAAAAGGTGCGTTTTACTGTTCTGATCTGATAGAAAGTGAAAACCTTTGGTACTGCAAATAAGAATAGAAATCCAACGGAAATGCACTAACAGGCTAGAAACCCAAACTGTGAAATTCTCTCTCCCGTAGTGATTATCCTGACTTAAACCCTCCACCATAAACGCGTGTGTGCGCGTGTGCGCATGTGAACTCACGTTCACAATCGTGTGTTTTTGGCAGCTGTAAGCGGCGTGTGATTTATTTCAGTTCAGATTCTGTGCTTTGGTCCTCCCACACACACACACTCCATTCATAGAGCTAAAACAGGAAAATGCAGGGTCGCTCGAATGTTTTCATCTATTGGATTAATATTGAGCCATAGGCCATGATTTCCTACACAGCCACACACATTACTGGAGTGGTACGGCACTAAAAATAAAAAATAATCATACATGCCACAGAACAGCTCAGAGTTAAAGCCAAATTGAGAAAGAGAGGGAGAGACATATGGATGAATAAAAAGGGTCAAAAAAGAAAAGTCAGTGCGGTCTAATCGAGATGAAAGAGCTGAGTGCTCAATTTGAAACTCAAACAGGGCTTACTTTACTTTCATGCAAAATGCATGGAAGAAACAGTCAGAAAGAAGGAAACAGAAAGACAGTCGTCTGTAGGTTAGACAGGGAGAGCGGAGGTAATAGAGGCGAAACTATTTAACAGAAACTGGAGACAGTTCAGAATCTCTATTAGCCTCATATTGCTCTCTGTCACCCTTTTTACTTGTCTGTCAGCGCAACGTGATCTCATTTGTATGCGTAGGTACAGTATTTGCACGTTAAGTGTTTTATTAGCATACATACATTTTTATTAAGTTTAGATAACACTGAACCATACAACGGCAAGGTATTTAAGGCATCTAAAACAAAAAGAAACGTATAAATGTTACAAGTTCTTTGAGGATCACAGAATATTGATTTTGGTGTAGGGTACAATGGGGCTAAAGGCACACCTTTAAGAACTCAAAAAGAGCATTTAAAATGTGTAAAGGTGTCAAAACACCTTTCTATTGCACACACTACGCCATCTTGTGACACTGCATCCTGTTTTTTGGTTAGTTTAGAACCGCACCAGAACTTGATTGGAAGCAAGCCAAGACCCACCTTTTCGGGGGGGTCAGTCTATTTGTTTGGTGCACACCAAGGTTCGGATGGCAGCGTTCACACTTGCTCTAATGAACCGCACTAACAGAGCAATTGCACCAAACCTGAGTGAAACATACTAAATTTAGCCATACAAAAAATGCAAATGACTTTACTTTTATTAGTCCCATTTAGAAATTAATTTGGTCCTTAAAAAGATTTCTTTCTCAGGCAAGGTTTCTTTGTCATTGATAAATGGGAGTCCCGCTTTGGGACTGTGTGTGAGTACTGAACTCACCTGCAGCGTTACGGTCACAAACATACATCAGTTTTAATAATCAGTTTAGTGTTCATAAAGGTTTACATAGAAGTAGCCATAAATGTACTAAATGGAGGCAACTTTTCTAAAACTTACCAGTTCTCTTTTAAACTATGCAAAATAGAAAAATTGCCTTTGTGAAGATTTATGCTACACCCACACTGCATACATAATACACAATCTCAAAGAGTGCATTCACAATTTGTTCTCCAAACATATTAATTTTTTCTTCCTTTAATGTTATTTCTTTTCATGCTTGCAAATGCATTTATATGTACTTTGTTTATTAAATTATTTCTGCTGTTTAATTCATAGATTATGCTACAGTGCTTCGCAGTGCTGTGGTTTGACAGACATACAAATAAAGCAGGATTGGACTTGAAAAAGACTTCACCTGAGAGCTAGAAAGAGAAAGACAGCATTCTCTGAATGTGAATGTGTTTGTGTGTGTACCATCACAGTAACATTTTTTGAAAACTGAGTTGCAGATAAACAAGTATGCAGAATGGCCATCACTCATAAAGTTACTATGTTTGGCAATAAATGTGCAATTTTACTGAACTGAAATTAAGCAAAACAAAATCTTATTTTTTTCTTTCATGCAAAATGCATGGAAGAAACAGTCAGAAAGAAGGAAACAGAAAGACAGTCGTCTGTAGGTTAGACAGGGAGATCGGAGGTAAAAAAGTTCTTTAAATTGAACAATGTATTAAAAGTAAAAAAAAAAAAGTAGTACTATACGTTATTAAGTCAATGCAAAACGCAACAACAATAAAACCTAAGCCACCTATAACCCAACTACAATAATTTAACAGCTTAAAATTTAAGCAATTCTTTTGCAGAAATATGACTATATGTGATGAGATCTGGGAAAACCCGTCGGATGTCGCGGTGGGACGTTTTCAGGAAATTCATTTTTCATTAAATTATTATTCTATAACATGTTGTCTATCAGCACTTGTTTAGTGCAGAAAAATAGACATTTATTGCAGCAAGCAGAAATGACTGTCTTTCTCCTATGTTAAGAACGCGCTGCGGAGGTGCTTTCCCTTAACACCACAAAAACAGTTAACCTATCAAAATAAACCACGTAACATATTTAGTAAAGGCGTATCAGTTCACATTCTCCACCAGTCCTGTGTAAAGTACGGCAAGCAAAGTTATTTATTTATTTATGTATTTATTTATTTTAATATCATGAGATGGCAGAGCACAACAACGCCGTCTAAAGTACTGCAGCTGCTCACTTAACCGATCTTACTCGTCTCAATCTTCTCAGTTTTGGTGATGTCAGTGCCCTAAATGATGTTACGGGCTAGTTCACATCCAGAGATGAAGGATCGGATGATGAAGTTACTAAAGAGGAGTCGTCCGATGACAGTCTGTTTTATGCACAGTGCACGAACAGTTGCGCTGCGCTCGCTTTTACTACAAGGTAGGCTGCATTATTTACTAAACATAAAATGGGTGATCAACGGAAAACAAACGTTAGTCTGTTTGTCTAATGATGCAGTAGCGCTCCTAACTTGACAGACAGCTCTCGTTAAACCCGTAAAGTGAAAGTGAAAGCCGTCTCACTTTAAAGCCGTTTTTCTCAAAATCCCATTCCTGAAAATCATCGCTATCAGCCAACCTAAGATAGCCATAACGTAGGTTATGTAAAAAATAAAAGTTTTGGAAAGGGGCCTGAACTCAGCTTTCATATGGTGTCAAAACCTAAAAAAGGTAAAATTTCACCATGTGTTGGGTTTTCCTAGATCGCATCACATATTTGCCGTCTCTGGCAAAATACGACACCTCTCCAGCTGATGTCTGCAAACTGTCAAACACGGTGCATCCCTCTGCTTTCAAGTTTATTCCACATACCATCAAATGTTTCATTAGGTTTGACGCATTTTAATTCGAAATGTGAAAATGGAAAGTAACTACAAAGATGTCTTGGATTTCTATCATCAAAGCTTTCCGACGTTCACGTGAGTTTTCTCATTCAGTAAATACATTTTCTGATCATTCTGACACCCCATGAATGCAGTATTTAAATTTAACTAGCGATCATGCATGTTGATGAATCAAAGCTTCTACATCCGTGTCATAGCACCAGAAGACAAATATTTCAATCGACAGTTCAGGCATTTAAGTGGCACCGAAATGAGGCACCGAAATTCGCGTTCTGATTCGGTCCGGTACATACCGGTCACATGGGTACCCAACCCTAATTAAATATTATATACATTATCTCTTTTGAACACTATATATTTTGAACTGTATATTTGAACAGATGATGGCTCTGTGGATAATAGAATCAGAGCACAACAATACAACAGCGAAAAGCAGCTGCAAAGAGCTAAAATACAGGAGCAGATCAGGAAGAACAAAAAAGCGAAATAACAAACGGCAAGATTGATGAATGGTACAGAAGTGGGAGTCTGCTAACAGAAAGAGAGAGAAAGAAAGAGAGAGACTGCAGAAAGGTCATGGCTTCCAACAGAGAGAGAGAAAGAGAGACTGTAACCTGTTGGACTCAGTTTCAGCACTGTGCTGTCTTACATTCTGCAGACAGACAGTTGCTCTGCTTTAGGTTTTCTGTTTCATACTGAGCTTATTCATTTGGACTCTAGGCTTGTGTTGAATCTGTCATCTCTTCCTGTTAGGATTCTTGTCCATGTCCCAGTCTGTTATTCAAGCATCTCTCCCTCACCCTCTGTCTCACTTTCTCTCACACAATTCCTTTCTTTTTTAATGCACATGACATGTTTTATTTCTTACATTTCTTCTTGTTTTTGTTATTATTTTGTACTTAATGCTTCACTGACTATCTGTAATGAATCATTTTAATTACACCTTGAATACACTTGGCGACATTTATTTATTTATTTTTTAAATTAAGGAATTTTAACCATTTGTAATAGCATTAGCAGCTATTACAGCTCTGCATAATCTGGGCCTAAATTCATTGTATTCTAAACTTAATTGCCAATCAATTGTTGAAGCTATTAAGGTGTGCTGACCCAAAAGTCTTTAAAAACCTGGGCCAAGTTTAAACCAGTAACCAGGCATCACAGCTGGCAAAGGGCAGCAAACTGCAAATTATTATTGGTGGTCTTCCATGATAATGTCAAGTTACTTTAATGTATTTGCACCAGAAAATTATAAGGATTTATGCTTATGTCGTCCAAAACCACACTTTGCCAGGGGTGTTTCCAAACTTTTGGAGAACAGTATATATGAAAATAGGATCTTGATATTTTCTGGAATTTTGTCGATACTGTATTTTGCTGAGCGCGTCATTGTGCTGGTATTTTGGCAGGTTTAGGACTGCCGTGGACAGCTGCCTCCCAAAGCATTTGATATTTTTCATATTCAGTGCAGTGATAAATTTCCAGGAGTAACAGAAATTATTACACAGACTGTTTAATGCAGGACATGAATGTGGTTAACCTGCAGTTCCAAATGTATAAATATAAATATATTTTGATGTTTAAAAAAACTAAAACAAACAAACAACAACAACACTGAATACTGGTATTTGAAATGATTTGGGGGAAAAGGGAAAATATACTTTAAATATAAACCTAAAATTCCTAGTACACTGTAAAAAAATAAAAAAAAACAATTTGTTCAGTCAGCTTAAAATAATGTTAACCTGCTGCCTTAAAATTGTATGTTCAGTCAACTAAAATAAGTTTAATCAACTTGAAATGTTAAGTTGTACTAAGTAACAACTTAGATATTTGTGTTTGCTAAACTTAACAGATGGGTAAGTAACCCAGCTGCCTTAAAATTTTAAGTTGATTCAAATGAAATATCTAAGTTGTCATTTAGTATAATTTAACATTTCAGGTTGAATAAACTTTTTTTGAGTTGATTGAACTTAAAATTTTAAGGCAGCCAGGTTACAAATTATTTTAAGTTGACTCAGCAAATTGTTTTTTACAGTGTAGGTGGTGGCAAATCACTGCATGAGTGAGTCGTTTTAAACCTGTGTTTTCATTCACCTGATTCATTCAAACGGCTGATTAATTTAGTAACAATACACAGTTGTGTGTTGCTCAGAGATGCAAAACATGCTGTGGCTTTGTTTGAAACTCTCAAAACACACTGCACAATTTTCGGCTATCCCAGATGAAAGATTGGCATCGTGAAACACTTGTGGCTCCTAATCTGTGGTCCTATGTCATACAGTAAGAGAGGTTCAAAGACAGCCATTGTCACGGTCTTGTCACCAAAGATAGCCTACGATTATTTTCTGACATTGTCAGAAATTCAGCCTGATCATCGCATGGTGTCTTTCCTGCCACAACCCATGTTTACTGACCAGCCAATAAAAATGCGACAAGTCGCTAAAACTTGAAACTTATTCCTTCCTCTTTCACCACTTCCACTTTTTCTCAGCACACAAAAAATTACAACTGCCAAAGTGATTCCTTATGCTCTTTTTGTTTATCACTAGCTCATGCTGAAGACATTTTATTCTTCTATAGTAACTTGTGTCGTAGCCTACGAGTCAATAGGTGTCAGCTTACATGCATGTCGTACCAAAGTTTATTAGAACCAAGTCGCACAGTGTAATCAGCAAAGATCTTATAGGATTGCTAAAATCATGCAGTGTGTACCAGGTTTAAAATGTAAGTCACTTAATATTAATTTCTTGTTTATTAAGCTGTTCACCAAATCAATATCACATTTGAAATTGTGCTGCTATTTGGAGAAAATGAATGATTTACTCAATTTCAAATCGCATATTGTTTAAACAACAATTGCAATATTATCGTAGAAGATATATATCGCACACCCCTACATGAAACATAAAAAATAAAAATTATATTTAAACATAAAATATGTACAAGTATTAAAATAACATTAATACATGAACTTACTGACCTTGACAAACAGTTATGAGGGTCTAGTGGATTTCTCTCTGATATAATTTTCCTATGATACCATACAATTATGGTTTTCTGCCTGCTGGTTCTTGCCACACTGACTTTGATATGATAAATATAATGGATATAAAAAGGTTTAGTAGAACTTCAAAAAAAAAGGACCAGAAATTGTGTAATGACTTGTGTCTAAAGATGAAAACAGCAATCAGCATTTACAACAGTTTTGCACAATAAACTGTAACCTCAAACATGAAGATGATTGAATTTAGGCCACGCATACCTGTCTGAAAACTTTTCAACTATTTTCAGATTCAGAGCGTTCATGCCCTATGCAGATAACCTCCTACTGCTAAACCACTCCAGCACCGGTCAGATTTATCAAAGCGAATCCGCTCTCAGACTGTTAATCTCCAGTGTAATCATAAGATCACTGCGAAAGCTTTTACCCATAATTTATCGGCAAGGAGATTTTTTCATGAAAATCCTGGAAAATAGCTTCCACTGCTCCCTTTCAGCTGCTGGGTTAATAAGGACAGGTTCTATCAGATTCTCTTAATGTCCCGACGCGTCTCAGCTCTGCGGTCCTGTGCGAATCTGGTCCACTGCCAGGCCCGTCTGGGCTCTCTAAACCCCTCGACTGAATTAGCCAACACATTTCGGTTAAATGTCAGCAGTAATCTATTCTGAGCCGAGTGAAATCGCTTCATAGAAATATCACCTGGATGCAGCTGCTCACAAAATATAAAAAAAGGATTAAAACAGATTAAAATCCTGAGAGAGAGTAAAATTGTTTGTTTTTTTGAAGACAATGGAAATGGCTAGTACTTTAAGTTTCCAGCTGATGATGAATATGTGCTTTACTTTCAGACCTTTCTCCTCTTGAAAATTCAAGTAGGAAACATTAAACTTCCTCCGCTCCAAACACGCCAGTAAAAGACCAGCGAGATGTGGCGTTTTGACACACATTTGTCTCGTTTCTCTGTAAAGAGCCGAATCCGAACAGTGTTTTAGATCCCACCTGGGCCTCATGAACCTTAAGAGCTGCTCGTTTTAGCTTCAGTCTCTCACTTCAATGTCATTACATTCCACAGGAACATTCTGCTCTTTGTCCTGCATGTTAATGGATCTCTCAAAAGAAGGTTGAGAGGAGAGAGAGCGAGAGAGATGGAGGAAGAAAGAGACAGATAGAAAGAGGAAATGGCAAAGTTATTTACAGCTGCTGGTATTGACTCCCTGTCACTGGATTTCCAACCTCTTGACATAAAGCGAACGTGCTGGAAGTGTTGCTGGACTCGTCTTTTTTCCTCTTCCTCTCACCTTTCACCATAAAATAAGCTTTGTTTTTCCAGGACTGCTCTCTAGTTCTATAAGAGGACACAAGGGGGGAATTCTATGAATGAACTGGACCCACTGATAGTGTGGTTCATTTGCACACGCTCTCTGTGATGTTTTAACACATAATTCACATAAAAAGGAATTACGAGACAACGATTTAAAGGAATAGTTAATCCAAAAGTGAAAATTCTGTCATTAATTACTCACGCTCAAGTTGTTCAAAACCTGTAAGACCTTCGTTCATCTTCGGAACACCAATTAACATGTTTTTTTTTTGTTTTTTTTTATGAAATCCAAGAGCTTTCTGAGCCTGCATAGACAGCAACGCAACTACCATGTTCAAGGCCCAGAAAGGTAGTAAGGACATTGTTAAAACAGTCCATGCGGACACAGAAGCTGGTGTTCTGACATAAAATATCCACCTCGCTTAGTTCATCATCTCTATTCTCTGGTTCAAATAAGTAAGGCTGGGCAAAAAAAAAAATTGCAAGTCGTCTTCTCTTTCGAACTCCTCAGACGTGTTTACGAAGACTGTTTTATGTACAGCGTGCATCCATTCCTCTACTTGTAAACAAGGAGCAGTGTATCCACGTTCTACATCAGAATCCCGGCTTCTGCGTCAGCAGCACCACACACACACTCTTTAAGAAATTTTTGAATAAAGTTATTTTTGTTTTCTCTGTGCACCAAAAGTATTCTCACAGCTTCATAAAATTACGGTTGAACCACTGTCATATGGACTATTTTAACAATGTCCTTACTACCTTTCTGGGCCTTAAATGTGTCAGTTGCTTTGCTGGCTATGCAGGGTGAGAAAACTGTCAGATTTCATTAAGGGTGAAAGTGTTACAGGTTTGGAATGACATGAGGCAGAGTAATCATTTACAGAATTTTAATTTTTGACTGAACTATCCCTTTCGTTTAGTGCAGCAACCAGTACAGATAGCACTACTTTAACTGGATTCTGGGTTATGGTTGTTTAGATATAGCCATCAGTTTTGATAAGTACCAATATAATTCCTAATATTTCTAAATATATATATAAAAAAAAGTGACACACCCCAGCATGTGACATAAATTATGAAATTAAATAATTACCTGATTAAACTTTCAACTGCTAAATACTTTTATTAATATGCTTAATATGTTTATTCATAAATGTTTAATACGATCATTTCTTAAAAGCAGATAAATAACTACATTCATCCCTAAATGTGTAATACTACTCCAATTATGTAATTAAACAATTAGCAGATTACAATTCCTTGGTAAATTATCTTAAAAGTGCGCTAAGCGAACTTTGCCAAACAATGTTGATATTTGAAAGCACCAAATCAAACACGCCCATACCTAACAGGACCTTGGCTCTATCTTGATATCTCCGCCCCACATGTATGTACACAACCCTGGCAACGACAATGGAGGAAACAAGCAAAGATGACACACAAGCATATTCAAGCAAAAGCCAACACAGATAAGTTGTGTGAAACAAAGCAAAATAAACATTATCTGCCTGTCAAGAAGAAACAAAGCAACCTCAGCATCCGATTCAAGGCCTTCCCGCTAATGGACCTTTATCTCACTTCCTATATCCGGTAAGCGAAGCAGTGTATCCCCACTTCCGGTCCCATCGCAACGCAATGAAAACTAATGGGAGAATCCTCTCTTTCGCCGCTTTTATTCTAAACAATGACACACTGCCTCAGTTTTCACGATTTCCTGACACAACACGGATGAGATGCGTGGGATGAATTAAGGTCCTTCTAAAATATTATGCGGGAACACTTTCGCGTGGAGTATGTATTTCGAAACTGAGGATGTTTACGCCTACATCTCATATCACCCGCTGAAATGTTCCTATTAATATATTTCTCTTCCAAATGTGCATTCTGAATAATAAATTAATTTAATCTGCTGCAGTCAGTTTCGTCTTCTCATTAACAATGTCTTTCTCATCATATCATATCATCATATCATACTCATCATTTATACCTGTTTACATTAAAATACATTTTAAATAAACACCCTTACTAAATTAACCATGGATTTACTGTAGTAAATGTAGTAACCATGTTATATTTTTATTTTTTCCGCGGTCTGATTTCCAATTGTATTGCCATAGTTTTACTACACATACCATGGTTAATTTTCGTAAGGGTGGCATTAAAATTAATGAATGAATGCGCGGGCGTTGCCTTAAAGAAACAACAATGTTGAACATTTTAGCTAATTAATCTAGACACGCGTTGACAGCGTGATTTGAGTATTATATAAGAATTTTGGCATAAACGTTAATTACATACAGTAAAATGACTGTGAATGAAAAATGACAGAATAAAGACTAAAATTTAATACAAATAAATAAATAAATATGTTGATTATGATTTTATTCATCAGGTCTCACACACTGCATGCACTGACGCAGTGTGGTGAAATCACGCATGTTTATGAGCCATGGGTTTCTCAGATCGGTACGTTGGATTAAAACTACAAGTTCCGTTGCGTTTGGAAAATAATGTGCACAGTAATCATCAGAATATTTCTTCGACTGTCTCTGAAAATCTGGATTTTGAAATCAACCTGCAGATGATCATTTTACCAGGCTTTTATTCAACTAGTGATTACAGCAAATTGAAAAATATACATAACCGGAAGAACCGATACACTGCTTCGACAAGCGCTTCCGGTGTTCACTTCCAGTGCGATAAAGGTCCATTGAGTTCTCTCCAGCGCTGGAAAGCTGTTTTGATATTTACGCAGATCCTTCCTCTAGCCTGATCATAACCCTTCTTTTTAAAAGGAGAACTCCACTTCCAGAACAATAGTTTACAAATAATTTACTCACCCCCTTGTCATCCAAGATGTTCATGTCTTTCTATCTTCAGTCGTAAAGAAATTATGGTTTTTGAGGAAAACATTTCAGGATTTTTCTTCATATAATGGACTTCAATTGTGCCCCCGATTTTGAACTTCCAAAATGTAGTTTAAATGCAGCTTCAAAAGGCTCTAAACGATCCCACCCGAGAAAGAAGGGTCTTATCTAGCGAAACGATTTTTTTTTTTTTTTAAATAAAAATTTGTATACCTTTTAAGCACAAAAGCTCGTGTAGCACCGGCTCTGGGATGCACGTTCACGACACTATATGTGCTATTGAATCACGTCAAAAAGACGTGCAGAACTACAGACCCAGTGTCGGGGGCACAATTGAAGTCCATTATATGAAAAAAAATCCTGAAATGTTTTCCTCAAAAACCACAATTTCTTTACGACTGAAGACAGAAAGACATAAACATCTTGGATGACAAGGGGGTGAGTAAATTATTTGTAAATTGCTGTTCTGGAAGTGGACTTCTCCTTTAATGTTTTGTTCCCCCGATATTTTCCTTTTTTTTTAATCTGCCATCTTTCTCCCATCTATAGCCGAATCCCAAAACACACTTGCAGCCAATCTGCACCCCTGACACGCCCCTTAGTGCTGATTGGCTGCAAGTGTGTTTTGGGATTCGGCCCGACATTGTGGTCAAAAGCGTTTTTCAAATATTGCTTAGTGCGCCTTTAAAGTGTAGGATTTACTTAGAGAGGAAAAAAAAAAACACCCAGTAATTGAGCATTCGCAAACAGCTTGATTGACGGGCGATTTGACCAATCATAATGCCGAATCCGCCATTCTGTCCAACAAACAAATCAGACAGAAGAGCAGATTAACTTCGGTGGACTTAAACTTGAAACACTGTGTGTATGGTAATCTTTACATGGTTGGAATAAAATATGTTATAATGTTTGGGTTTTTTTCCTGCTTTAAGTAAAGAAAAGATGATCGGTTCATGTTTTATTGATCTACACTCTTAAAAATAAAGGTGCTTCACGATGCCATTGAAGAACCTTTTTTTTCTAAATGGTTCCATAATGAACCTTTAACTTGAAGAAACTTTATGTTTCACAAAAGGTTTATTGTGGCGAAAGAAGGTTCCTCAGATTATAAAAAGGTAAGAAAAAATGGTTCTTTAAAGACCCTTTGACTGAATGGTTCATTGTGAAACCAAAAATGCTGCTTCTATGGCATCGTTGCGAAGAACCTTTTAAAGCACCTTTATTTTTAAGACTGTAATAAGACACATTAAGTTACTGTCACAACACATTAAAAAGCCACAAAATGGTATTTATTGTTTGAATTTCTTTAAAAAAAAAAAATACAGAGACCTTGTTTCATACCAGAAATAACCTGCTCTGTCTCGTCTTCCGGCGTGTTGCTGGTTTCCTCTTTGCTCTGTGATGTATTTTTCACTGTGTTAGAACATGATGTGTAGTGTAAGAGCGGCATTGTTTGTTTACACAGCAACAGTAACCAAGGAGGGCGGGTTTCTGCGAAGGGTCAATTGCTAGTAAATTTCACAAATAATTACAAAGAATTGGCAAGGCATACACTGAATTAGATATCAAATGTTAAGTAGAAAGACTGAAATGCTGTTTTCCTGAAAACACTGAAATAATCTGTTTTTCCACTTTGAAAAACAAATTTTTTTTACAGTGACAAGTGGAGTTTGAGTTTCATTTAGATGCTACTGAACAACATGAGAGGAAAAAGTAAATTAACTAGCGCTTTTCTAAAGAAAACCACCTTAAAATTGCTGTCTCACTCTCATCTTTTGATGTTTGCTGTTCGTGCGCCCTGATTCTCAGAGAAGACAGTGGCTAAATTATTTACTGCTCGCTGCACTTTCCATAGACGGTCAATATCCAGAGAGAAAGAAAGCGAGAAAGAGAGGACACACTGACACCTGTCTGAATGCACCACACCAGGACAGACAAAGAGACAGGACAAACACACTCATACATTCAGTCTCTTGGGTTTCAAGTCGTGATGCTGAAATGTTTTGACAGCAAGTTGCTGTTTAATTACAGAGCTGTCCTCTCAATACCTGTCTACAGTCAGGTTGTGTGTATTTTTTGTTTTCTACGTATATAGTTGATCATTTGTTAAAACCTCACGCTGTCAGTAATTAGAATGTGTGTTGATTACATTATGGGGTTTTGGGTCATGTTTAACGGTCTTTGTGGGAACCAAATTCCCCCATTATGATAGTAAACCTGAAATCATCTACATTGTGGGCACCTCCTAATGAAATAAAATCTTGTTCACTGTCCTAATACACATTACTGGTCTTAAACAACTCATCATTGTACATTATTCCAAGTATAAATCATCAAAATGTAATAACTCGCTTCACCACAAGTTTCATTTTTGGCTAAAATCACAGAACCAAAGGCTCCCTTCCATTAATCATAATATAGAGATTTTACAACACAAAATAAAGTAATGTTTTAGATTTATTCTCACTAAATATCTATCTGAGTGTCATTACAAAGACAAAAATGTTTGCTAATGCCATGTCTTGTTGGCTTTCATGAAGGGCCTAAATAATGGCCTAATTAAAATTAATGTGAGCCACTGCTGAAATAATGACCATTTCAAACAGCTTCTCTCAGGGGCTCTTTTTGCTATGTTTAAAATACTAGTGGTAGAGTTAAAAATAGCATTTATTTGAAATCAAAATCTTTTTTAATATTATAAATGTCACTTTTGATCAATTCAATGCATCTTTGCTGAATAAAAAAAAAACTTACTGACTTGAATCTGTTATATTAGTAAATGCACTGGAAACTAATGTGAAACAACATATTTTTATTTACATTACCAAAGATTAATGCTGAAAATATATCATTCATTGTTAGTTCAATACTAATGCATCAAGCATGGGACCTTACTGTAACGTGTTTGTATGTATATTCACAAATATGTTTTACTTCAGCATCAGCGGACTGTGTTTGTGTTTAATGTCTCATTTCTGTGTTCTGCTGAGCATCAGAAGGTCAGTTTTATGAGGGAGGATTTTTTTTTTTTTTTAATACACACGGGAGAGTGGCTTCTTGCCGGCTCTGATCCTGCCGTGGCCTCTACGCCACAGGTGTGGCTGCTCTTTGTTGCATTATTAAAAGCCACATTCATGCTCCCTCTTTCTCTTTCTTTCTTCCTGTCCCTCTCTATCAGTCGAGATCACAGACAGGGACATCAATGAACAGAGGGCAGAGAGGGGAAAAGTGGAGGTGTTTGTGCGTTCAAGAAACTCCTTGTCCCATTGATTAGCTTTCAGTCACGCACAAGCCTGGAAGAGAAATTGGAACAGAAAAAATTACATCATGAATGATCATTAAAAGGGTGAACAGAGACAGATTTTCCCTCCCTTTATCTCAGACTCACAGAGCCTTACACATGAAACATTTGGTAGTGTGAGTAGTGTGAGAAACCAGGATTTAATTGCTTCCCATTGTCACTTTACATACAAACGTAATAAAGATGTCAACTATTTTGGAAAACTTGACCCTGAGGTTGGCCATCTACACTATTAGATAATATGCATTTTTATTAGATAATTTTTTTTTTTTTGGATTGACAAGTATGGAAGCAATCAATGCTTGACATCAAGTATCTCGCAAATCTGACTTTTTCCTCAGAATTGTGAGATTTAAACTCACAACTGCAAGTTATAAAGTCAGAATTGTGAGATAAAACCCCCCAATTCCAACTTTTTTCCTCACAAATGGAAGTTTATAGCTCACAATTCTGACTTTTTTTCAAAAGTGTGAGATTTAAATTCGTAATAATGAGTTATAAAGTGTGAGACAAAGCTGCAATTCTAACTTGTTTCTCAGGATTGCATGATATAAACTTGCAACTGTGAGTTATAAAGTCCTATTCTGAGATGGAAAAAAGATGGATATGTTCTCCGAATTGTGAGTTTATATCTTGCAATTCTGACTTTTTTCTCACAATTGCAAAGTTTATTTCTCACAATTCTGACCTTTTTCAAAATTCTGACTAAACTCACAGTTGTGAGTTATAAAGTCCAATTCTGAGGTGGAAAAAAAGACTGATATGTTCTCAGAATTGAGTTTATATGTCACAAAACTGACTTCATAACTTGCAACTGCAAGTTTATATCACCCAATTCTGAGAAAAAAAAAAATCTGAACTGTGAGTTTATATTTTGCAATACTAACTTTATGCTGTAACTCGCAATTGTGAGTTTATATGTCGCAATTCTGAACCAGAATTCAGAATTCAATTGCGAGAAAAAAGTCAGAACTGGGAGATAAAGGGTCGAAATTAACTTTCTGGTTTTTATTCCAGCCTGGTCTCATTATTTATACATAGGTATTAGTATGTAACCTTTTTTAAGCTCAAAATGTACATGATTGTAAATTTTGTATTGATGCTGAAATATACAATTTAGACGTAATTTAACGTATAAAACATACAAATCTCTACGTATTTTTAGCTAAAAAAAAAAAAACTTACATTTATGTATCTTTTATATCATATATTTATATCTTTGTATCAATGCATTTTTAGTATTTTATCAATAAGTAATTTAGATATTTAGACCCCTTAACCTACCCCCAAACCTAAACCTACACATTTTATACCGAATATAAAAAGATATAACACAAATGGCCGAAATATGCAGGGAAATATCATTTTAGTAACAATGTAGCATAATTTTTTTTTTTTTTTTTTGTTAAAACATAAATCGCTAACGCCCCATTCACACAGGGCGTCAGCGTTACCGCTTCTCGGAGGGCATGTCTGAAGCTTTGTGCTGATTGGCCAGCGTCTGCACCAAATGGGATTGGCTAGCATCTGCACTAGTATATTTGCATAAGGGGATCTGGTTGGCTGATGCCGGTGCTTGAAAAATTTTTAACTACGGACCCATAATTCAGTTCGGCAACGCTTGAAATCACTCCAAGGTAAATGAGAAGCATTTACACTGACCCCCATGTGAATGCGGCGTAATCCCACTACTACCTCTAAACCTAACCATAAATATCTCTGTACAGTATAAGAAAAACATGAAAGACAGATAAGTGCACCTACAATTTATTTATTGCAAAAATGTCAAAAGCAGTACCAAAAGTAATCAAAAAGTAATGATGCATTGCAGCCGTAGTCCTCTCTGGCAGAATACAGTAGGTTTGTATGAGGTCAAGAGCAGAATTTTTGATGTTAATCACTGAATATCCAAATTAGTATCCCGATCCGCTCTGTGAAGGCGCGCAGTTCTCATTCAAATACACCTCACAGGTAACACGGCATGTTGCAATCTGTGACAAAGCAGGTGAGAACCAATGAGCGTTCGATTATCCTCCTATAAAACCTGCCGTTTCTTGAAGGGGCAACATTTGAATATGGAAGGAGAATGGCGTCAGTGCCGGTTTTGCTGCTTACGGCAAAGACTAGCGGTCGGTTGCTGAGATAAAGATCACCAAATAAAGGCATATTATTGGATAAAATGAAAAAGAAAGAAAGGAAGAAAAGATAGACAGATAGATAGATAGATAGATAGATAGATCGGTAGATAGATAGATAGATAGATAGATAGACATAGATTTTTATTTTATAAATATTAATTTACATTTTGAAATAACTTACATTTACAAATATTACAGATGAAGTGTTAATTTAGAAATAAATTGGTTCTACATTAAGGTTTCTGATCACAAATGTGAATTTTCACTTAATGCCTTCTTTGTGAATTTTCACTTAGTGCCTTTTTGCAGCATTAATGCGGTTGACTACACAGTTAAATGTGTAAAACTGTCAACAGCAGTAAATAAACTTTCAATTCTGACTGAAAAGTGCATATTTGAGGCATTTTTATCACTATAAATGCAGACACCAGTAAAAGTCATCTGCATGGACATTCTCAAGTCGAGTTTGTTTTAAATAAATCCTAACATGTACGTCGGAAAAGGCATATACACCCTTCGCAGCCCTTTTTTTATGCGTGTCCTCAATGTTACTTCATGAAGCCCCATGATTCATCTAGATCAACACCTTCCGCTTAATGTAGTCAATATAGAAGCAGAGAGACAAAAAACACACACGTACATTCTTACTGAGCGAGGGAATCCAGCGAGTAGGCTGACTAGAGGTAAGCTGAAATAGAGGGAGACAGACTTTGCTAAGAACGAGGAGTAAGACAGACACCGGCAAAGGACATCAGGTGCCAGCGTGCGGTGAAGTTGGAGCGTTTTCCGTTCCGATCGATGAGAATCCATTAAAGGGGCATCTGCTGTACCTTTGACTACTTTAAACACACAGCGCACACACGTGCAGACGAATGCCTGTGGACACACACATCAAAGAAAGAATGACTGAATGATACAGGCCATCATTGATTACGGATGATGGTCTGCGTAATAAGACGAATGAGAAGGTTTCAGCTGAGGTCCCTGCTGTTTAAATCACCATGGAGACACGTATTGATTGGCCCTGGTGTTTGAGACCCTGGGTATCGGAGTCATGGTAATGATTCCACATGTCAAGAGAAATTGTCTTTACGGAAAGCGGGAGACGGAGAGCGTTCCTCTGCCCCCGTTTGCTTCACGGTTAATGTCTCAAGCAGAGGTAGAAGATCAAAGAGAGAGACAAATGTTTCTAATATACTGCCGCTTCGGAGAGCATAACACAGCAGTCTTCCTTCAGTCTTATTCTGTCACCTTGGCAACTAATTGCATTGTTAAAAATTAGCATATTCAAATTCGCCAAATGTATCATGCCACATTGAGAGGCTGCGACACTATGTAAGTGGGATATGGATCTTGCAGTACACCACAAAAAGGCACCTCTCTTCGCCAAACTCCCTTTATGGAGAGTATAAAAGGCAATTCCTCAGCCATTCCGGTCTGAGGTTTGAAGTTAAAGGTGCTCCAAGTACGTTTTTCCTCATTAAGACAGTCTGATGCAAAAAGAAATGAATAGTACTTTTCAAAACTTTAAAATTATGCAAACTTGCCCACAATTACGTATAAAACTTTCAAGACAGATCTACCATGAGCTCCAAAGTTAAGCGATAGTGAAGTATATGCTTCTGTAGAAGCAGGGATATCCCTTAGTGAAAAACAAATATAATAAAATGTATTTGAAATGCACTTATGTTATGCCAAGTATATTATAAATATATTTACATATTTACACATTTACAAGGATTAGTTCACTTCCAGAATAAAAACTGACAGATAATTTACTCACTCCTTGTCATCCAAGAAGTTCATGTCTGTCTTTCTTCAGTCGTAAAGATTTTTCTCTCCATGTAATGGACCTCTATGGTGCCCCCATATGTGAACCTCCAAAATGCAGTTTAAATGCAGCGTCAAAGGGCTCGAAATGATCCCAGCCGAGGAAAAAGGGTCTTATCTAGCAAAACAATCATTGTTTTTTTCTTTGTTTTTTTTAATTAAAATTTATATACTTTTAAACCTCAAACTTTTGTCTTGTCTAGCTTTGTGTGAACTCTGTTTTTTCCGGTCATGAGACTCATGAAACTCCAACCCAGAGTTTACAAAATGAACATGCAAAGATAAATCAAACACCCTTTACAAAAAAAAGGTAAAAACAGCAGTGTAGGACAATTCTGAAGTTGGAGGAGAAAATGAGACGGGAGTTTTTAGACATACCCTAACTGTCATGACCGGGAAAAAAAAAAAAAAAAAAAAGTTAGAGCTAGACAAGACGAGTGTTTGGGGTTAAAAAGTATAGAAATTATAATTTTTTTAGATCGTTTAGCTATGTGAGACCCTTATTCCTCAGCTGTGATCGTTTAGAGCCCTCTGAAGCTGCATTTTGGAAGTTCAAACTTGGGGCACCATTGAAGTCCACTATACAGAGATAATTCCTGAAATGTTTTCCTCAAAAAATAGAATTTCTTTACGACTGAAGAAAGAAAGACATGAACATCTTGTGCAAAAGTAGTGCTGAAGTCCAACTAAAGTATATCTGATTGTGCTAAAGTGGAAATATTGCAAGTATACTTTAGATACACTTTAAATATCGTGCATTAAAGATCATACAATCCTCTAACAAATTTTAATATTAAGAAATGTGCATTGTGCACAAGTAGTACTCAAAATAAAGTTTAATTATAATTTTTATCGAAGTAAAATTTAGACCAATCATTTCGATTATCATTAACTAAAAGTACTGAAACATTTTTGTTAACTGAAATTAAAGCAAATGTACAAAGAAATTAGATTTAAATCTAGATTAGATTTAAAAACTTTAAACAAAAATCTGAAATGTTGGCTTGCAACTGACTGAAATGAGTGGAAGTACTAAAATTATTAATTTAAAATAAAATTTAAAACAAAAGCTAAAACTGAAATAAAACTTTAATCTAAATAGTAATATAAAACAGAAAAGAAAATGACAACAGCATACAACATAAAAAAAAAGATACTAACATTAAAATGAAAAATTGAAAATGATAAAAGCTAATTCAAAATAAAAATTAAAATAAGTGTATAATGGAAACCAGAGAACCAAAAGGTTAGCAGCTACTGTCCTTCCCATAAGTCATTGTAATTCATGTCAGTTTCTCTACTCTTTCAAACAACATATTTACTTGTATATATTTAAATATTTTGCTATAAGCTTCAAATATCTTGTATTTTATACTATAACCTGGGGTCAGTAGTTTTGTATTATACCAATGGATATGTACCATTTGATTCTATTACATTTTTCTCAGTGCTCCATGGAACACATAGCTCACTGCCTCAAAAAAGACTAAGTGCACAGTACTGTACCTTTCTCAGATTTTCAAATACTTTTTTGCTTCAAATCAAAGTTTGCAGTGTTGTGATTCATCCCAGAGCTGGTTGGTTTGGTTCACAGCTCAAAACTCTGGAACTGAAAGATCTGTTTAAACCCCCTGTGGAGAAAAATAAATGGAAAATACTTCCTGAACCGAGTATTGGTCTGTGTTCTGTCCTAGCCTTGCAAACAGTAATTTCTTTAGAAAATATGAATCTAGTTTATTCATGTTCTTGGGTCGTTCTGATTGCCGCTCTCAGAGTTTGGCACAGAAACAGGACAACTGCAATATTAAAACCTTCCACCATGACAACATCAGTCTCAGACACGTTTAATTCTGCGGGCCTGGCCGATTTTGGATCGTGTTATTGAGCCCTGGTGTTAGTTCCATTGAGCCTGCCAGTTTTTCAAATATGCATGAAGGTGCACAATGTCGTAAAATGGCCAACCCTGCTGTGAATAAGTGCAATCTGACTGACCGCTGATAAGACACTGGCAGATGACAGGTGGCTGTCATCACCAATTACATGCCAGTTTAAGAGCGCTGAAATCTGCTGCGAAACAAAGAGAAGCATCATGTGTGTGCCAGTGCGCTAACTGCATATCTGTAGCAGTAACAGAAGCTGCTTTGATTAGGATCGATGACTGTCTGTGGTTTCATTAAAAGCCAATCAGTAAATTCGATCACTGGCTTAGGGCCGGGTGATGCTGCGATCCTGCCTGGGTCAAAGATCAATTAGCGCTGCACATTGCTCTAGTGGTTCCTGCGTTAACCCACATCTCCATTCTGACTGGGCTGAAAATGCGTGTCCTCGGATATTAGCTTCCTTTCCAGCATTAGCTGGACCGTGTATCACTTTACTGAGACCTGCGTGTGTAACCGATCCCTCGCCAGAAAGAAACAGTACGGGTTCAGAGGGCAGCATTATTTAGCTGAGTGAAAGAAGACAAATGAATAAGTCATGATACCTCAGATCGGGACTGTGACGACACTGCATTTGATAAGACACAGGTGCTGCTGTCAGGGTGCGGTAGCCTTAATTGGATTGATCTTTGAAGATGAGTATTGATAGTTTGGGTGAAGTTCTCACCTTGGACCTGGAACGGGATAAAAGATGATAAAAACTATATGCATGTGTCGGCGCCAATAGCCTTGTGGACAGTGCGCCGACATATGGTGCAGTTGCGCCTCGGGTGTCCCGAGTTTGAATCCCGCCTCGTGGACCTTTCCCGATCCCACCCCCACTCTCTCTCTCTCTCCCACTCACTTCCTGTCTCATCTCCACTGTCCTATCAAAGCAAAATGGAAAAAAGACCCCCCAAATTAAAACTATATGCATGTACTAAAAGAAATAGTTTTCACAAATGTATACATTTTTTTTTTAAATTTGGGTTAAAAACAACCCAGCACTGGGTGCAATACGGACAAACTTAGCGATTGGGTTGTTCTGACCCAGCGGTTGGGTTTAATGTTTAACCCACGCTCACGGTGACCCGAGTTTGATTCCCGTCTCAAGGTCCTTTGCTGATCAAAATAAAAATCCTGTCAATTTTCCACTATCCTGTCACATTAAAGGCATACAAAGCCCTTAAAAAAAATTATATATATATATATATATATATATATATATATATATATATATATAAAAAGTGGCATCCTTATTTTTCCCCTGTTTCATGCATAAATATGACCAAATGTACAGAGATTTATGTTTAAGTTTGGGGTTAAATCAGATGAGAACAAAACGTTAAGTAGAGCTGGATAACAACAATGGTCTTCTGCAGTGTTGGGGAACGTTACTTTTAAATATAAATATAATATTGCATTACTCCCTAAAAATCATCCAATTACGTTTACTTTTTATGGACCGTAAAGATTTACATTATTTTTGCGTTACTTTTTAAATCTGGGCAGAGCTTGCTTGTTTGTTTTTAATATAAAAAGTTATATTTCTGGCAAAAGTAAAAGCCCTTTCACACCAAAAGTGAAATGATTGAAGCCTCAGGCTGAAGGAAAAGTAATTCATGTGTGTACAGCAATAAAAAAAGAAAAAAAAGAAACACAGACATTAGTTTTTCTAAAGTAGTTTTTGCTTATTATGGTTGAATTGGATCATCGAAGGTCAGCAGTGAAGGCTTCGGTTAATAAAATGAGATTAAATACATAAAGGATATTTGTGTTATTTAACATTTAATTACTGCAGATTTGCATCATATTCTGAATTTGCATTTTACTGTTCTTATTTATTTTGGAGAAATACTGAATCTGTTTTTGTGCAAGTGAGATGAGTAAATGCATGTTCACATTTAGTCTAGAACTACAGTAACCATAAACAAGGCACACATTGCTTCAGCACGTACTCACAATTTCTCTCAACATTTCCAATAAATTGGAAAACAAACTAATAATATAGATATTTTGTGTAAATTAAAAAGTAATGTGTTACTTTAGAAGTAATTAATTAATTAGTTACTTAAAAACAAGTAATCTGATTATATGCATCATGTTACTTGTAATGCGTTACCCACAACACCAAATTTCTGTAGCTGAGAAACATCAATATTATTTTCAGTCGAGCTGCTTTATAGTCCAACTGAGTTTGCTTCATAACTAATTAACTTTGCAACATTCACAATGTAACTGAGCAAAAATTAACCAACACTGAACTAAATTGAGCTAAATAATGACACTATTGTCTTTTTAGAGCTGCTTTACAGCTGAAATTGTATTCGTTTTAGCATTAATAATGTTATTTTTTTGTTTATCACTATGAAGCTTCTTCAAAACAATTTGTATTGTATAAAGCACTATATAAATAAATGTGATTTAACTTAAAATGAGAAAAAATATTTAAAGATAATATGAAAAATAAATAAATAGATTTTTTTTTACAATCAAATAAAGCAAAAATACTTGAAGATGTAGGGTTGAGTAACAGGTCAAAGTTTCAGGTGAAATGTGTATTCAGCTGTGAACAGGTGTTTTCTTTTTTCTCTCTCTTGAAGATTTTTTTCTCATCCTGTGTTGCAGACGTTTTCCATCTTCCAGGATGTCACATCTGGAGTAGATTGAGAGTGTTTATGTGTGTATTTGTGTAATGGGGTGAATAAAAACTGGGGTGGTAGGTCTCCTCGACTGAGGACAGAGAAGGAAGAAAAATCGCGTCTGGAGTGCGGTGGAGGAGGAGGAGTGGCCTAGTTTCTTCAGCAACCTACTTACAAACTTCAGAACTTAAGCGGGTGGTGGAATTCAGATGAGCTGATGAATCCTTTAGGAATGTTTGTGGCTGAATCTATGCCAAATGTTAGAGTGTGTGTATATGTGTGCGCATCTGAAATGAAGCCAGTCGCCCCAGAAACTGACACTGAGCAGGTGGCAAGTGTAATTTCTGGTGTATGAGCTACCTTAGGGTTTACATCCCTTTAGCCAGTGGATCTGTGTGATGAGTTTGTCGGGCCTGAAACTAAACTTTCAGTTAATACCGAGTACTGACAGAATTCGGTATCTGTGCAGGGATTTTCAAACTTTCTGACACCAAGGATCCCTAAATATGGACCATATTTGTGAGGGAGAACTTTCTTAAAATGTAAAAGCAGGTACTTTTTCCTCACTGTGTAACCCTTCGCACACACACACACACACACACACACACACACACACGTTTGTTTTTGTGAATTGTGGGGACTTTCCATAGATTTCTATAGTTTTTACACTGACCAAACGAAACTGTTTATCCCCTCACCCAACCCTAACCCTAAACCTACCCCTTACAGAAAACCTGTTTGCATTGTTACATTTTCAGATAAACATCATTTACTATTATTAATCATTTCTTTCATTCAACCGGCCTGCGGTCCCCACAATGTCAAAAATTTCAGGTTTACTATCCGTGTGAGGACATTTGGTCCCCATAATGTGGCAAAAACAAGTACACACAACACACACACACACACAATATATATATGACTTGAGAGAGAGATAATATCTGTTGTAATTGTTCAAACATTAAAAATGTTGTGTACACATAGATTCACATTAAAAATTAAAATTAAGTGATTTTAATGTTTCTCTCAATGAATTAGCCATAGCCTCAAAAAAAACGTCATGTGGTGCAACCATGATTTATATTGAAATTAATTCATTTCCTTAACATGCTTAACATTTTTAGATGTTCTCAGTAATTAACATTTTTAGAAACAAAGTATTTACATTTATTTTAAGTATTGTAAAAAATGATCTCATTTTTGTTTTATAATTTCTCGCCTTCTTAAATGTAGTTAGCAGACTTATTTCCTTTAAATTGCATAAAACTGATAAAAAGGTTTTAAAAATACCATTCTCTTAAGCATGCTGTAGTTACTCATATTTCAACCACAGATATTTTATTTTTATTTTAATACAGTTATTCCTATTATTATTCCTATATATATATATATATATATATATATATATATATATATATATATATATATATATATATATATATATATATATATCCCTAATTTCTAGACCCCAGTTTGAAACCCTTGACAGTCTGACAGGCTTTCAATTGCCTACAAGCACCCCGGTAATGTGTCTGAAGTAAATGCAAACAGGCGAAACACAAAAATCCAATACTTGTCAAAATATTGGATCTGTGCAACGAGCCTTGTGGTGTAAATGCAGCTTAATGACCTGCTCCTGCCCGTTATTTTGTTTGCATTAATCAAGAACAATATTGATGAGAAAAAGAGAACACCACTCATGCATGAGCCTAGAACACAAAACGTGGGCCTAAACACAATAAAAGCATCCTCTGAAAACACTGGAAATTGTGAAATTGCACTGTTTTTGGTATCAACTGCTGAAATATTGGTATCGTGACAGCAACCCTACTACAGGCTCTTGCTCAAAAGCTCAATAATGCATGTGAAGCCTCGCAGCTGGTCCAATTCCTCACGAAAGCGGAGGTTGTTTACGTAGAGGCGATTGGTGGTATGAATTCAGTTTATTCAGTGGAATCCTGTGCGCATACAGCAGATTTGCTGGTGAATGAACTGAGCTAATCTGCCGTCGAATTGTTGTTTCAGACATCACTGTGGCTCGTGAATTTCGCAGGGAATCGTGGCTCTGAGCGGGTCACACCGACTCACCGTGGGAGGCGGATCTGAAAGCGTGAGGGGGTGGGAAGAGGGAAAGAAAGGATTGAGGAGGATGGGACAGAGGCAGAGCTTGAGATGTGAGTGGGATGAGAGTTTGGGTTTGGGAGTTTGCGTGTTGCGTAACAGCAGTCGGGCTGTAACGCACCGCTCGCTAACTGTGAGTCTGTGGCCCGCAGCGCTAAAAGGCTAATGACACGCTCTCCATGCTAACGACATCCCTCTCCTCATTACCACGCCAGTGGAGTCGCAGCGGCAATAAAAGCAGACGAATCAAGCGGTCGTCAAGCATGACAGAAACTGTATGTGACTGCGTGTGTTAAAGAGACGCTAACGCCATGTGACGTTCAGATTGTGTCCTTTATGACAGCTGCAACAGATCCTGGGAGGTTTTGGAAAGCTTAGAGACTCATGAGACTCTGAAACAGAGAGTTTGGCATCAGATTTGTTCCACAATCCTCTGATTTCTCCTTTGATATGCTGTGCAGCCTCATGGACCGACTGTTTCAAGGGCAAGGAACAAATCTATAGATATGAAAAGCTTGTGTAACTTTAAAGTGTTCAGCATTTTATGTTTTCACACTCTCCCTCTCTCTCACTTGTTTGTTTTAAATCTGTCCTTTTTGCTGTGCTATCATTGGTTTAAGTTCAAATTCATGAATAGTACAGCTGCTGTAATTTTGTTATAAAGACATTCTTCATCACCTGGGTGTTTAAATGCTGAGTCCTGCATCTTAAACACTGTAATACACACAGAGAGGCCAAAGAGGTCTATAATAGCCTGTAGGAACTGTCCTTGGCTGATAACTATATGGAGATAACTTTAATAACTTTTTTAGGGTGTACGTGGGAGGTTAAGTCAATTACCTGAGCCATAGAAGCCATTTGTCTAATCACCCTGGAGATGACAGTCCTGATGACACCAACAAGATTAATAAACACCAAATCCAATATCCTTGAAAAGTTTGGGGTCAGATTTTTTTTAAGTGATAAAACATAACAGCAAAGACATTTATAATATTACAAAAACAATTCTATTTCAAATAAATGTCAAGTTCAGTTCTTAAACTCCAGATGGCACAGGCTGATGGGTCATTAACGCAAACTGATGATATTCACAGTGTTAAACTACTTGGCACAAGCTGATTAGTTCATGTTGCATATACAGCGAATAAGCTTGTGGCTTTACCTTTAAATGGCTGGTTAGCATTCACTAGAGCATTTCGCAGCACGCTTTCTGAGTTCCTCTGAAACCCTCCATCTCCCCAGCTCCACCTGTATAGATCTACTACGGGTTTACATGCATGCTATTTGTATGTCTTAAATGCTCACAGCACCATACTGGCGTATGTATTGGCAGTGCAAGTTCCTGTGCTTGCTTTGCAGCAGCAGCAGCAATAATCTACAGTAACAACAATAACCAACAGCAGCAATAATTCAGCAGCGTAGCAAATCTACCAAGACCAAATACATTAACGTTGACATATCCGTTACCATGCTAAAATCTTTCGAGAGTTGTCATGATAGAAATGCTATTCTTTCTATTCCTCAAAGAATCCTAAAAAAAAAAAAACGTATCACGGTTTTCACAAAAATATTAAGCAGCACAACTGTTTATCAAATCTTAAGACATTTTATATTGCTATTTTACTGTATTTTTTAGGGCTGCCCTTGACTAAAGATTTTTCTGGTCGACTAGTAGTCATTCATTTTAAGCATTAGTCGACTATTAGTCGCACGTTTATTAATAAACCATATAAATCATAATAATGAGCCTTTAATTGCCTACATAGCCTAATAAGCATTTAAGCACACGCAAAAAAAGCTTGCCACAGCGCACGGGCAGATATAATAATTATGAATGTGTCATGGAAAAACAGCAAGGAGACTGCATTAACGCTTTAATAATTTATCAATAAACTAGCGCTTTCTTTGTTTTCGGCTTGAGAGAGATTTTCTATTTGAATTGGTTGATTTGAATGGAGACATTTCACTGTACATAGATATATTTTTCCATGTCTGTAAGGCAGAGTTTCGAAGTTTCGCACTCAAATTCTCTGAAACCGAGACAACAGAAAGCGCATCCTGTTTGCTTTAATTATTTTACAAAAGCACGTTTCATTGTTATTCTGTGCACACAAATAAACGTAGAGTCTTTTTTCTGTATGACCAAAAATGATGGAGTATTTTAAGTGACTGCACCATCGCCTCCATCAGACACTTTAATAACGCACATTTTTCTAGGTTAACATTAGATTGAGCTGCCACATAAAGATGAAAAGCCATATTTGAGGTCGATGAATGATATGTGAGCGTTTGGATGTCCTGCCCGATGTATTGTATTACTACGCAGACCAACTGTTAATGATCTGTCAGTCACGGACTGCGTGACTTCGACACTTCCTGTGGAATTTTTTTTTCTGCGACTAAGCAACTAATAAAATTTTGGTCGACCAATCCTCTACTCTTCAACGGTTAGTCGACTATTAGGGGGCAGCCTTGGTGAGCATTAAAAAGAGGAAAAAAAGCTTGCGGACTACATTTTAACAGCGGTTTTTAAATATGCCACAATGTCTACTACAACATTATACATACAATTTACATTGTGCCTGAAAGAAAAAAAAAAATTCCATCTGTGTACACCGTTACCTTTGTGCCCACATAATGGTGTAGTTATGGCATCTACCAGCTGGAGTCTATTCCAAACGCCATTATTGTATTTATACAGACAATAAGCTATAATGTGAGCTACATCTCTGTGATCCAGAGTTGGGTTTGAATCAGTCCCCTGATGTCAAGAAGAGCAGAGCTGCTTATTAGCTCTATAAATGAAAGAAAACTTCAGTGAAATCTCTGAGCAAACATCTAGCTCAGTGTAGCGTGCAGATACCTTTGCTCTGACAGTCAAAACAACCAGCACTCATTTGTTTCTCTCTTTTGTTTTCACTCTTCCATTAATATTCCACTTTCAGTCAGATCCAAAGCAGATAGGAAGGTGTGGAATAAATAGATAAGCAGATATGCAGATACGGCATGAACCTCAGTAGGCTGATACACTTCAGGATCAGAGAGGAATGTAGAGAAAGCAGAAAAAAAAAAATACATGTGCAGTGCTTTGAGAGTTTTAAAGTGTGTATGTGTGTGAGCTGGTATTCTCCATACTGCATTTTGATTACAATCAATAAATGGCTGAGGATCTTATCGTCTAATTTATCCATTTAAGATTCAGCTGAATGAATAAAGGTCAAAGCCTTGATTACAAACACCATTAAATCTCTGGCAACGTCCTAATCAGAAACCTCAAATGCTTGAAGTGTCTGTGCGTACGTATTAAGCGAGACATTGGATGGAACGGCATACAAACTCATACGTGAGAGCCTGCACGTCTGTTATTCACATCAAAGAGCATTTGCTTTGAGCATATGCACGCATACACAATGCCTTGCAAAAGTATTCAAACCCTTAACCAATTTTCTCATTTAGCTGAATTACAAATGCCTCTTTGAAATGCAGTTCTCTGTGATATTATTTCTGAGCAGTGAAATTTAAAATTAACTACTTTAATATGACAATTATTTATGTTAGAAAATATGCTGCTGAAATAAAAACTGAGTGTTAACGTATCCAATTCCAGCTTTTGAATATTTCATACAGACACCATTTCAGGCTATTACAGTTTTTGTCTTTTGGGGTAAACACTCCGTTTAGGTGCGATTCTTCTCCCGAACAATGATTCGCTCCAGGTGGTTTGGGTTTGACAGTCCAAAATACACTTCCTGAAAATATGGAAAAGTACTAGACACACAGACACACAAATTTTGTCTTCACAGATCAAAGCAGAATGAGAATACAGAATTTACTCATGAATACACGGGGCCATTTAGAAGTAAGCCGTAATCCTTAACTCAGTCCAGAGGGAGGTTTTGTTTGGCCTATAGTTTGTGTAGTCAGAGCTGTTAAGCCCTCTATCCTGCTGGGTCTTTTTTTTGTGTGTGTGTATCATCTCTGTGTCCCAGATTGTATTGTGTGTTCTTCTATAGCGTATATTGCATGTGTAAAGTGTAAATTAGTTTAGATTATATAACACACCGTGAGATCTCTCGCTCAGAGATATTCCCACGTGGGTACAATCCAGTCCTCTTAGAATGACACTCTAATCGACTCTTGAAATGAGTTTCGGAAAGTGTTAAATGAGCCTCCAAAAATAAGACAAATATTAGCTTCGACACAGATTTGTGAATAAGCCCTTTCTTTGTCCTACCGTTGACAAAGAGTTATTTGAATCATCCCTCATCGGCCTACAGCGATTAACCTGTTAAAGGAGAAATCCACTTCCAGAACAACAATTTACAGATAATGTACTCACCCCCTTGTCATTCAAGATGTTCATGTCTTTCTTTCTTCAGTTGTAAAGAAATTGTTTTTTTGAGTAAAACATTTTAGCATTTTTCTCCATATAGCAGACGTCTACGGTGCCCCGAGTTTGAACTTACAAAACGCAGTTTAAATGCAGCTTCAAACTATCCCTAATGCAGTTGTCAATGATCCCAGCCAAGGAAGAAGGGTCTAATCTAGTGAAATGATTGGTTATTTTCATAAAAATAATACAATTTATATACTTTTTAATGTCAAATGCTCATCTAGTCTTACTCTGCCTTAACTCCAGTTCATGACAGTTAGGGTATCTTGAAAAACTCCCGTCTCATGTTCTCCCTCAACTTCAAAATAATCCTAGATCACTGTTTTACCTTTTTTGTTAAGGGTGTTTGATCTCCTTTGCATGTTCACTCTGCAAAGACTGGGTTTGTACCTTTGCAGCGATGTAGGATGATTTTTAAATGATTTTTGAAATTGAGGAAGAAAATACAATTGGAGCTTTTCAACATACCCTAACTGTCTTGAACTAGAATACTTAGAATTCAGGCAGAGCAAGACAAGACGAGCGTGTGAGATGAAAAAGTATTTAAATTGTATTTTTTTTTTAACAAAAATAACCAATCATTTCGCTAGATAAGACCCTTCTTCCTCGGCTGGGATTGTTTACAACCACATTTGGGATCGTTTGAAGCCGCATTTAAACTGCATTTTGGAAGTTCAAACTCGGGGCACCATATCAGTCCATTATATGGAGAAAAATCCTGAAATTTTTTCCTCAAAAAACAATTTCTTTACGACTGAAGGAAGGAAGACATGAACATCTTGGATGACAAGGGGGTGAGTACATTATCTGTAAATTTTTGTTCTGAAAGTGGACTTCTCTAAGTTTTTTGAGGAAAACATTTCAGGATTTTTCTCCATAGTGGATTTCAGTGGGACCCAGTGGGTTGAACGCCCAAATTGGAGTTTCAATGCAGCTTCAAAGGGGCACTACACAATCCCAGCCGAGGAACAAGGTTCTTACCTAGTGAAACAATTGGTCATTTTCTAAAAAGAAATAAATAAATAAAAAATTGAATATTTTTGAACCACAAATGCTCGTCTCGCACCACCCTGACCTCATGCATTATGTAGTCATGTTGGAAAGACCAAGCGTGACAGGCAGAAGAACAGTGTTTACGAAGTGAACATGCAAAGAAAGTCAAACAAAAGTCAAAAGGTAAAACAACGATGCTGGACTATTTTGAAGTTGGAAGAGAAAATGAAAAGCAGTTTTTCACCCTACCCTATCTTTTTGAACCAAAGTACACAAATAAAGAGATAACCACTTTTAACCATTTGTGGTTAAAAAGTATATAAATTTTACCAATCGTTTCGCTAGATAAGACCTTTATTCCTTGGCTGTGATCATGTAGAGCCCTTTGAAGCTGCATCAAAACTGCAATTTGGATCTTCAACCCATTGAGTCCCATTGTATTGTCCACTGTATAGAGAAAAATCCTGCAATGTTTTACTCAAACCGTAATTTCTTTTCGACTGAAGACAGAAAGACATGAACATCTTGGATGACATGGGGGTGAGTAAATTATCAGGAAAGTCAACTAAATTATTCTGGAAATGAACTAATCCTTTAAACATACTTAAAATCACTTGTGGCATAATGTTGATTAAAACAAAAATTAATTTCAACTTGTCCCTTCTTTTCTTTAAAAAAAGCAAAGCAAAAATCTGGGTTACAGTGAGTCAATTACAATGAAAGTAAATGGGGCCAATATGTACAGATAAAATATTGCTTTAATAGTAAATCCACAATGTAAACAAGCATGTTGAGATTAGTTTTCATAAATGTTAAACACATTCTGTGTAAATTTACAACTTTGATGCCATGACAGCATATGGGAAGGTCTTTGTAGCTCAAACAATATAGCGAAGAATAATTTATATAGAAGAAGTCTTCTGTTTAATAATTCCACAGAAGAATTATTGCCAGTGTTATACAAAATTTTAAGCTTCACATTATTTCCATTTCAGCATAACCTTGATTTTCTCTGTCATTGGAACTTAACTTCTATTGAACCCTGAACATTCCTTTCACTACTTGGACCCGCAACGGCCGCATTGCCTCCCAATGAGCCATTTTGATTATTTGAGACATTAAATTCCAACTTTAGTGTCTCTTTACAAATTCTCGGCTGGCTGCGTGTTTTCTAATTGTGTTTGTTTGAATTGTGCCTCACTTGCACCAAATTAATTTAATGAAGGAACAGGATTACCCATTGTTAATTAAATCCTCACTGGCAGTCACAGCATGGACTTGGATTAGCTGAAAAGAAAACCGTTTTAGTTCTGAACATCTGTACATATGTATTTAAACAATGCATGTATGTCTGTAAATTACGGTTATGCTTACATTGTTCCCGTTCCACCGGGTGCTTCTGTCTTATTTTCTCGTTCGCTTTGTGGCTATATTCCATCAGTATCCAATTACTTTAGTCTGCAGCTTTTTGAACTAATGTATTCCTTTTTGCTAAAGCCACCTTAAACCATCCAATTTGTTTGAATAGATATTTGGTCAGCCACTTTCTTATCTTAAAAAAAAATAAAAAAAATGTCCTTCCACTCCTCACCGCCTGAATTCAGATGGCAGGCCATCGCGCTGGCTGAGGAAGATCTACAGTGGTGCGTGTAATTGTATTTTCATTTTAAATAGCTGTGTCGAATTGTATTTGATGTCCTTGAAGTAGCCAGGTCATTGGACTGAGGGACTTAAATGCTCTAAGTTAAACATCTTAAATGACTTTCTCATTCTCTGTTGGCTTTTGCTCCTGTTCTGTTCTGTTCAGTTCAGTTCATCCCATTTTTAAAAGATGATGTTCACAGTATGCTGATAATATTGGCCTCAACTTGAAGGATGTGTTATCCATCTATACTCCACTTCTCTAGACAAAAGATTTAGTTTGTAAACAAATGGCTTTCATAAACAAGTCAGCTGACAAACAAATGACTCGGTAAACAAGTAGTTTTCAAATTAAACAACTTTCCAAACAAACAGCTTTTGAAATAAAACACTTCTCAAACAATCTGATGTCTGAATAAAAAGACTTTCCAAACAATGGCTTAAACAAACTCTCAAAACAGATTTTCTCCAAACAAACCGTTTTCAATACTCCTCAAACAAATCGTTTAGTAAATAAAAGACTTTCCAAACCATTCTCAAAACTTTCCAAAGAAATTGCTTTAGAGACTAATGGCTCTTTAAACAAATGGATATTCCAATAAAAGTGTCATCCCACTTACGCCTCTGTCACCTCCTGTTTCAATAACAATTCACTGCATTTAAAATCTGGCACCTCTAATGTCAGTATCACACTCATTTTTCTGCTTTGTCTACGGGGTAATATTAGGTGGCAGGTGGAAGTGCCAAACTGCAGTAAAACCATATGAATATATTTAGTAGGAGTTTGTGATTATTCATTACATTTGGAACGTAATAACAAAAACAGATGGAATATAATTAGTATGAGGAGCTACAGTTGTGTAGGTGTGAAATCATGTATCTGTCTGTTTTTTTTATTGCTGCTAGGCTGTTAAACAAGGAGGAACATGTGTAGAAGCAGATTGTGCATATTTCAGTGACTAATGTCTCTATTTCTTGCTCTGCTCTTTCTCTGCAGGTATGGAGACATGGTCCCTAAGACCATAGCAGGAAAGATCTTTGGCTCCATCTGTTCTCTCAGTGGGGTGCTGGTCATCGCTCTGCCTGTTCCCGTTATCGTTTCCAACTTCAGCCGCATTTACCATCAGAACCAGAGAGCTGACAAGCGTCGGGCTCAGAAAGTTCAGGTCAGTGGGGCTCAAAAATCCCTGAGGGGCACTGTCTCCTCTGACCGGTACTGTTTTGGCTGAGAAGCAGGTCACGATTGTTTACCTCCGAGTAATGTTTCTGTTAAATTACATCTTATCATTTTCCATCTTATGATTAAATAAAGATAAATGATTGTCTTAGGATTCCGAGAGCAGTTTTGAAAGCTTTAGTCAAGGGTGGAGCAACAACAAGGGGTGTGTGGGTAAAATCAGGTGATAGATGTCATTCCGCTGTGGTGGCACAACAAAATCTTATATCAGTGTTGAGGGTAACGCATTACAAGTAAAGCAAGTTACGTAATCAGATTACTTTTTTCTAGTAAAGTAATGCATTACTTTTTAATTACTTTTCATTACCTTTGAGACTGACAAGTCTCCTGTCCCAATGTTGAGAGAAATTGGAAGTGCAGAGGCATTGTGTCCACCTAAGACATGATGTTACTGTAGTTCTAGACTAAATGTGAACATGCATTAATTCATCTCACTCGTAAAGCATTCAGTATTCCTCAGAATGAATAAAAACTCAGAATAAGGTGCAAACCTGCAATAATTAAATGTTAAATAACACAAATATCCCTTATGTATCCAATTTTATTAACCAATGTCTTTGCTGCTGACCTTTGATGATCCATACTAATAAGCAAAAATCACGTTGGATTAACATTTTTGCTTAATATTTTGTTATTGCTGAAGAGTGTTGAACTTTCTTCTCCTGCATTCTACTGTACAGAAATGAATTTACTTTTCAGCCTGAGGTTTATTCATTTAACTTTTTGGTATGAAAGAGCTTTTACATTTGCCAAAAATAGAATTATTTATAATAAAAAACAAACAAGCATGCCCTGCCCAGATTTGAAAAGTAACAAAAAGTAATGGAATGCGTTACTTTCCATAAAAAGTAATGTTAGTTACTTTTTAGGGAGTAACGCAATATTGTAATGCATTACTTTTAAAAGCAACTTTTTCCCAAAACTGATCCTGATGCGAGTACTTTTATTTCATGGTAATGATATATATCATGATAGAGTTATTTTTGCTTGAAATAAGGTCTTTAAGATATCAAAATTTTTGATGCCATAGAAATTTCATAATTCTTGACACCAGTGTCAATATCCCAAAAAACCTAAACTAAAAATTCAAGCTCACTGAAGACAAGTAAACAGTCAGCGATTAAACAAAAAGAAACTAATTATAAAAGCAACAGGACAAAAAGACTACAGCAGAACAAATAAATAAGAAATGCTACATACATTGTATACTTACAAATGTATAAAAACACTACATACTAAATATTAATTAAATATATATTTCGTCTTATTAAAGTTACAAAAGTAAGCAGCAAGAGATTTTCTCTCTTTTGTTGTTTGATTAAAATGAATGACAGACAGCAGGAATATTAGATTGCTATCACTTTAAGAGCTGCCTGGATCCAATATACTGTTTCTTTCTCAATTGTTTGCTTTCACTTAAGACATAAATTACTCTTTATGAGAATACTTGCAAAGACAGGCATTTTTTTGCAAAAATACAATACTCCCAAGCCCTATGAGCACCATTCATTTGCGCACATTTAGCGAAACGAGTAAAAAGTAAATGTGTTTCTGTGTCTTAAAATCACTTGTTTTTAAACTGCAATGCTTAAAAATGCATGCAAACAACATTTTTGTGAGAATGTAGCACAACAATGTCATGTGAGCGCACAACCGCTATAGAGACGATAGCAGAAAATCTCTACCGGTTAATCGTATCTACCGATAAACCACCCACCCCTATACATTACCGTTAAAAAGTTTGGGGTCACTAAGGACGAACACATTAAATCAAAAGTGGCATTAAAAACATTTTTTAGCTTTCTATTCATCAAAGAATTAAAAAAAAAAAAAACAATAAGAAAACAATTAAAAAAAAAAAAATGTTTTTTGAGCAAACCAGCATATTCCAACGATTTCTGAAGGATCATGTGACACTGAAGGCTGCTAAAAAGCTAGCTTTGCAATCAGAGTTCATTAACAACATTACAGTTTTTACTGTAGTATAATGCCCATGGTACTGAATGATTACCATATTAATTTAACATGGCTTTTACAAAGGTAGTTCAAAAAAATATAGTGGTACCACCTTGGCCCTTTTTTGTTGTTGCCAGGGTACTGATGTTCCTGTCCCAACTTTACAATAAAATACATAATCCCTTCCAGAAAATCCCAAATCTACTTTTATAGCTTTGATAGTCTGTGCAGCCGAGGCGGGTTGTAAGGGAATGTCTTCTCTCGCAATCGCCTGTTGTCTTACCACCGGTAGTTTATAGTTCTTTATGTCTTTTCTCAGTAGATATTCACTCAGCCATATTGCGGCTCTTTTCCCTTGTCTGATGAATAAGGTTATTAAACTTGTTTGTTTCCGAGCGCATGAAGGATAATAGCACTGTTTCGCCATCCTTTTCCGTCCTCGTACGAAATAACACCTCAAACAAACAGCCTTAATGTTAAATTAAGCCTTTCTCTTCTCCCCGGGGGAATGAAGGGATGACCTGTCACTCGTTTAATGGCAGCGTGGCGTCAAAAGATTGAGTCTAGACTCTGAATGAGATCCCAGCAGGGTTACATGCCCTGCGTCTATCCATCTATCACTCCATCCCTCCCTGTCCTCCTCCGAAACGTCTTTATATCTCTCTCTGAAGGTTATTTAGTTTGGGCGTAATTATCTGTTAAATCACCACGGGCCTCTCAGCTTGCTTTTGCTATGCTAATAATTGTGAATGTTACTGGAGATTAGCTTGATCGCAGAAAAACAACACCAAGGCAACTCCTGTGACATCCCGCGTGTGTGGAGAGAGAGAGAGACACGTCAGCTCCTGCACTCAGCGGTATGTTATGCTCGCAGTCATGGATTTAATATATGCTAATGAGGAATTAATGTATGCTAAGGTTTTGGGTGGGCTTACAGGGCCGCACTGTCTCCGCAGGCAAGATTCCCAGTGGCTTTAGCATTTTACTTCGTGTTAATTTAAAGTTTATCCAGTATGGCAGAATATTACCCGGAATTCTTTGCGTTCCCATTGCGGCAGTGCCCAGTCCGCACATTATCTCAGCTTGGATCAGGCTAAACGGAGTTTTGATGTGAAATATCCGTCGCCAAACATTTTCTGTCCTTTCTCCGCACAGCCGCAGGGGATGAGAGTTCAGTTTCAAGTCCAAACTAAAGCTGCCAGATGCGACCAAACCTCTTAGGACTATCTTATAAAATGTGTTCTGTGTGTGTGGGTGGGTGTTTAAATACATCCTGCGGTTAACTAATAAGAGAGTGGCCTAAGTGCACGAACCAGCCTCGAGCCCCGAGTTAACCTCCACCACAGGAACAGCTGTGCTTACTGTCCAAAGGACATGTGAGAGAGACAGAGAAAGACATGGAGAGGGAAAGAGAGCCAGAAGGGATGTTCATCCTAATGACAGTCCGTCCACAAATAGCTTGCCCAGACGGGACCTGTGGGGAGGGGTTTGTTTATTTCAGCAGTCACTTTTGGGAGGTGACCTTCCTCCTTCTCACCTGTCGTTCAGCAGCCAAAACGCAGCACTGGTACTGCACGTCTATCTGCATAAATCAACTAAAGAACTAGACCACCATTACTGAAACACCCTAAAAGTTTAACATTGCAGAACTAATATTAGTGGATGCACTCTAGATTCATACCAGTCTATATGTGATGAACTGAATTAGCATTTCTAATCACATACAGTTAAACGAAATGTGTATGTGGGGGTGGTAGAATTGCATTTATATGTATATGTGGGTGTGTTTACTATTACCAACTACTAATTGTTGTTATGGCAGCACTGTGAGGTCTTTGCAAACATTTACTGACCTATAATAGCATCATAATAATAACAAAATCAACAATTACATTTGTGGGTTACAATCTAGGCCACATTTAAACTCATAAGCACTACAGTGCATGTGCTTAGGCTCCAAATATTAGGAAATGGTCCATATAAAAATTACAATTCAAAAGATGTGGACTAAAAAAAAAAAAAAAAAGTCTACCAAGGAAAGAAAGTCATGTAGGTTTGGAAGGATTTGAGGGTGAGTAAATGATGACAAAACAGTAAAAAAAAAAAAAAAAAAGTAAAAACGTCCACTGGTATATAGTATATATATATATATATTATATTATATATATATATATATATATATATATATATATATATATATTTATTTATTTATATATATTTATATTTATATTTTTTTTTTTTTATAAAATGTAAATTAAATGTCCCAGTCACATTTTCATCGTTAAATAAACATTACTTTAACATTTATTCTAAAATAATAACTCAAGGCAGTAACAATTTAAACAATTATATTTTGTGAACTTATGTTCAGCTATTCTTTTTAATACTTAACTTTTAACAGTTTTTGAATTTTTTGGATCATCAATCATCACAGACAAAAATTTACTTTAACTTTCACTAAGCTGATCACTCACTAAAACCTCCCATAGATCATGTTTCATGCCATTTTAAGTCTTATTTTTGACATAAAGCGGTTACTACCAGTCAAAACTCTTTTAACGGTAAGATTTTTAATGTTTTTTTTTTAAAAAGTCTCTTTTGTTCACCAAGCCTGCATTTGATCCAAAGTACAGCAAAACAGTAAAATTTAAAAATATTTTTACTATTTAAAATAACGGTTTTCTATTTGAATATATTTTAAATTATAATTTATTAATGTGATTTCAAAGCTGAATTTTTAGCATTTTTACTCTAGGCACATGATCCTTCAGAAATCATTCTAATTTTGCTGCTCAAAAAACAATTTTTGTTGAAAACAGCTGAGTATAATTTTTTTAGGTTGCTTTAGACAAAAGAGACGCAGACTCTCACTGAAACTTCACCTGCTGGTGTCGCTGTTGGACAATGTTTCTTTAGGAAAAACAAGTTATTTATACCTTTATTAATAATATATTTTGTAAAATTGAAAAATTGTAAAATTGCTTTATTTTTGTACTGTTTTTCTTATCCAATATTTTGAGGAGGCACTGCCTCCTCGGAGGAAATGCACCTGCTTTGAACTTGTTGAAAGCATACTGGCCCAGTGACAGACTCAAGTCATTCCAAATCTACATTAATTTTTTATGAGAGTCCAGAATTGCATTTCTTGTCAAACTACCACTTTAACTAACTATTGTTCCAGCTTTGCCCAGACACCTGTTTGAGTGCAACATCATCGGTTTCTGTCGCATCTGTACTAGCCTAATGAGATTTGTTCAGTTCAAGGGCTTTAGCTTACTTCTAGAGCACTCCAGGGCTTTCCAGAAGACTCTGGATTAAGAACATGGCAGACATGACAGCTGGGTTTGATGCAGAACCATTGAAGTGAGCATCAGCTTAATGAAACTTTGATCAAAGTGCGGAAAGCTTCAGATTTTATACGCTGATTTCATCTTCCTGTGGCTCATTGTGTCTCACCTCACGAACATGCTGCAGTTTTTTTTTTTAAGGGACTACAGAAAACTACATACACCAGGGCAGCTTATTAATAACTAATGCAAATCTGCACAGCCAGCGAGCTAAAAAAGAACAGACCGTTTCCTAGACATCACTCAATTCCTTCATGACTGATCACTCAGTGATCTCATTATGCTCAAACTCTCACGGTTATTCCAAAAGTCCAAGTTTTGTTCAAAGTTAGCTCAGGAATCAGAGTTTTGATCAAAGTTGGTCCAGTAATTGGGGTTGATTTATTAGTCTTGAGAACAGAAGTGTTAGCTGTGCTACTTCACTGCATGTTAATGACTTATTCATTATTAATTCAGCACTTGCTTTACATACACGCACAATGCAAATATGAACATGATGTGTGATTTCGTTAAAACAGCATTATATAATGATGAATATTAAGGCAAGTTTTTCCCCTCTCAATATTAAGCTTTGATTGACACGCAACTTGTCACGCTCTGTTTGTGCTAAGGACATGAACGATACATCAAATCATGCAGCTTGTTAAGGAGAAGGGCTCTTACTTCTCAATGCCATCATAAAATAGACAAAAAAAATCCCACAGATCTACACTAAAAAGGAACTCCAGCAACCACTTAACGACAGTCTAGAAAATAATCTAAACACTTTAGAAAGCACATAATAACCCTCTCACAATACCATTTTCTCCAAAATGATATTTTCTTCAAAGTTGTGTTCACAGCACTGACATCTAGCTCTTATCTGCTCTTTGTTGGGGACTGAACTGCACTGAGCAAACACTGAAAGTGCATGGAGGGATTTTGTTTAATTGACATAAATAATCCACTTAAGCTTCCTGAGCTTCCATTTCTGTGAACGTTCTTTTTTCACGGCTGTAGAAACTACAGTAAAGCAAAAGGATGTGGGTGCTATGTACGTCACTGAACTGACTCACAGATTAACGGATTTGTTCAGGTCCTGCATTTTGTAATTCTATTGAAGCTTCAGGTATCATTTTGTACCTCACCCAAAAATTAAACTAAAGATATGTACCATGTTTTCAACTCTGCTGCCTGCAACTCTGCATCTACACAAACGTAGTGCCGGTCACTTTCAGGCGCTGTGTAATATCATTGCACCTGCTGCACCCATGGTACAGCAAAGTTCCTTGATTATTACGCCAGAATGAGAGTATAGTTCCTAGCCATATCACCCTAGAAAATCACAACTTTTCATTTTCCATCAGTCTTAGTACACAATGTAACTACAGAAGAGTCAAGTTTTAAATAGGAAAAATATCGGCATTTTATATCTTTATTTTTGAACGAGATGCTATCGGTCTAATCAGATTCAATGATCTATGCTAAGCTATGCTAAAAGTGCTACAGCCAGACCCAGAGATCGGCTGAATGGATTCGAAAACGGTAAAACTCAACTGTTTAAATTTAGGGGAGTTGTACAATGAGCCTATTTTCAAAAAAAGTGGAGTGTTCCTTTAAGACTATATCAGAGGGCTTCAACCCTGCTCCTGGGGACTCCCTCTCCTTCAAAGTTTATTTCCAACCTGCTTCAGCACACCTGGGGTGATTCTTAATATCCCTCCTCGTCTCCTCGCTTCTCTGTCCTCCATCCTATGACCCAGAAACCGATCAAGCTCAGCCATCTTGTAGGACATTTCAATTCTCTAATTGCACCACAAGGAGGCGAGGATCGAGGAGTGAAGAGCCTTCCTGAAGAGTCATGAGTGAGGATACACAGGTGTATTCTTTGCGGAAGTGTTTTATCGACTAAACGTGACAAACATTTAAATTCTCCTCCCCCTCCCCCTTAATAATTTACATTTATATTTTACCTTTGCAGTTTAAATAATGTCATATATTTAAATAGGGCATCTTGCTTTATCCCTATTTATTATAAATGCCTTAAATATCAAACTTTAACAACATATGGGCAGGTCCCTTTAGCGCAGCTGATGACGCTTTGAAGTGACGCTTGAGTGGTCAAGAATATTCCAATGTTCAACCTTTGATTCCTCCGTCCTCGCGTCTTTTCCTTGCATCCTTCCCTCGCATCCTGAAGGGGTGGAGCTAAGACGCAAGGAGAGGAAGTGAGGAAAGGAAACGAGGATGCACAAATAAGAAATGAGAAGCACTGTGTATTTTCAAGCAGTCTTGAGAAGCTTGATTGGCTGCTTCAGGTGTGTTTGATTAGGGTTGTAGCTAAACTTTTCAGGATAGTGGGTCCCCAGGAACAGGAATGAAGACCTCTAGAACTCATTAAAAATAAAAAGAAGCATCAAAATATTTTTTTTTTAAATAAATTAAATGTTTCCTATTTTAATTATTCCCTGAATTTTTTCCCCTTTTCTTTTCATTTAGGAACCTGCATATATGAGGTTACATAATTTTAAAAGTGTCACTTCTAGTGTCATTTTTATAATGAATTTATGTTTTCCTAGTTAACCCATGCCTAAAATAATTATCAGGTAGAAATTGTGACCAAAAGCTATTTTTTAATGCTTGTGCTTATCCTTAATTCTTATTTAAAAAAAAAAAAAAAAATCAAAAACACTTGACTGGAAAATTAAAATTCACTAGTAAAATAGTGGGAACCTTGAAGAACATTGAAGCTATTAAAGGGACAGTTCACCTAAAAATGAAAATTCTGTCCTTAATTACTCACCTTCATGTCATTCCAAATCCTTAAGACCTTTGTTCCAAGAGCTTTCTGACCCTGCACAGACAGCAAAGCAACTACCACTTACAAGGCCCAGAAAGGTAGTAAAGACATCGATAAATTAGTCCATGTGACATCAGTGGTACAACCTTAATTTTATGAAGCTATGAGAATACTTTTTTGCGCAAAGAAAAAAATAACTTTATTCCACAATTTCTTCTCTTCCCTGTCAATCTTCAACTCCCGTTCACGAGAGTACCATGACACTTGCGTGATGCTGACGCAGGAGCCGGCATTTTCGTTTTTGGGTGAACTGTCCATTTAAAGCTTCTGGAATCCTACTTTACAGAAACTAGAAGTGTTGGCCGAATATTGTTGTGGGGCCCTTGGAGTCACAAGGTTTGAGAACCATTGCCTTAAGCAGTCCAAAATTGTACCTTAAGGGTGCATAATAGTTGGAAACACACTAGGCCCAGTGGTGGGCCATGAATTTAAAGTAGTTCACTTCCAGAACAAAAAAAATTACAGATAATGTACTCACCCCATTGTCATTCAAGATGTTCATGTCTGTCTGTCTTCTTCAAAATCATTCTACATCGCTGTTATACCTTTTTTGTAAAGGGTGTTTAATCTTCTTTGCATGTTTACTTTGTAAACTTCTGCTTCCACTATATGGAGAACATTCCTGAAATGTTTTCCTCAAAAAAATATTTCTTTACGACTGAAGAAAGACAGACATGAACATCTTGGATGACAACAGGGGGAGTACATTATCTGCGACGACCCTGGCTGTGACTGTACACTGTAAAAAACAATTTGTTGAGTCAACTTAAAATAATTTGTAACCTGGCTGCCTTAAAATTTTAAGTTCAGTCAACTCAAAGTTTATTCAACTTGAAATGTTAAATTATACTAAGTGACAAGATATGACTTAGATATTTGAGTTGAATCAACTTAAATTTTTAAGGCAGCTGGGTTACCCATCTGTTAAGTTTAGCAAACACAAATATCTAAGTTGTTACTTAGTACAACTTAACACTTCAAGTTGAATAAACTTATTTTAGTTGACTGAACGTAAAATTTTAAGGCAGCAGGGTAACAAATTATTTTAAGCTGACTAAACAAACTGTGTTTTTTTTTTATTTTTACAGTGTATAGCAGGGGTCACCAAACGCGTTCCTGGAGGGCCGGTGTCCTGCAGAGTTTACATCCAACTTTCCTCAACATACCTGCCCAGATGTTTCAAGTATACCTAGTAAGACCTTGATTAGCTGGTTCAGGTGTGTTTGATTAGGGTTGGAGCTAAACTCTGCAGGGACACCGGCCCTCCAGGACCGGATCTGGTGACCCATGGTGTATAGGGTACAGCAAATGTACAGCTCGACAAGTAGGGTTGGATACCATTCACATTTTAACTAGAATGGTTTTAGTACCAGTACCTGAAATTTGGTGCCAGTGCCGGTACCCAACGGTACCTTTTTCGGTACTTTTCTCTCGGTGTAATAACAAAAACATTTATTTTAGCGAAAAAAGTCTTATATATATATATATATATTTAAATCAGAATTTCTTGTGTTTTAATTTTTCTTGTAATGAAGGCATTAAACATTTATTTATTTTTAATCAAATGAAAATTAAACCCTTTTATTTTTTGGCAAATAAACAGAGGTGTACCGTTAGAAAATTGTGTGAATATTCCTTTAAAAGAGTTTATAATTGTATTACTTTTCTACAATTATCATTTGTTTTATTTAAATTTGTCAGAAAAGGGATTATATAAAAACGTACGTTATACTGTTCAAAAGTAATAATATTATATAATATTATTTAATATTAACAGTCATTAGTCCATATTGCAATTCGAATGACAGACCTACTTTTGATTTATTTATCCAAAAATTGACAAATTCTGTGGCATTTCGCTCTATAGTGTAAATTCCGGTTTTATAAATAGCCTCCACGGTTTTGTGGAAATCATATGGCCCTAGAAATGTAACCACACTTCAGAACATTTCGGTTTGCCCTGTGTGTTGTGTTTGAATGAGTTGCAGGGGTGACATCACGTCACAGGGTCTCCTCTCTCTCTCTTTCTATAACGTACACACAATTGATTCTGTACTCGGCAGCACTGATGCAATTCAGCCGGTACCCTTAAAAGTACTGTGTTCTGTACCCAGCCCTATCGACAAGCAGAGACTTCTTACTCACTGTTGATTTTTTTTTCTTTGCACTGCTGCCTGTCGTTTTAGAGAACAGCACAATGAAGAAAACGCCTCTCAGAACCTCTCTGCACCAGTCTTTGGTGGTTTGCAGTAGAGCCAATGCTTCAGGCATAAACAATTTGTGCATGTCGCATGCTAGACAGCATCCCTAGTAAAAATTTCACTTATAAGGGAATTAAATACTTTGATTGACTGACACACGATCAAACCATCCAATCGCAAATCCACTGTGTATGATTTTGAAATCTCCCTTTTCACAGTGACGTCTACATGCTTCAATTGTGCAGGTCACACTTTTCCACTTCACAGGAACCTGATCCTGTGGGACTAAACAGCAACACTTGAGCACAAACTCTAATGAAAAACTCTGCTGATTCTGCTGCAGGGTAGAGATTGAAGGTATACATCCAAAGCAACCCTTGTGAAAAAGAAGTGCTCTTAAAAGAAGATCACTCACCCTCCAGGTTGTTCCAAACCTGTATGAGTTTCTTTCTTCTGCTGAACAGAAAGATATTTTAAAGAATGTTGGTGACCAAATAGTTACTGGTCCGCATTAACATATATTGGCATATATATTTATGTAGTGTGAAGTCTGATCTTTGAGAAAATATAACGGGTCACTAACTTCGTCAGTTCTCTCATGTTTTTTTTTTTTTTTTTTACATTTTTACTGAACTGTACCACAAAATTGTTCTATGGTGTAACACAGAAAAAAATAAGAAAAAAAAACTCTTAACAACATATAAATAGCATGGGACAGATTAATCTTTATTGTTAGACACTTCTTTTAATATAGTGTTATTTATTTAATATGAAATTATAATTAACACCATTTTCCCCCATGACTTGTTGGACAGTTTCAAGAAAAACTTTGACTGTTATTCATTCAAAACTACTGAAAACAATACCATTTGAAGATGAATAATATTTCTATCTCCGCTATTGCAATACTCAACTGTTTTTTAAGATATTTTGAGATAAAAACAAATCCGTGATTCTTTCATGTGTGTCACATCATAGGACATTATGTCACACTAAACGGCAGAAATGGTAGTTATTACAGTATTTCTATTTAATTTTGAACATGTCAAAGGAGAAAGTTTAACTTTGATATAAACAATACCAACATTTTTTTAACAATAAACAATATCAAAAAAAAAAAAAAATCAGTCTTAGTGATTGCCATTTACTAAAATAGACACTTGTACAATTATGCCAGAGGTATTCATTAACATTTTTATACCTTTCTTTTTAATATATAAAAGTTGTAATTTATTGAACCATGCTTGAGACAGTCACACCATAGGACAATTTTGACATTTGGCTCAAAAAAAAAATAAATAAATAAATAAATAAAAATTAAAATAAAAATACACACACACACACACACACACACACAAACACTGCAGTTTTTTTAAAACAGTTCCATGTAGGACAAAGAAATATTTAACGATTTACAGCATTTTAAATAACAACAATTTTAATTATATTAATTTTTATCTCGTGGTACAGTGAAAATGCCATGTCACATCAACAACCCATATTTTGAATGTTCAACAGAAGAAAGAAACTCATACAGGTTTGAAACAACTTGACGGTAAGTAAATAATGACCATTTTTATTTTTGGGTGAACTCGTCCTTTAATATAAATCAAAACTATTTATTCAATTTCAGTAATTATTCACTCTTATGTTGTTCTAAATCTGTTTGTTCATCTTCGGAACAAATATTAAGATATTCTGGATGAAATCCAAAAGCTTTCTGATCCTGCATAGACAGCAATGTAATTACCATGTTCAAGGCCCAAAAAGGTACTAAGGACATTGTTAAAATAGTCCATGTGACATCAAAGGTTCAACAGTAGTTTTATTAAGCTAAGAAAATACGTTCTTTTGTGGGCAAAGAAACCAAAATAACTAATTCAGCATTTTTTCTCTTCTGTGTCAGTCTTTGATGCAAGTTCATGCAAGTACCCTGATTCAGAATTTTCATTTTTGGGTAAAATATTCATTTAAGTGCACTTATTTTTCAAAAGGGAAAGAACACCATCCACCTGGAGTAATGTCTCGTCCACCCAATCAAATCCACCAGAAAAACAATAACTTGGAAATAAACGCAACTGCATTTTATGGCATATTATCATATTTCTGTTGAATACATAGTGTGAGAAATGTATTTTTATTTCAAATAGGAACAATCTGATATGATTACAGTGAACTGAAATTGGTCACGGACCACAAATTTGCCTCATAAAGCTTCATAATATTCATGATGAAATTAGAGAGCAGTCTTCTGGCCTCACCACTGCCATAAGGTGTGTCACAGTGGGCTTTATGCGTATAACTGAAATGTAATCTGTGAATGTGCTTTGTTCGGTCTATCTGATCTCAGCATAGCACGGTTAGCTTCGGCCTAGTCCTGAACAACAGTTCTCAGCAGCAATTTTCTGTGTCACATTGATAAAGAACCTCGGCATTACTGCGACCGTTCCCCATCTCGTGTTCTGCAGGAGCAGATCCAAGGAAAAATGTTCCTCATTTTTTCCACGATAGCTGAAAATTGTTGCAGCATTTGTTGGAAACACAAACGGTCTCAGAGGCCCAAACTGATTCCATTATGTGATGGCAATCTCCTGTGAAAAGAGCAGAGTTAGCACTCCACTCACCCACAGGGACTTGCGTGTGTGTTTGTGTGTGAGGGTTTTAATGATGGTGTATGTTCTTTCAATCTGTGTTCAAGTGTGTGTGAGAAATTAATGAACATCAGAATACCGGTTTGATCTCTGCGAGGTCTCTGATGCAATTGAGACACAATTTGTTCCTCTTCAATAATTTAAAAACGCATGCACGCATACAAACACTCATTGGGATGAAATGCATTTGTGAGCCTGTATTCAAGAAAGAGCAGCCAATTGGCCTAGTTCAATTGTGGTGTGGGAGCCGATGACCCCTAACGGTGGACAAGAGGTGGTGTTATTCACAATGTCCTGTGACTATAGGCGTGCAAATCACTGTTCGTCTCCCCTGAGTGTTTTGCTCTTATACCCATAGAGCTGATCTCTAGCATTTAGCTGTGCTATTAACAGTTCAGGCCATGAACACTTACCGCCTGTGTGTGAAGGTGACAAGCTCCATGAACAAGAAAATCAAGCTACATGGTCCTATTACACACCTGACAGGGGGCCACACAAAAGCCTCTTTGTGTTTGAGAGAATAAAAACACAGCTAAACCAGATTATTAAAATGCAAATACTCAAGTTACATACCAGGAAATAAGAAACTTTTTTTTCCATGTTCTCCAGTAAAATGTCTAGACATTCTTAAAGGGATAGTCCACCCAAAAATGAATATTCTGGCATCATTTACTCACCCTCATATCGTTTCAAACCAATATGAGTTTCTTTCTTCGCTTGAACACTAAAGAAGATATTTAGAAGAATGTTGGAAAAACAGTTGCCAGTAGTTATTGACTTCCATAGTATTAGAAAAACATGAAAGGCAACAATAACCAATATTCTAGGGCTGGGTGATAAATCAGTAAAGATAATTATCATGCAAAATTAATTTTCTTGAAACATTAATAAGAGTTTGATAAATGTTTGATATAATATTTATGCAGGAAAGGCGGAACGAAAAAGCGCAAGTCATTTGAAGCAGTCAGAATACCTAAATTTTGCCATATAAAAATGAGGCTGCTACAATTTTTACAGATATTACTGATTTTGATAATGAACATAAATCTACATCTGCACCCTAACTCAAACTACTATCAAATGTGTATTTCTAAGAGACAAAAAAATTGTTGAATTATTAAATGTCTGCTTAATATTTCTTTTGAGAGAGGTATTATTTTTAAGTTTTTTTACGCAAAATAGAATGGGTTTCATTCATACTGGATGCCAGAGGGCGCCCTCGTGCAGAAAATCCACATAGGCAAACATGTGATACACAAATTCTGAGAGAAACAAAACAAGGAAATTCTTTAAATGCAAAACCGAAAAAACACAATTCACAAGCGCGCATTGAACCGTGGATGTCGTACCGAATGGTTCGATATTATACTGAGTATTGTGACATCCCTACTAAGAACTTCATTTGGACAACTTTAACGATTTTAACAATTTTCTCAATATTTAGATTTTTTTGCACCTTCAGATTTCAGATTTTCAAATAATCCTATCTCGGCCAAATATTGTCCTATCCTAACAAATCATACATCAATGGAAAGCTTATTTATTCATCTTTCAAAAAATGACTAATGACTGGTTTTGTGGTCTAGGGTCACATATATTATAATACATTTTATTATATTTATTTAAAAAAATAAAAAAAAAAAGAAACGAAGACAAAAAAAAAATCTATTTTTTATTTATTTCCTTTTATAAATATTTGGATATTTTTACTAGTAATTCCTATTACAGACTTAAATGGGCTCTTCACTAAACCTGTCAACTATAAACAAGAAGTTAATATTAAGTGACTTACTTACAAGAAACCAACCACATTAAAGGAATTGTTCACCAAAAATGAAAACTCTGTCATTAATTACTCACGTCACATTCAAAACCTGTAAGACCATCTCTCATTTTCACAACACAAATTAACATTTGTTAGATGAAATCCAAGAGCTTTCTTAACCTGCATAGACGGCAATGGAACTGGCCCAAAAAGGTAGTAAGGACATAGTTAAATTAATCCATGATGAGAATACTTTTTGTGCGCAAAAGAAAACAAAAATAATGACTTTATTCAACAATTTCTTTGACACAGAAGATAAGAAATTGTTGAATAAAGTCATTATTGTGGATCAGAAAGCTCTCAGAATTCATCAAAAATATCTTAATTTGTGTTTCAATGAAGGAAGGTTTTACGGTTTGGAACAACACAAGGGTGAGAAATGAATTACAGAAGTTTCATTTTTGGGTGAACAATCCCTTTAACAACCTAGCAAATGCAAAGCAATGCGGTAAAAATTACTCAAAACACCTTAGTGACCGCAACGCAACACCCGGATAACCACCCACAAAATCCTAACACGTTCACAAAAACATACAAATCTAGTGTATACATAATGTTTATTGATGCTTTGCCAACGTACACCCTTTTTATCACGTCAATAAAGCTTCTTACATCTTAAGGGAACCGAAAGGAGAGAGAGGATCAGTTTTCTGAGATGATGAGAGAATGAGAGCGCAAATCAGATCATTTGATGCCTCTGGATCTGAGAAGATTAAAATACTCTCATTCATTGTAAATATTAAAATGTGATGTTCCACAGAGGATTTGACTGCTGGTTTCCACCCATCATCCATGCTGTGCCTATAAAAATGACATAGACTGAGGGAATGCAAACCGCTGCTCTATCATTTATCGTTACACAGCTGCGCTAACCGTAATTCAGCATTACACAAGACGTTTACTGTAATTAACCATTACACAGCTGCGTTTCTCTAAATTACCATTCTTTTATGCTTTGTAGAGCTAGCGAGCAACCGCTTTCTTCTCCCCTGATCTGTGCACATTTTAACTGCATGGCTGTCAGCGTAGTTCGGATTGGCTCAGCAGTTTTTTGAAGCCACTTGCATTTTTCATCAATTTATGATGGACAGCAATCTATCTGAAAATCCATTTTGTTTCTTAAAGTACTTTGATCTGAACTGCTCTTTCAACAGAGATCAGATTAAAACTCAGACCTTTGTGATGGAAAAGCACTGGTAGACTGAGATGTAACTTCTTTTGTGTATGTATGTGTTGACAGAAAGCCCGACTGGCCCGAATGAGAATTTCCAAGAGCGGCAGCTCTACCGCCTTCCTGCATAGCAAACGAAATGGACTCAACCAATCACTGGAGCTAACGGTGAGAAACACACACACTCACACACTGTTTCACACACACATTCGAGCTCATTTTTCTCATATTTTGTTTCTGTTTGACTTCTGGTGGCTTCTTTTTTATTTGCCATACATTATGCATGGTTTTCAACAAGAACTCCTGCAGATGGTGTTTTAGCGCAGAGATAAAAGTGTCAGGTTGTTTTGTTTTAAAAGTGTTTAAAGCTAGGGATTCACATGGGGCAAGACAACATTCAGCACTTAAGAGCGATTATGAGATTTTCGTGTTTGCATATTTGCACAAACATCAGCTTAATTAACTCAATGACATCCAATTTATCAGGACAGAGTGATGAACTGATGTGAACATGTCTTAATGTGTTGCTAAAAGCCCTCATCAGTGAGTAGGCTCTGAGCATATGTGTGTGAAAGGGAGATCTGGTCTTTATTACTGCGGTTGTTTGAAGCCGTCCAGCTCCTATAAAATACCTTCCTGGAAAAAGAAAACCGGCGATTCTCTGAATGCGTCGAATGCGCTTGAAGAACGAGGAACATTCTGAGAGTGAACAGCGAGTACAGAGACAGATTGCAGGCCACTCCGAAAACAGCTAACCAGTTTCACAGAACGTCCTCAGAGAGGTCCAGAGAGTGAAGCAGACGGGAACCTGACAAAATTGAGCTTCATTATGGAGTCTAAGAGGCCTCCTGACGGTTTTAACAGTGTGAAAATATGTACTTGATACTGAATATTAATTAAAATATAAAATAACACACTTAATACTGGATATAATACTTTAAAAAAAAAAAAAACATAACCCCAAACTTTTTAATGGCAATGTACTGTATATTTTAATGCTAAATAATCATTGCTTTTTACATTTCATTTTGCAGATGCTTTTATTCAATTTAATCAACAAATGAGACTTCTGGTATAAAAACAAGAATGAATACAATTGAAATTAATCCTAGAACAGATACAGATCACATTTCCGCAAAGTGCACGTCTACATAAATCAAAGCGATAAAGTATTAAGAATATCTTCCTAATCTACTGAGGTTGGATCAGATCAAGGGAGACTGTTGAAGGGATAGTTCACCCAAAAATGAAAATGCTGTCATTAATTACACATCATTCCACACCTGTAAGTCCTTTGTTCGTCTTCGGAACACAAATTAAGGTTTTTTTTTTTTTTTTTTTATGAAATCCAAGAGTTTCTGACCCTGCATAGACAGCAATGCAACTACCATACTGCCCTACAAAGGCAAAAGACCTTAACTCGCTAGAGTGTGAAAATGAGAAAAATGACTTTAAAGTTTTTTATTGTCCAGCCAAATTAATTATAGGTAGGACACTGGAAAGTATACAAGTTACACTGTAATTAAAACACGGCAGACTTTAATGGACAGTAAAACACAAAACACCATGTCCCAAAAATATCAATATCGATTTTGGTCAAAAATTAGAAGTTAAGGTCTTTTGCCTTTGCAGGGCAGCATAGTCAAGGCCCTTTGACTTTATTCTGGGGGTGCGATAAATCAATCTCTGTCTCTGTCTCTGTCTCTGTCTCTCTCTCTCTATATATATATATATATATATATATATATATATATACACACATATACACATACACATACACACGCACATGTATATTTTTAACGAAAAATGTAGATTTATATGTAAAATGTGTGTATTTATATTTACATATAAATTACACGTAAATGCTTCCATACAAATACATATAATACATACAAGTATTTTTTACAAATATTTACATATGTGCATGTATTTATATATGGGTCAAAGATGAAAAAGGGTTTAAGCATAAAAACAATAAGTGTAATGCTTTAAATTGTTGTTTTTCAAAAAAAATAAATAAATAAGTTTTGTTTAATTAAATAGCATTTTTTGTTTTTATTTTGAGTGAAAAATAAATATACATTTTTCTCTAATTTGCAGAAGACACCCACTAAAATGCCATTCGGTGTAACAATCTTGTCATGCATATTTACAACAAAAATCAATGAATGACATGAATTACTTTTACTCCAAATACTAATTACAATTGTATTTTTTTTTTTAAATTTGCCACTATCCTAGGTTTTGCCTAAAAAATGTAATTTATAAAATTTCATTTGCTCCCTTATTCTTTTGTATATTTTAATATAGGGCTGCATGATAAATCACATGCGATTGTCAGGCGCGTTTAGTCAGTAAAGCTGGTACTTCGATTAGTAGTAAATCTCCATCACATGTGTTCAGCTGGAGCGGCAATTAATACACAGTGCCGTAACACTCACGCTCATAATCGAATGCAATGCATCTAATTTAACTTTAATTGGCTTTCTATGGCATTTTGATCTTAACATCTTCGGCTCATATACATGATAAATATACAGAGTACACACACATATAGTATGTAAACAAACTTTTATTCTGAATCGATTCATCGCGACTAATCATTTTGCAGCTCTACACGAGATTAATGTAAACACAGCCCACTGTGAACACTCTTGTAATTCGCTTCAACTTTTTCCAATTTTATAAATGATTATTTTAAGTTTAAGTGGTGTGTGTGTAAGGAACTGGACGCAAGCAGAGTATGGCTGTTTTTAAAGCAAGCAGTGCCATCTGCTGTTAAAAATTAAAAATCAATCTATTTAAAAGAGAATCGTGATGCATTCGGAAAAATCGCAGAATCAATCCATGAATCTGTTTATCATGACAGCCCTACTTTATTCAACAATTTCTTCTCTTCTGTGCTAGCCTTCGACACGCATTCACAAGAATACTATGACGCATGTGCATTGCGCACAATAAGTATTTTCGTAGCTTCAGAAAATTAAGGTTGAACCACTGATGTCACATGGACTATTTTAACAATGTCCTTACTACCTTTTGGGCTTTGAACATGGTAGTTGTGTTGCGGTCTATGCAGTGTCAGAAAGCTTTCACATTTCCCCAAAAATAAATTAATTTGTATATTTGTAATTTCCAAATATAAAAACAATAAAGTCAATATCAACAGAAAAAAAGGAAGGTTGAAAATACACATCAGTTTTTTTCCTCTGCAAAAAAACATGCCTTTGAGCTTGAATCACATAAGAACACTGAAAATGGTGCAAAATGTGCTTAACTCATGAAAACAATGTCACAATAGAAAAATCTGAAACGGTCCTAAAAATAGACTTCATTTTCGTTATGCAAAATATTCTTTGATTTTGGGGTTTATTTGAGGTTTCTCAGTGCGATTCACCCAAGAGTGGTCTGACTTCGCGTCAGACTAAAGAAGCTGCTTCTAGGTTAGCCTGTCTGAATAGCTCATAAATACCACGCAGATCACATGCAAACATGCAGTCTGCTCAGAATAAGAGTACTCAGGGTATGTTACTGTAAGATGGCTAATTTTGCTCTCTCTTCATTTCTATCAATATCCTTCTTTTTCCTTCTGTCTCTCTCTCCTCCTACACATCACTCACTGACTCACTCATGTTATTTTGGTGCTTGCGTCGTGTTAAGACGTTGTGGAAATGGTGAAAATGTGGAGCAGTGTATGAGCGTTGAGCCCGGAGGGCCCAGCGTGCAAGCACAAGCTCCCAGGCAAAAGCTCTACAATAAAAGAGACAGATATGTGCAGTTTTAGTAGCCGTACCAATGGATTTGTGAAACAGAAAAGTGGAATCACTCTGATTCGCCCAATCCTCTGAGGCCCCTCGTCCTTCCTTTCTCTCAAGCTTTGTTTATTTAAGTTATAGATGATATATTGTGCTGCTCTGTTGTGGATGAAGTTCCTTCCAAAAGCAGTAAACCACTCTCCATGTCTCTCCCTCCCACTCTTACACAACAGCAGCTCCCCTATTACAAGATGAAACTTTCACCACAGGTACTGAGCCAAACAACACACACTCTGTCCCTCACTCCACTTCATTATTCATGCATGAAATGTGATGATTCCTTAAAAATGATGTCAATGTGTGTATGTGTTTCTACAGGGCTCCTTAGAGGAGGACCAGCAGATGAAGAAGACCACATCTCTGCTGGAGAGTCAACATCACCATCTTCTGCACTGCCTGGAGAAGACCACGGTCAGTCAGAAGTAGTAAACACTGCTTTATGAAACTTTACAAATCTTTTGTTTCGAATCAGTGTCTCAGAATGTGTATCAAACTCACAAAGGAGACTACATAATATTGTTTTGACACTTAGTTTCAAAACATTTCGAAATTCACAGGCTTCGCACTAGATGCCATTGATTTGGTATAAACCCATTAAGTGTGTCTCCCATTAACTGATCTCGGATCAATTTTTTAAATGTAGGCTAGGTGTTTTTTAAATCACTTTAAATGAATTTTAATACTTAAGTGTGTATAATACAAAAAGGAGAAAGATAGTATTTGATTCTAATTGCCCTAGTTTGCCAAGTCCTGCCTAAAGACACGCAAAACGAGCACTACACGTTAATAAAAGAACACATATTTTACAGAACCTTCATATTTAATGGTATTTATTAATTATTTGTAGATTAAAGGAAGTTTGAGCGGAGTTTTCAGTGCATTAACAGCGTTTCTCTACCAGAAGGTGCTGTAAGCCTATGAATCATTCATGCTTCTTTAAAGTGAATCATTTTGCGAAACAACTGGTTTAGGTGATTCAGAGAGCGTTTCGAAAAGCTTCGTTTCTCCCAACAATAGTTGGAAGCCTTCAATCACTCTCAAGTCAACGTAAAATACAACTTTTTCGAGTTGGTTAATGAACTTGCTGCGCAACAACTTTCCAACAACAGAGAACGCGAAACTGGAGCGTGACGCACCAAAACAGCGTAAAGCACTTACCTTATATTTTCATGACATTCGCGATGCTTCTCCAGACATGCCTCATCGTTTGTTGCATTTCCTTGTGAAACTTGAAGGATTTGTCGTGTGTAATCCAATGTTTGTCAACTCCCACAGTCAATCCCATCTCCTCCTTGTTTTGTTTAGCATACACGAACAGCGTTATTTCGGTCCAATTATATTTCGGTGTGGGCGGGGCTACGCGACGCGGCGCCACAGGAGTGACGTGCAAGCGGCATACTAAATAAATAAATAAATAAATAATATACTTTTATTAAACCTTTTCAAAAGACAACAGACATTGTAATTGTAATTGTATTGAAAAATATATGTAGAATAAATAAATTATGTATATAATGTAAAAGTAAAACTTCAATATTATCAAAATATCTTTATACAAAACACAAACTTGATATTTAAAAGCAGGTACAACGTATAAAATATAGCTAGGTGTTGCTCTATGCTTTATCGTGCCAATTCTAAAACAATAGAAGAAAGGTTTGTTTTATTAATCTTTCATCAAAATGTAATAACTTTCTCAATGCCCTTTCTTAGCAATGACATATTCCAGGCTTGGACATGAAAAAAATAATATTAACCAAAATTATAGTTTCACTCTTTGCTTTCATTCGAAACCACTGAATATTCTCTTTAGAGATGCATTTAATACATCCGCAAACTTGTGTTATGTAACATATCACTGACATAAAAATGAAATTATTTGATTCTGATTTGTTCTCGTTTGTTAAACATCACTGAAGTAAAAATGCATCAGTACTGTTTCATATTCTCTTTTATATTTAAATGTTAACATGCACGTAAAGGCTTTGAAGTTAAGGGAATTCAAAGTAAAAAGCCTTATGAAAGTGAAAAAAACATCAAAAACTAATAATCTTAAGGAAATAATCTTTGTGTTTCTGTGAGCAGAATCATGAGTTTGTGGACGAGCGGCTTTATGAACAGGGGTACCTGCAGACAGCGCTACAGAACTTCCCCTCGCGGAGTCCATCTCTCTCCAGTGAAGAGGGCATCACCGGCACCTGCTGCTCTCGGAGAACCAAGAAGAACATGCAGCCTCTCAGTGCCACACACACACACTCACACACGCACAACCTGCAGGAGCTCAGCGCATTACACATCCAGTGTGGGGAACAGCAACCACTAAACACCAGGTTAGCATTTTTCATCCACAGCATTATTCTAAGAGGTTGATTTTTATTAGAGCTAAAGGACACCAACTGTTTTATATTATCCACTTTTTGTTTGTTTGTTTTATTAGACCAGGTGCACCCATTTGTTTCTTTAATGTGCAAGGCTTCAGGTGTCATCAGCTTCCAGCTCTTTTAGCTGTACAAACACAGTCTGTTATGCTGCTTAATGTTACAAATTGGTATCTGTTAACATATAATTTTAATGTATTATCATAAGCATAAACACACTAGTTTATAGCACAAATAGTTTCACAACTGTTATTCTTATTCTCCATAGTGTCTAATAAACAGAAGTCTCACTCATTCAGAGAAAATAGCTTACTTTTGCATTGCAGCTTAAGGTGAATATGAATGTCAAGTTATTAAACAAAAAGAGAAAAAACATGCCTGCATCAATTTGTTCTTCTCAAATGCTTTTTATATACACTGTCGTTCAAAATCAGTATGTCGTAATGTCGTTTGGGATCAGTACGATTGGGATCAGTACGAAGTCTTTTCTGCTCATCAAGGCTGATTAAAAATACAGAAAATGCTATTTAAAATAGTGGTTTTCTATTTTAATAAACTTCAAAATAGAATTTATTCATGTGATGCAAAGCTGAATTTTAAGCATGACTTCTCCAGTTTTCAATGTCACATGATCCTTCAGAAATTATTCTAATATGCTGATTTATTATCAATGTTAGAAACATTGGAACATTTTTTTTGGAACCTGTGATACTTGTTCAGGATCCTTTGATGAATAAAATGTTAAAAATAACAGCATTTATTTAAAATAGAAATCTTCTATAACAATATACACTACAAAGTTTGGGGTCAGTAATTTTTTCTTTCTTTCTTTGAATAAAAAACATAGTTTTATTCAGCAAGGATGTGTTAAATTGATTAAAAAAGAGAGATAGTAAGGACTTATGTTGTTAGAAAAGACTTATTATTATATTTATTTATTATTATATTATAATATATTGAATAAATGCTATTCTTTTTAACTTTTTATTCATCAAAGAATCTTGAAAAAAGTATCACAGATTCCAAAAAAATAATAAGCAGCGCAACATTGATAATAAATCAGTATATTAAAGGCTTTGCATCACAGAAATGAATTATATTTTAAAGTATATTAAAATAAAAAACACTTTTTTAAATTGCAATGATATTTCATAATGTTCCTGTTATTCTGTATTTTTAATCAAATAAATGGAACTTTGAGGAGCATAAGAAACTTCTTAAAAACATTTAAAATCCCAAACTTTTGAAAGGCAATGTAGTTTCAATCGTTTACCCTTATCACAGACCCAGACTTTCAATCTTAAACTATAAAAATCTATCATATAAAATATTAATTACTAAATTTTAAAAATGGTGACAATCTAAACAAAGTGTAAAATAAGCATAAACCATTTTACTATTGTTATTAGGGTCTCATGAGGCTCCAAACACAAAAAGTACTGTCAATCTCAACAGAAACAACAGAAAGGGTTAAAATGTAAATATTACATGTAAACTTCATATTTGTTGCCTCGTTTCAATTCAAGCTCTAATTTCTGTTACATAAGATAAAAATGTGTATTTATTAGTTTATGATACATGACCTTTGGAAAAAAAAAAAACATAGCATATTAAAGGCATCTGCCATTTAATTAACATTTTAAAATGTATAATTTCCATCCACAGACATTTTTAAACAAAATACATAAAGTATAGATTTGAAAATGACATTTGTCGGTTCATATTAAAATAAGTGATACGTGCATTTTAATAAACAGTTAGTTGACAACATGCATGAACAAGTGAGAGTATGAAAAGAGTTTTTAGACCTCTGTCTCTTTCTCTCTCTCCGTCTCAGTCGTTCCAGTCTCAATCTGATGTCGGATGAATCAGGGAGTCTGAACTGCAAGAGCAGTGGACTGGTTACCACGGCAATCATCAGTATCCCAACCCCTCCCTCAAACAACTCTCGAGCCAGTCCCGACGCTCCGCCCCCTCCCAACCCAGACGCTCCGCCTCTTCCAAACCCTGGCACCGATGTGGTGAAAATCTCTGCTCTGTAGGAGAAAACAGAACTCAGGAAGAGAAACTGATGAGTAGCCTGCCCCCTAGTGGGAGAAGTAGTGCACTGGCTCAGACTCTCTGAAAGAAATCTCTGAAAGAAGATCAACAACGATGCATCTGTGTAAAATGAGAGAGAAGGCGAACGCAACAGCAGGACGATCATGAGTATTCGATCACTCTCCATCAGGACTGATATAGATGAGGGTGTCATTGCAGTGTCACTGTGCATAGAACATTTCTAATTCTTTTTCCCTTAGTTTTCTGTTGGGTCATACTGTTTTTGTTTTTTGACTAGCGATGGAGGAAAAAGATCAAGGGTTTGTTTTCATCCATGAGTCTTGTTTGTTTTATATCAGTCCGTTAATCTGTTCCAACATCGCAGACAGCCTCTCAAAGCCTCGGCTTTCTTTATCCCAATTAAGTTGTATTTTGAACTAGAATAATTCCTAAAGGATAAGAGAAAATCTGCTTTAGGTCTGAGGGAGACCGTATGAGTGTGACAGTGTTTCTTAGACTGTGCTAAGTGTTTATTTTTGGAATATGTGTGATTGGTCAAAATTAGGTCTCACTTGAATGTTTCTGCCCCGCGTGTGTGTGCGTGTGTAAGAATTACTGAATCGTCCCTCAAACTCTCAGCCTCTCACACAGTTCGTGCCTCTCAGGGGGAGGAGAGTTTCCTTCTTCTTTAAGCCACTGTCTCTCCCTGAGTCCGAAACGTTGAGCCGACTTTGTAACGTTAGTTGTGACCTATCAGACATTACTATGTAACATAGAACCAAAAAAAAGAAAAAAAAAATGAGAGCGAGAGAGAGAGAAAGAAACATAGTGTTTTTAAAAACTCTGTGACTACAAGCACAAGGCGTCGCTGAGATTTTGTGATTACAATGTGTATCAAGCCTTGGTTTAACTGTGAATATTGTTGATAGAATATTTTGTAATATTTAGCCATTGTTTGGCAAAACCAGAGCAGCTGCCTACCCCGCCCCCTTTTCGTCCGCCCCGCCCTTTTATGTCTCCCCCGCCCCTTTCCTCCGTCCACTGCTGGCCTGCTTCCTGTAGTTGTTCTGATCTAAGTGTTATTGTCATTATCGCTCAATGGGTATTTAAAAATGTGTCTAGTTTGCGTAAAACTACATGGGTAGGAAACTTTTGATGTTTGTGTTTTTTCATCAACGGTGAATGTTTTTGTTAAACTAGATTTCCAGTCATACGTTGCTGTTAGAGGAGAAACTGTCAACCGTACGAATCAATTAGAGATAATTCTCCAAGTCCCTCCTTTTCTGTCTCTGTCCTTATTTGTCAGCCATGTTCACGAGGACGGCGTTGCCAATGAGAGAATTTGTGCTCGTTAGTGGAAAGTCCCTGTTTCGTCTGTGTTGTTTGAAATTCACTGTCCTCAAAACTGCCAGCAATCAGCCGCATGCTCCACCTTTTGTACCATAATCCCCATCCCAGGACTCTAAACCCCACCCATCTCCTTAAACTCCCACTCACTTGTGCCTCTTACACCAGCATACATAGAAAGTGACCCTCCCCTCCCCTCAGGACGTTATTGCTCCAGGGCCAGAGTTTTAGTGTTCAGTGCAATGAAACACACGCTAGACCTCATATCAATAAATTTAATCTTGTTTTGGCCCTTTTTAGATAGAATAAGCCATATTTTCCAGGAAAAAAAAATGATTAAAGGGAACCCCGGGTATTAAGACTTCTATGGCTTAATGTAAAATAAGCAATGTCTCTTACATGTAGCAGAAAACCCATAAAAGACTTACGTTATTTAAAAAATCCTTATAATTTTATATATATTTTGGACTATTGGGGCACCATCATTTCGATGGCGTGAAATGGTTGCACTCGGTGAGCTACTGGCGCTACCTGTTGCTAACACAACTAAAATAAAATACTGATACAATGCCACATGTGTGGCTTTTGGTTGTAATTTTCAGTTGAAGGGCAACAAGAGAAGCGATGTAAGTCTTCACTGCTTTCCTTGTGATGAGAAGAGGACAAAAGAATGGGAAGATGCATGTGGACAAATAAAACTTTCTAAAGACTTGCGCCTTTGTTCTCTCCACTTCAGCCTTGATGCCTTTAAGGCTTTTACTGAAGAAGCTTACAAACGGCAGAGACAAGAAATGCTAAATGCCATCCTGGCAGGATGTAAACATGCTGACGCTTATCACGACACTGAAGTTTCTTAGCGTCGATATCCAGAGGCATATCCTGTTTAGGCTATATCCTAAACACTATATCCATTTGAGATTTTAAGCTCTTTCAGCTGTGGTCATCGTATCAGTATTTTAGCATCGTAGCTCACCAAGTGCAACCATTTCATAATGGTGCCTCCTATAGTCCAAAATATCTATAAAACGATGTGGATTTTTTAAGCAATGTAAATCTTTCATGGGTTTTCTACTACATATTTCAGGAAGAGACATCATTTACATTATATTAAATTGTTCACTTCCAGAACAAAAATGTACAGATAATTTATTCACCCCTTTGTCATCCAAGATGTTTGTGTTTTCCTTTCTTCAGTCAATAAGAAATTATGTTTCTTGAGGAAAAATATCCATATAGTGGACTTTAATGGTGCCCCCAAGTTTGAACTTCCAAAATGCAGTTTAAATGCAACTTCAAATGGTTCTAAACGATCCGAGCCAAGGAAGAAGGGTCTTATCTAGCAATACGATTGGTCATTTTCGAAACAAACTGACAATTTATATACTTCACCCTCAAATGCTCTTCTTGTCTAAGTCTGCGTGAATGCCGGTTCAATACGGTCAATACTGTTAGGGTATGTCGAAAAACTCCCATCTCATTTTCTTTCCCAACTTCAAAATCATCCTACATTGCTGTAAAAGTAACGACCCAGTGTTTACAAAATGAACATGCAGAGAAGATACTCCCTTTACAAAAAAAGGTAAAACCTTGTAGAACAATTTTGACGTTGAAGAAGAAAACGAGACGGGAGTTTTTCAACATACCCTAACTGTATTGACCGGGTTTCACAGACTACGCATGCGCATCACAGAGACGAAACAAGACAAGCGTTTGAGGTTAAAAAGTAAATAAGTTGTCAGTTTGTTTCAAAAATGACTGATCATTTCGCTAGATAAGACCCTTCTTCCTCGGCTGGGATCGTTTAGAGCCATTTGAAGCTGCATTTAAACTACATTTTGGAAGTCCGAACTTGGGGGCACCATTGAAGTCTACTATATGGAGAAAAATTCGGTAATGTTTTCCTCAAGAAACGTAATTCTTATTGACTGAAGAAAGAAAGACATGAACATCTTGGATGACAAGGGGGTGAGTAAGTTATCTGTAAATTTTTGTTCTGGAAGTGGACTTCTCCTCTAAGCCATACAAGTCTTAATACCCGAGGTCTCCTTTAAATAATTACATAACCTATACTTGAACTTTAAAGCCGAAGTGGATGTCCAGTTACACAAACTTGAGTTAGAAATGGTTGGACATGACCTCTAGGACCAGTATTACAGGGAAAAGCACATTGTGACATTTAGGAATATCAGGGTATTCGGCCCACACCGTTCTTACCAAAATGTTCTTTGATGGCCCATGTGTTCATATGATGATTATCTTCCTGTTTGTTGTACATACAATCCATAGCAAACCTCTAATGATCCGATTTTATGGTCCAAATGATATTTGGTCCCTTTGTGATTTGTTGATTTTCATGTGTACATAATAGATGGGAAATATGGAAATGATCTAATGTTTAATTAATAGAAGCCGAAGGTGTGGCCAATATATTCTAAATTTTAAGATAATAAATGTTGAGTATTGGATCACCTGTGGTCGTTGGCGAGCAGTAATGTGTTGGAGTTTTTTTCTTTCGCTTTGTCTTTACATCCAGCCCAGCAGGGGACACTACAGAACCATCAATGTAATAGAAGTGACTCTACAATCCTAACAGCTTTGTAATAATTCATTTGTGCAGTTCCTTCGGATGACAAAACTGGTTGTTTTGAATATATTACCAAGTGGAGATCTGTATGTGCGCATCTACATACTTGTCGAGGGTCTTCTTTCTTCCTATGTGTGTCTGTGCTTGTTTAACTCTTTTACTCTCTTCGCTTTGTTTCTTTTTTTTCCTTTTCTTTTTTTTTTTTTGGAGATAGTCTTGTTGTTCTATTCAGCAGATTCCTGTTCACTGTCAGATGTTAAATATTATTTATGATCTTGTCTTGTGTCACAGTTGTGAAACGCCTGATAAATGAATTGTATCTGCCACAAACACATCTGCTGTTTATTCAGTTCCTCCAACAACGCTGAGTCACAATCTAACAGCAGTTTAATGATGAAATCACAAACTCATAACAATATTTTGGAGATGAAATAAAGTATAGATATGACATCATGACAAATAGATAAGGTGGGATGCAGAAACAAGCTGTAGCTGAAAAAGAAATCCAAGCCTGGGCACATGTTCAGCACCTCAAACAGATCATTTGCTTCTCACATCCCATATAAATCATTCAATATCAAATCATACATCAAATCATACCTTCCATCATTTAAAAACATAATGATTTGACACATTGGATTTTGTATTACATGATTAACATTAGCCACATACAGCTCTGGTGACATTAATCTGTGAGTTTCCATTATGGACCATTATATTATGAGTAGGAAAACCATTTGAAAAAACCTCTTAGACTTTATTTAACTGATCATTTTGTTTTTGTGGTTCTTAATAGAACCCTAAATAGTTCACCCAAAAAGGAAATTCTGTCATCATTTACTCACCCTCATGTTATTCCAAAACTGTATTTCTTTCTTTCTTCTGTGGAAAAAGAAGATATTTGTTGGTAACCATACAATTTTGATTACTATTGACTTACATTCTTCTAGAAAAGAAAAGAGAAAAACATTGAGACATTTCTCAGAATATCTTATTATATCCATGGGGGTTAGTTAATGATGACAGAATTTTCATTTTCAGGTCAACTATCAATTTAAAGAGCTAAATTGATAGTATCTTGCCTTCATGCAACACTTTATAATACATATTGATAAAGAAGTCACAAATTATATGGTGTTTAAGGGGGTCATATGAAGTTGATAAGAACATTATTTTGTGTATTTGTGCATCCTCTCTGCACTGCCTTTTTAAAACACGTCTATTTTTACAAAGCTCATCGTTCTGAAAAGCAGGATGTGCTCTGATTAGCCAGCTATCTGGTACATTGTGATTGGCCGAATACCTCAAGCGTCTGATGGAAAGTTACGCCCCTTACCATGTTGTGATGCTGTGTCCCGGCACAAGAAGACAAAAACCCATTATAAATGAGGCATTTGTTGCATCAAGCAGGGACATAATTACTGTTTATTATGACTTGTACTGTCTTCTTACACGTTGCGCTGCACTGCGTTAAGTCGCACCGCGTAAACATAAAACCATGTCTGCAAATCCCAGATAGAACACGTACATCTGCAAGATGTCTGTTAAAGATCACTTGATCTTGAAAGCATCTGCTGTGTATGAATATCTGACAAACGTCTGTAAGATGTCAGTTTTACATACATTCTAAATCATAAACATCTTAAAGACATCTAATAGATGTCTATTTGACATCTGATAGGAACGTCCTATAGACGTATTGCAGATGAGCAAACACTCTAAAAAATATGTCTTCCAGATGTCAATTAGACGTCTCTATGATGTATGTGCGCTATCAGGGTTGTAATCGTAGAAATGACAAGCAAAAAGCACTACTCAAAACTGCTCAAAACTCACACTTGAATAGTCAGTAGCAAAATCTTTAAATATGAATGCGTACTTACAGGCTGTGAGTCAAAAGCGCCAGACTGTCCTTGTGAAATTGGAATCGCCCCACTTTATATAAACAGTGTTTGTGCAACTCTCCCAGGTTCAGGAAACAATCCTCCCTAAAATTGCTGCACACACTCAAATATTTGCATTGTACTGTTCTGGAACAGTGTTGTTAATATAACTTAACCACTGATTTCTAGTTGTGTACTCATTTGGAAGGCCAAACAAAGTAGTTTAGCTTTCGCAAACAAAACACAGCATCTCCAAGACATGGCGGCGGCTGCAACAATACTACAGCGAGAATAGAAGTTACACCTTTTTTCTTTGCAAATACATTTGGGCGATGTGCAAATCTGAATGTCTGAATGAGCCATTTTAGGAAGGCGTGGCTGAGTCTTTGCTTTTAATAAGAAAGTCTCTTTAGGTTTGAGACTTTAATCTTTGCAACTTTACAGATCTTAGGCACGAATAGCTTGTAACACTCCACAAACAAAGAAAAACATTAAACCGCATCATATGACCCCTTTAACATATCAGTAGTATGTACATTCAATTTATATTAGTTTCACTACAAAACTTACTACTTGAATGTACATCAACTAATCATCTGTTTGGCATTAGGCTATATAAATAATATTACAAATGAATCACCTGCATCACAATAAAAACATGTACTTTACCATCGAGCACTAAGGAATGTTTCCAGTACTGCTCTAATTGCTCCTGTCCATCAGTCAACTCTTTTTTACAAGTGTGCTTGGCAGTAGTTTGTGAAGTTGTGAGCGCAGCTGTCGATGGAGCAGCGTGTAAATGAGCGGCTCCACTGCTGCGGGAACACACGTCACAACCAGCGCACACGTGCGCAGCTCACGCAACAGCCAGCGCTACAAAACACAAACCATGGACACAGTGAATGAGCATGAAAATGTTCTCGAGTGTATTTTCTATCCCCTTACCCTAACCCTACCTCTCACAAGTGTCCTCATAAACTCTGTTCACGTAATACCTACGTCTTCATAAGCCATATAAAGCTGCATACACACACACACACACACACACTCCATCATTTCTTTAAAAATAAATAAACAAATAAATAAAAATAATAATATAGTGAGGTCCAAAATGTGAAAAAGCATGCATTTTTTATGGAAATTATGTTATTCTGTGTAACAATTTAAGTAAAAATTTAAAATCAGTCAATTAATCAGTCATAATGTGGACAAGTGAACTTCTTAGTATCTGTAATCTTAAAGGGGTCATGACATGAGAAATCAAATTTGCCTTGATCTTTTGGCATATAAGAGGTCTTTGAACCATTAAAACATTCTGCAAGTTTCATAGCTTAAACATCCTCCTCATTATAAAAAAAGCATTTACTTAATCAAGCTCCAAAAACGGCTTGTTTAAAACAGCACAAACATTTGCATAAACACCGCCTCCAGAGCAAAACATTGACAAATGGTCATCTTCTCTCCATAGGCCCCGCCCACAGCCATTGACTGTTTTTTATCATGTTGTCAAAACACAATGTTTTAATGCAATAGTGAGGAGGCGCTGACACTATTTCCTATGCAATGACATTAGCCAATCATAATGGTGGTCGATTCGTGATAAGCCTTAAAGGACCCGTCATTGATCATTTTTCTACATATTTGTGTTTTTCTTTCTTTTTATTTTTTTTTGTGCGAAAAATGTTATTGATATTATAAATAGACTTCAAGGAACATATTAAAGTAAGAAAAAAAAATCCTTGTCATGACTCCTTTAAATAGTTTAATTCAGCTGACAATTTAAAAATAAATAAACGTATAAGTACCACTTAACATTTTGCATGTTATTTTAAATGGTTTTATCCATTTTCTAAGTAAACAACAAATAAGAAAGCAGACAAATAACTAAACAAAAAAAATTTAATAAAGTAGTTTTGTCATATGTGACCCTGGACCACAAAACCAGAAAAACCACAAAAAAAATATTTGTAGCAATAGCCAACAATACATTGTATGTTTTTTTATTGATTAATTAATAATAAAATTAATAAAATTTTATTTTTCTTTTATGGCAAAAATCATTAGCAAATTAAGTAAAGATCATGAAAATATTTTGTAAATTTCCTACCGTAAATGTATCAAAACCTAATTTTTGAATAGTAATATGCATCGTTAAGAACTTCATTTGGACAACTTTAAAGGCGATTTTCTCAAAATTTAGATTTTTTTGAACCCTCAGATTCCAGATTTTCAAATAGTTGTATCTCAGCCAAATATTGTCCAATGCTAACAAAACCATACATCAATGGAAATGTTATTTACTCAGCTTTCAGATGATGTATAAATCTCAGTTTCTAAAAATGGCCCCTTATGACTGGTTTTGTGTTCCATGGTCACATATTTCAATGTTCTCTCCAATCTAACATGAGAAAAAATACAGGAGTTCTCACTTGATTCTGTCCGAAGTCTTCGCACATATTCAGCAGGAGGATGATAAACAGCGGAGCCCAGAACACAGTGGCTGTGATGATGATGTACCCGAATCTCTTCGCCACACGACCCTCGAGCCTCTTCTTGCCCAACTCACGGGCCGCCGGAGTCAGAATACACACCGCACCAGCAATACGCGGGGCTGCCTGGTGACTCCCTGTGGGTGCGAACAGATCTGAGGCGCTGTCTGATTTCTTCAGCTGTGCGGATGCTGAAGGGACCACATGATCCCATCTAGAGAGGTGCCTTCCAAAGTAAGGTCTAAACTGCACACCTGTGTCAGTGATTTTGTTGGTATGCTGTCTCACAATGGAGAAGATGCGCAAATAGTGAATGATTATCAGTATCAGAGACAAACCCCAGACGGGAAGCAGCACGTATACACCAAAAGGGTCCACGCGTGACCCCAACAATTTCTGTAAATGCTGGCACATCACATAACAGGAATTATCACACATTACCAAAGACAAAACTGCAATAAAAAGCCCACAAACCCAGATGAACAATATCCATATTCCTATTTTCTCTGTCCTCCTTTTGAAGGGAAAGGCGATGGCCAAGAATCTCTCCACACTTATGAGCACAAGCGTCAGAAACTGCACACAGCTGCACAGAGAGAAAGTGAACTGCTGAATGCAGCACGGCAAGAGTCCAACCGAGTCTCCTACAATTAAAGATACTAAAAACACTGGTGAATCTAAACAACATCTGAAAAGAGCCACGGCAGATAAATTCAGCAGTAGCACGTTGTTGGATGTCGAACTTTTGCTTCTGAGAACAGTGCAGAAAACCAGCACATTTCCTAAAGTTCCTAATACAAACGTCCAAATAAGAAGAACTGAATTAAAGATCAGAAAGCGTGTGCTCGATGGTTCATTCCAGGATGTTGGAGTCATATTTGGTGTCATATTTCCCATTGCAAAAAGCTGCATGTTGTTCAACAATGAATGTCTGACTGTTCTGCATGTTCAGTACAGGTGCAGTTTGACGGTTGAATGGGTTTAAGACCCTTCTGACCAAACCCCCACCCACCCCACTTTTATTTTCCCCATCTCATCCTTAAGTGGAGCAGCAATTTATATGAAGCAACAATTTGCACAAGGGCATGTAAGTAGGTTGGTATGAGACACTGAAGAGGAGCGTCTTGCTCTCAAGGAGTTTTTGTTTTCACAGTAGGCCTCATAAAATGTTGATTTGTGTTGACTTCAGTATTTAATGCTTACATTTTAAGATTAATATAGAAATGTTTGGCTAATTAATGACCAAAAAATAACCAATCAGAATCAAGTGTTCCAGAGTATTCCATGTACTAAGACTTCATTGCTAAACATAGCTCAAATGATCCTTGTCTTTTGGTGAATTGGTCTAGAAAGGTCATTTAGCCTTTTATATTTGTATTATTCTTCAGCTGATTGGGAGAGCACTGCTTTATTCCTGCTAATCAGTGCCATTATCCAACAGGATGCTCAGATTAGTGGGCGTGGTCTCTCTGATTGTGGCAGAATGTTTTTTTTCATATGCATTTTTTTATATAAAACATACATTATGTTCTCATAACGATAGATTTTAACATAACTGCAGTTAGCTGTAACCAAATATTTTCAATGATTTGATTGCACATAACATCTTAAGAATTATTTTTCTTGCAATTTACATCTCACAAATTCTAAATTATTTCGCAATTCTGACTGTTTTCCTTGCAATAGTTTATATCTTGCAATTCGGAGTTTATAACTCACAAATTCTGAATTTATCTCATAGATGCAAGTTTGAGTTTTTTCTTGCAGTTGTGACTTTATATCTCATGATTCTGCATTTTTATCTCTCAAAGATTATAATTGCAAGAAAAAAAGTCATATTAGTGAGATAAAAAGATGCTGTTACTTTTTCATTTTTTTATTCTGTGGCAGAAAGAAGCTTTCAATAGACAGTATATGCTGTGAAGTGTGTTTTAAGCAGTACAATAATACTCCATTTGAAACACAGTCAGTACTGATATCACTGAATTACACATCCATATGTAGAATTGAGGAGAAGTCTGGTATGATTCAGATGCATTTTAGCTCAACATGCTGCAATAAAACCAGCCTACAACCTGATTATGTTCATTTAATCAGAAATTTGGCTCCAGGTCTGTTTTTCTCCAGGTATTCTTATTGGTCTCAAGGAATTACAAGCTTATTGGAGTTTTATGAATTTTATGTTGTGTGCTGTTCAACATGATGATGTAATCTTTCATGTCCATTATTTAGGGTGCAATGCTGTGTTTTATCCTACAGATGGGGCCAAACTACATCTTAGAAAATCTCTGTCAAAACTGCTGCTTGATTTTGGCTCATGGGGCTCTACTAACAGAAAAATCTGTATACAGATATTAGTCTCACAAAATGAATGAAGCCCTCAGCGAATTTAATTTCCCATCAGTCTTCTTTTTTATTTTCTTTATGTTTAGGACAAAGATATACTTATCGGCCTTGAGATTTTAACGCACTCCTCTGTCAAACACAGAGCTAAAATCAGAGTAATAGTGACCAGCATTGATTTAAAGAACATTATATATTTATATTCATTCTCTGTCCTACCTGACTGTTTCATCAGTATCTGTTTGAAGCTTCATTGAACAAACAGGCTACATGGCCTTCTTAATTGTAGTCACAATGATTTTGCTCTCACTCATCATTTGTTACACTTTGGTATTTTTACTGACATCAAATAGTTCACTTCCAGAACAAAAATGTACAGATAATTTACTCACCCCCTTGTCATCCAAGATGTTCACGAATTTCTTTCTTCAGTCCATAAGAAATCATGTTTCTTGAGAAAAACATTTCAGGAATGTTCTCCATATAGTGGACTTAATGGTGCCCCCAAGTTTGAACTTCCAAAATGCAGTTTAAATGCAGCTTCAAAGGGCTCTACACGATCACAGCCGAGGAAAAAGGGTCTTATCTAGCGAAACGATCGGTCATTTTCGCAACAAATTGACCATTTATATACGTTTTAACCTCAAATGCTCGTCTTATCTGTCTCTCTGCCATGTACATGCAGTCTGTGTGTTTTGGGTCAATACAGTTAGGGTATGTCGAAAAATTTCCGACTCGTTTTTCTTCTTCAACGTCAAAAACGTCCTACATCGCTGTTTTACCTTTTTTTTTGGAAGGAAGGAGGTTTGATCTTCTTTGCATGTTCACTTTGTAAACACTGGATGGGTACTTCTGCAGCAATGTGGGATTTTAAAGTTGGGGAAGAAAATCGAGATGGGAGTTTTTCGACACACCCTAACTGTTCACGCAGACTTAAGCGGCTTTCACACCAAACGCGGAAAGCGCTGCCCTGCGGTATGAAACCCATTCATTTCAATGGCTACGCGCACGCCAGGTTCAAAGTTCAAATTAGTTGAACTTTTGCCGCTGCGCTCCGAAGGGTTCCGCGTTCTGTAAGAAAGACAAGATGATCGTTCGAGGTTAAAAAGTATATCAATTGTCAGTTTGTTTCGAAAATGTCCGATCGTTTTGCTAGATAAGACCCTTCTTCCTCGGCTGGGATCCTTTAGATTTGCATTTAAACTGTATTTTGGAAGTTCACACTTGGGAGCACCATTTAAGTCCATTATATGAGGACACTTCCAATCAAATCACTTTATCCAAAACAGCAAACAAATTTACATGTTTAAAGATGAAGGTTTGAAATAACCAACCAAAAAAAAAAACCTGGAAGTTTATTTCAACCATCATAAAGCTTAACCACAAAATAAGCACATTTAGTAGTACATTTTGGATAACACTTCTCATTTATCAACATTAACATACATGCATTAACTAACATAAACCTAAAAAAAATAAACAATGCTCAATTAAACAGTGTTTATTAATCTTTGTTAAAGTGATAGTTCACCAAAATGCAAGATGTAGGTTACATTTTCTTCTTCAGTAGAACAGTAAAGAAGATTTTTAGGTGAAACTGTTGTCCTTGACGATTCATACACTGTACGTCTGTGGTTGATGTTTTTTGAGAGTCAAAGAGGGAAAAAAAAACATACAGGCAAAACAAAATTAATACCCTTGGCTCCTGACAATACACTGAGGTCTTATGAAATGAAACAATGGGTCTGTGCAAGAAAATCAACATTATTTACAACATTATTACCTTTAATCCACAGCCTGGGCAAACGGTTCTCAGTGTGTTCAAAACTGTCTAGAGCAAGTTGTCCAGTTGTTAATTGTTTGTTCATGTTAGTTCACTATACAACTAATGTTACAGAACTTTTGATTTTAAAAATGTAATGAATTAGTACTTTGTGGAAATCCTGGTACATCAATTTTAATTCATTAATATTAGTATTTATAGCTATGTTTAAGATTAGTTATTAATTAAATAAATTATTGGTTTTCTCTTTCTTTTTTCAGCTAAGGGAATATGGAGTGAATTTTAAATGACTGTTGTGGATGATATTTTGCATTTTTCCCTGTCTTCAGTAACACTTTCCATTTTTCTTTTGTAGAAGCAGCAGCAGCTCAGTTGTTTTGCTGGATTCTGGTTCTGGATGCTTTGTGGTGTTAGTTAGTTTGAAAAATCCTGTTTGATCCAGTTGCACAAATGACTTTGATAGGATTAACATTTCAAAAGATGCTCAAATATGAAAATGATCTTAAACTTAAGCAATGACTAACTTTAGCTCCCTCTAATCATCCTGATGTGTAATGTGTGATCAGTTTCCTTACTCTTAATAATTGAAGTGTCTGAGCTTGATCAACTTATCGGTCACACATGGTGCTGCATCTTTTGGTTGTTATTGCGTAAGGAAATATCAGTTTGCTTAAATTTGGACATTTTATTTGCGTTTGTGATCAGTAGCACATACTATCAGAGTGACAGTGTAAATACTTAGCAGTTTCCAGGGCTGCTGAGCAGTGAGTGCATTAGTGAAATGGCAGGGTATCACAGGCTTATATGTGGACATGAACACATGCAACACGCATCTGTGCAGAAGCTCTGTGTGTTTCAAGCCAGCAAACACCTGACAGGTGCAGCCGTGGTCTGCTGTGACACACAGCCTTCACACGCTAACTCATTCTTAAATCTGGGCTGCGAGGCTTCAGGTAAAACACACCACTGCGCTCATCCTGGCCTGACTGTCTCTGTCTGTCTGTCACTCTCTCTCAGCCTGCTTTGTAGCCCTGTACTCGGCTTTAACACAATCATCAGTGTGGTTTGGCTTCTGATTTCTGGTATGTGTACAATCAGCCAGGAGTTTGTTCCCAAGAACTAATCAATAGGATCTGAATTCCCATCATAACTCTTGTCAGACACGAGAGCATCAAAGAGAGATGCACAAATAATAGTCAAGGAATCAACTAGCTACAAGAAGAGACCTGTGTCTGCTTTAGTTTATTAGTGGGCTTTTACGTGTGCGTGGAGGGGTCTACCAAAAAACGTTTCGATGTGACATTGCATGACAGGTGCTTTGCTTTGCTTAATTTTCTTTCAAAGGGTTCATAATCCGTGAAATATATTTTCCTTTGTGTAACCCCAACATTCAGATCAAACCGTTGCTTATGGTCGTTTTAATCCAATGACAAAAACCCTTTAGAGCATTTGTATGAACAACCTTTTCCTTGCTGTTTACTGGGCTGTTTTTTGGCGAGTTTGGCATCCATCCGTCCACTTAGTCTCAGGACCTAGTGTAAAAATTCAACAAGGGTTTGACAGTCTATTCTGGGACACCAGAAGTAGTTATGAAAGAGCTTCTAACAAAGCAAAAAGAGCTGTGACAGTCTGCCAGAAATTAATAATCCAGAGTGAGCAAGAGCTTTAGGCAACAAAACCTCATATAACATCACTGCAGTTTTCATAAACAGCTGCACATTGATTCATTCCTTAACAACAGTAACATGCTTTGTCAATATACACTACCATCTCGTCTGCTCATTAAGACTGCATTAATTAATCAAAAATACATTTAAAAAAATGAAATATTATTACAATTTAAAGTAACTGTTTTCGGTGCAAACATATATTGTAAAATGTCATTTATTCCTGTCATCAAAGCTGAATTTTCAGCATCATTACTCCTGTCTTCAGTGTCACATGATTCTTCAGAAATCATTCTAATATGCTGATTTGCTGCTCAAGAAACATTTCTGAGTATTATCAGTGTTGAAAACAGTTGTGCTGCTTTATATTTTTGTGGAAACTGTGATACATTTTTTCAGGATTTTCTGATTAGAAAATTCAAAAGAAGCATTTATTTGAAGTAGAAATCTTTTGTAACATTATAAATGCCTTTACTGTCACTTTTGATCAGTTTTAATATGGAAGGCCAGTTCCCCCATGGGATAAAAAACTAACAAAGGTAACTGTGATTTTTTTTTCTCACAATTCTGACAAACAAAAGTGGGAACCATGAAATATAAACTCGCAGAAAAAGTCAATATTTTGAGATCCTCCAACAGGTCAAAATCAAAACAAAAATGGGTCACTGAGAACAAAACCAAGCTTCTGCCATAGCCAGCCCAGTTCCTTGACCTGAACCCTATAGAAAATGAGTGGGGTGAACTGAAGAGGAGAAGCACTAACATGGACCTGGAAATCTAAAGGGTCTGAAGAGATTCTGTATGAAGGAATGGTCTCTGATCTCTTGTCAGATGCTCTCTAAACTTATCAGGCATTATAGGTGAAGACTTAGAGATGTTATCTTGGCAGAAGGAGGTTGCAAAAAGGTTATAATTAATTGTGGCCAATGCGTATTAGAGACAATTTCTCTTCCATTTTAAATTCTAAATTTTAAATAGATTTTTGTACATTTTTTAAATAAAAGATCAAAAGGATTAATGATACAGATTTATTTTCACAGCCTTCTTTAATCATATTTACCAAGTATGTGAATAATTTCGAGCACAACTGTATCTCACAATTCAGACTTCTTTTCTCAGAATTGTTACATTTTTTAGAATAAATACATTTTTAGAGATAAAAAGTCACAATTACCTTTCAGGATGTGATCAAATACTAAAGTATTAAAGGAGAAGTTCACTTCCAGAACAAAAATTTACAGAGAGTTTACTCACCCCCTTGTCATCCAAAATGTCATCCCAGCCAAGGAAGAAGGGTCTTATCTAGTAAAACGATCATTCATTTTCTAAACAAATTGACAATTTATATTCTTTTTAACCTCAAACGCTCGTCTTGTCTAAGTCTGTGTGAACTCCCATCTCGTTTTCTTCCTCAACTTCAAAATCATCCTACATCGCTGCAGAAGTGCCGACCCAGTGTTTACAAAGTGAACATGCAAAGATCATCAAACGCCCTTTACCAAAAAAAAAAAAAAAAAAGGTAAAACAACGACATAAGATGATTTTGATGTTGAAGAAGAAAATGAGACGAGAGTTTTTCGTCATACCCTAACTGTATTGACCTGGATTACACAATACTACATATGCAGACCGCAGAGATGAGACAAGACAAGCATTTGAGGTTAAAACGTATATAAATTGTCAATTTGTTTAGAAAAAGACCGATCGTTTCGCTAGTTAAGACCCTTCCTCCTTGGCTGGGATCGTTTAGAGCCATTTGATGCTGCATTTAAACTGCATTTTGGAGGCTTAAACTTGAGGGCACCATTGAAGTCCACTATATGGTGAACATTCCTGAAATGTTTTCCTCAGGAAACATAATTTCTTATCGACTGAAGAAATAAAAGACATGAACATATTGGATGACAAGGGGGTGAGTAAATTATCTGTAAATTTTGGTTCTGAAAGTGAACTTCTCCTTTAAGTGTTTGTGCTGCAGACCTGAATGATTCCTCAAATCACGTTTCTTTTTGATGGGAACGTGCCACTGATTTATTGTGGTGAAGGTTTGTTTTCTGTTTCTTCAACATTTCATTATTAGACATCCAGCAGTATTTCATCTACTTGTGAAATCCTCATGTCTCAATCCAGAGCTCCAGAAGAACATCTAAACCAGTATAAGCAGTTGATTCGGTCATAATTTATTTCACATGATGTTTCTCCTTTGTTTATGTCAACATAAACATTCAAGATTTTACTAATAAATCATCCAAATACAAATATAGTCTGAATTTGCTTAAGTATATCAGATTTGACAAAATGGTGCCAGACAGGGTTTGGGAATCATAAAGTCAGATCAGATTTTAACAGCTATTATTGTTGGTTTCAGGTTAAAGATGAAGAACCGGTTATGTTTCCACATTTAGTGAGCTTGAACTAAGTTTGAAGCTGACAACACTGAGATGTTATCTAGACAGAGTTACTCGCCCATAACAATGCTATTATAAAGCCTTACAAGTGATTATCTGTACAAATTCACATGCTATTTGCAGGTGCCTCTTGTACCCATGTGCTTGGGTAATGATGCCTATCAGCAGCTGTTCAGAGCCCACGCAATTCTCGTGAATTCCCCTTCACTGTACATATTTATTATATATATATATATATATATATACACACAGTATATATATATATATATATATATATATATATATATATAATATCACATTATATATATATATATATATATATACACACAGTATATATACACAGTATATATATATATATATATATATATATATATATATATATATATATATATACAGTATATATAGTATATATATATATATATATATATATATATATATATATATATATATATATATATATATATATATATATATATATATATATATTATATTTAATATACTTATATACACATATATATATATATATATATATATATATATATATATACACACCACACACACACACACACACATACATACATCCATCCACATATATCCACAGTATCACTCCATTTGCTGCATTTTGGATTTAAATAAATGCAGGCTTGGTGAGCAGAAGAAAATTCTTTAAAAAAAAAAATATTAAAAATCTTACTGTTGAAAAACCTTTTCACTGGTAGTGTGATAAAATTCATTTGAATAAATTAAAATAAAATAATCTCTGACCAAAATAAAGTCAACATTTCTTCTCGTCATTTAGTTTTATTTAAATTAAAATAACTAAAACTAAAATTAAAAATTTATAAAACTATAGACGTAAACCCATAAAATATACTATAGACCCATAAAAAAAGCGAAAACTTTAGTTTTCTAAAACTAAAATTTACATTTTAAATTAGATTTTCAAATAAAAAAAAAAAAAATCTAACTTTTTTTTTTACTTTTACTATTATTTTTTATTACACCACATAACATAACTGATTATTTCAGCTGCAAAAAAAGAAACTGACCAGTTACAAGTAAAACACTACAATATTTTTTAGTTTCTTTTAAAAATATAGAAATGTTATCATACTGTTAATTTAAATATTTATAGACCTAACAGTAGTGTGTGGTATGTCCTGTTTAGAGGTGTGTGTGGGTGTTGCATGTCAAGCAGTCACATATCTGCTTTCCCTTCAGTTGATGCATGTTTTCAGTTTTTTTTTTTTTTTGTTCCCCTCTCACCTTCATTCTCATGCTCGAGGCATGCCACCATTCAGATCTTGACAGATACATGAATGAACTTTATTGATCCCCGCTGGGATGATCTGCATCTGCCAGTGTTTTCATTCATGTTAAGCTAAACATCATGATGTTTTTGATAAATTACTGTCCTGTTTATGGATGATTGAGCTGCTAAAAGATCCTGCTGTAGATTCACACGTCATGTAAATGAATAAAGCCGTAAATTACATTGAACTACACTGCGGGGGAAATGAAGTAAAACAATAGATTTTCAACAGGTTTTTAAGATGCATGAAGAGCTCTGACTGAGAGGTAGATTTACAAGGTGCATCCCAATTCGTGTTCTTATGCACTTTTTGCCATTTTGTGAGAGTATTCTGTTCACACTGAAAATTTTCCAAAAACGAGAAGTGCACTTCATGGAGTTAACGGTAGTAGCTTTAATTACACAGACAGGAAAGGGCATATCAGACTCTGATTACGAATGACAAAATAATTTATTTCATACAATACACTTTTGAGTACATATAGTGCATAATAAGTGCGGATCATCTGGGACATAACTACAGTCTTTAACAATACCACATACTCTTGGGTCCCCCACCAAGGACCGTGAGAAGCAAAAGGCCGTCCTCAGGTGAAGTGTTTCAGTAAGTACGGGTGATGGTGAAGTGTCATGAACCTCAGGAGCTTAAAAATCCAATTAAGACTGGCAACTCAGGGCACAAGTGAGGTCTGCAGAAAAAACACACTGACACCTGGCTAAGTCATCTGAGAGTTTGAGCAGATTTCACAAGGAAACACAAAAACAGCTGCATTCAGCAGGTCTTTCAGTATAAAGCATGAAAAGAAAGCAGAAAAACTGCTAAAAGAGTCATAAGGGCATTGGAAATATATTTGAATGTCTAAACTCATGAATACAAGTTTGGATAGATATGTTAGATCAGGTTCCTACGCCAGACAATTAGGATCCAGCCCCGGACACCAGATCCCGTCAGAAAATATCAGTCTTTCTGGTAACGGAACAATTAGTCAGCAAGCTGTAGTTACCCCAACCCCACTAACAGCAGGTTTCTGTCAGTTATGAAGTTGACCGATGGAAGCCAGAAAAAAGCAGAAGCAGGAGACGAAGTGATGATGGTAAAAGGTATAACAGAATTTATTGAACAGTTTTAGTTGCGAATGTCTCAGTGTTCAGACTTCGTCTGGGGAGTACAGCTCAAAGAACAATGATATATCAAATGGACTCAACATCCCATAAACCTTGAATTTCCATAAACATCCCCGTTATCTATTTCTTAGACCAAACAATTCATGAAACGCCACAATCATGGAACTGAACAATAATGAAAATGCATAAGCAAGGAAAATAATAAGAAATATAAAATATAAAAACATATAAATGAATAATATATATGAATAATATATATATGAATAAATGACTAAATGATAAATATTTAAATATATAAATAATTAAATATTATGTGAATGACTAATGATTGTAAAATGATTATAAATAATTATGTAAATAAATGATTATAAATAAAGTTAAAAACAAACATAACATTTAAACAACAATAATTTGCATGTAAGGAACTAAGGATCCTTCAGATAGATCAGCCCTTTCTGCTCCAGATTGTGTGCCATAGGTTGTTTTTACATGCTATACTACAAAAATGACACTTTTAGTGGTTATATGAAGGTTATGCTGCGTTCACGCCATATCGTAATTTCGAGATGACATCATGTGACGTTCCACTCAGAGCTGTTCACGTCCTCAGACTCGGAATTATGCTTTTCTATGGCAACGCTATCAACGCCTAAACAGAGGCTGGTCAGGTGGTACAAGTCGTAGCTTTCAGAAGACTCCCAGTTCACAAGTTGTAATTACGAGTTCTACGAGGACATGAACACTTTGAAATCTCGTAATTACGGGAATTACGACATGGCGTGAAAACACCTTTAGTTGTCCTGGAGTTCACACATGTGTTCTACACTGTTAGCGATTTCTGTAGATTACACAGTATTTAACTGTAATATGAACTGTACTTTACTGTAAAACAGTTATACAGGTTGTTACTGTATTTTAGAGTTGCATTATGGGAAATATCCTCTTGGCACCATTAAAATACAGTATTTTCTTTTACTGTAAATCCAAATACAGTAAAACGCGAAATCTGACCAGTGACAGAAAGGCTTTTTTTCCTCTGGGAAAGAAAAGGAAGACGCACACACAAGAACCTCGCAGCTGTCATCAAATGTATGTACAATGTTCCTGCTTTTTATTTATATATTTAACGTCAGTGTATTTTTGGGTTATTCTTCGGTTTAATTAAAAAGAAAATAATAATAAAAGTGCTGTCTCTTCACAAGGTGCAGTCACACTTTACAGTGTACGTCGATGGTAGAGAGCTTTGTGGCGGATAACGTTACTCGTTTTAGATTGAGGAGAACGTTCTGTGCAAAACAACGTTCTGTGTTTCCTTTTTTTGTAGGACGTTTCACTGTCAGAGTGTGAACATAAACAGGTCTCTGTCTTGGTTTTGACCACGTTGATAGCAGGTGAGTTATGTTATCTTGTATGAAATTGTTGACCAAGAATCCCGGCTTTTAAAGGTTTAAAGCTGGTTTAAAGATAGTCATTTCGCTGTGGTTTTTAAATCGCTATGAAATCGCTTGGTGCTTACGTTACCCATTAACCCCATACATATAAGCGTGTAAATGTACAGCATGCATTTAATGCTAACGTTAGCATAAAACCCGCAATGTTTGTCTGCAAACACTGTGGCATCTCTTCGGAGACATTATATGCATTTATTAATCATGCCAAAGTGGACAAAAACTTGGCGAACTCCAGGTTTTCATGTAATGTCCTGAATGCTCATGTACGTTCTTAAGCCTCTCTGCACTTCAGTCGCACATGTACCGCAAAACTAACGAACTGATCTGAACACCATCTGAATTCTAGACACAGCGCGGAAGGCTGTACGTTCGTGTCGACTAAATGGACCTTTATCTCACTTCCTATATCCGGTAAGCAAAGCAAATTATGTGCACAATAATCATCAGAATATTTCTTCTGTCTCTGAAATGTCTGGATTTTGAAATCAACCTGCAGATGCTCATTTTAACAGGCTTTGATTTAAGTAGTGATTACAGCATATTGAATAATATATACATACCCGGAAGAATTGATACACTGCTTCGACAAGCGCACCGCGGGTTTACTTCCGGTGCGATAAGGGTCCATTAACCAGGCTTTATCTCCACTGGAACGAAGAATACAAACAGACATAGGAAACAGAAATTAAGACCCTAAAATACTCATCCTCATTACCTGATCAGGTGATAGCTGAGCAATTTCAGCGAGGAGTGGAGGACAGGCGCATGCAAAGAGCAGAGGACAGAGAGAAAATGGAAAGTAGAGATTGCCAAGAAGAAAAGAGCAGAGCCATCAGCTGAAAAGCGCCCGGCCGCCCTGCAGAGATATAGCAAGCGTGCTAACTACAAAACAGCCTAACATTAACGCCAAGGACTGCTTTCGTGCAAATGTGCGCGAGCACAAAAATAGTCATATTGAAGGATTAAGGCATCTACTGACACAGCAAAATAGCTTCCAGTATTAAAAAGCATTAAGAAACAACTTGAAGGACATAAGAGATGCACTTACTTCTGAAAAATGAAAATGCCGATGACAATCGCCACAGATATTAAATCTGAGGTGATCCATATCAGGCCATATTCTTCCGCACTCTACAAAACATGTTAAAGCAGCATTTAGCCATTAGATATCAATATAAAAAAAAGCTAATTAGGAGAAAAAAACAAGCAGAATCCTAAAAAAAATAAAATCGCAATATATATAAAACTGTACACTACTAGTCATAAGTTTTGAACCGTAAGATTTTGAAATTTCTTTTACAGCAGTGCCTTCTGTTCCCCAAGCCTGCATTTATTTGATCCTAAGTACAGCAAAAACAGTAAAATCCTGAAATATTTTTACTATTTAAAATAACTGTTTTCTATTTGAATATATTTTAAAATGTAATTCATTCTTGTGATTTCAAAGCTACATTTTTAGCATCATTACTCCAGTCACATGATCCTTCAGAAAGCATTGTAATATGATTTGCTGCTCAAAAAACATTTATTATTATTATCATTATGATGATGTTAAAAACAGCTGTGTATAATTTTTTCAGGTTGCTTTGAATAGAAAGTTCAAAAGAACAGCATTTATCTGAAATAGAAATCTTTTGTAACATTACAAATGTCTTTATCACCACTTCTGATTAATTTAAAGCATCCTTGCTAAATAAAATAATTAATTCCCATTATTTCTTTCCCTAAAATAATACTGACTCCAAGCTTTTGAATGGTATAGTGTATAAGATTACAAAAGCTTTTTATTTCAGATAAATGCTGATCATTGGATCTTTCATCAAAGAATCCTGGAAAAAAAAAAAAAAAAATCAGATTTTTAAAATATACAAATCGAAAACAGTTATTTCAAATATTAAAAATATTTCAAAATATAACTGTTTTGCTGTAATTTGGATAAAATAAATGCAGGCTTTGTAAGCAGAAGAGACTTCTTTAAAAACAATCAAAAATTCCCTGGAAATAGTACTATTAGTACTATTAGACATATGGGGAACAGAAGGCACTTATGAGATATACACAACCAATCAAAAGTTTTTGAACAGTAAGATTTTTAAAGTATTTCGAAGCTTTGGGAGCCCACAATCCCTTTCCACTACAGATTTTTCTGATGCAAATGTATGCAACTATTTGCAAAATTAGTTAGTGATCTTGCATCATATATAAAGCATGCCAATTTAAAATCTACAGTTTTCTGTGGAATGGGTGGTAAAATGTGTAAAAGTGGGCCAAGATTCTCTACATCCTTCTTGGAAGCTGACAGCATAATTGAATTAGCCACTCAATAAACATCCGGCCAACGTGCAGGACTTATGAATGACAGGCATTCCAAATCTGGCCTGTGTATTTGAATGTGATTATAGCCGACTGATATAAAAAACTGAAAATTTACTCACCTTGCAAGCTGTACAGATTGTAGATGAGCTTGTCTCTTCAACACAACAGATTTGTAGAAATTTAGCATTACATCACTTGCCCTCCAATGGATCCTCTGCAGTGAATGGGTGCCACCAGATTGAGAGTTCAAACAGCTAATAAAAACATCAAAATAATCCGTAAGTAATTTACACGACTCCACTCTATCATTTAACATCTTGTAAAGTGAAAAGTTGCATGTTTGTGGAGTGGGCATTGCAAGCCCTCTGAGGCGTAAGCCAGAGCTATTTTTGTAGTCAACAATCTCACGAGAAGCTGTCTTTGACACCATCCGTCACCCACCGAGCGATGCCTCACTACTGATCTCTCACTGACAGTGCGAGAATTTAGAGCAGCGTCTCGCTATGGTAAGAGTGCTTCAGGTGAACGTTGGGCGAGTGAGACAGTCACACCACCTGATGCCTTGGCTCATTCCCATAGATATGGTGTGATGGGACAGCACTCACCACCCAACGTTATCCACCACCACTATCCAAGACAGCAATCCCATGAAAAATTGACTACAGACGCAAATCCTTCAAAAAAAACATTTTTAATTTATTTTCCATATGACTAGATTTTTTATTTCAAAATTGTCAAAATGGTGTAATTTAATTTAAATTAGTTTATTCATTTTGCATATTACTAGTTTTCTGTTTTGAAAACTGTCAAACGGCATTATTTATGGTGTTTAAACCGCAATAAACGGGATTAGTTGTGGCGCTCATTATCCCCTAAACGGCGTAAAATAACTTTATTTATTTATTTTTTTTTTTATTTTGCATTTTACTAGTTTTATTATTTGAAAATCGTCAAACGGCGTTATTTAATGTCAATTTATTGTCAAATGTAAGAAAGCGCTGTCAGTTGCTCCACTCGTTATCCCCTAAACCAGACCTGGGCAAACTCAGTCCTGGAGGGCCGGTGTCCCTGCAGAGTTTAGCTCCAACCCTGATAAAACTCACCTGTTTGTAACTTTCTAGTAAACCTGAAGACACTGATTAGCTTGTTCAGGTGTGTTTAATCAGAGTTGAAGCTAAACTCTACAGGGACACTGGCCCTCCAGGACCGAGTCTGCCCAGGCCTGCCCTAAATGGCGTAACTTAAATATATTTATTTTTTTCTTTCGCATTTTACTAGTTTTTTTTTAATTGTCAAATGACGTTATTTACTGCATTTTAAATTACAGAAAGCGACGTCAGTTGTGGCGCTCATTATCCCCTAAATAGCGTGAATTAACTTTTGCTATTTTTTGCATTTTACTTCTTTATTTGAAAATTGTCAAACCACATTAATGTCAATATCACCTGTGAGCCTGGCCAGCTGTCAGCACTCATTATCCCCTAAACTGACCTAAGTAACCTCGTCCCCGAGGCCAGTGTCCCGCAGAGTTTAGCACCAACCCTGGATAAACTCACCTGTTTGTAACTTTCTAGTAAAACCTGAAGACACTGATTAGCTTATTCAGGTGTGTTTAATCAGGGTTAGAGCTAAACTCTGCAGGGACACCGGCCCTCCAGGACCGAGTCTGCCCAGGCCTGCCCTAAACGGCGTAACTTAAATATTTTTTTCTTTTGCATTTTACTATTTTTTTTTTTTTAATTTAAAAATTGTCAAACTGCATTATTTATGGCATATTAAAGGACAGAAAGCGATGTCAGTTGCGGCACTCATTATTCCCTAAATAGCGTAACTTAAATTTATTTATTGTTTTATTTTGCATTTTACTAGATTCCTTATTTGAAAATTGTCAAGCGGCATTATAAATGACAGAAAGTGACGTCAGTTGCAGCACCCATTATCGAAAATTCATTTAAGTTACGCCGTTTAGAGGATAATGAGTGTTGCAACTGACAGCGCTCTCTGTCGTACAACACCGTTTAGGGCAGACCTGGGCAAACTCTATCCTGGAGGGCCGGTGTCCCTGCAGAGTTTAGCTCCAACCCTGATAAAACTCACCTGAACAAGCTAATCAGTGTCTTCAGGTTTACTAGAAAGCTACAAACTGGTGAGTTTTATCAGAGTTGGAGTTAAACTCTACAGGGACACCGGCCCTCCAGGATAGAGTTTGCCCAGGTCTGCCCTAAACGGTGTTGTAGGACAGAGAGCGCTGTCAGTTGCGGCACTCGCTATCCCCTAAACGGCGCAACTAAAATGATTTTTTTTTTACTAGTTTTATTTAAAAATTGTCAAACTGCGTTATTTACGGCATTTTAAACAACAGAAAGCTACGTCAGTTGCGGCACTCATTATCCCCTAAATGGCGTAACTTAGATTTATTTTTTTTTTATTTTGGATTTTACTAGATTCCTTATTTAAAAATTTTCAAACGGTGTTATTTGCTGCATTTTAAATGACAGAAAGCGACATCAGTTGCGGCACTCATTATCGAAAATTCATTTAAGTTACACCGTTTAGGGGATAATGAGTGCCGCAACTGACAGCGCTCTCTGTGGTACAACACCGTTTAGGACAGAACTGGGCAAACTCTATCCTGGAGGTTTGGTGTCTCTGCAGAGTTTAGCTCCAACCCTGATAAAACTCACCTGTTTGTAACTTTCTAGTAAACCTGAAGACACTGATTAGCTTGTTCAGGTGTGTTTAATCAGGGTTGAAGCTAAACTCTCCAGGGACACCGGCCCGCCAGGACCAAGTCTGCCCAGGCCTGCCCTAAACGGTGTAACTTAAATTTATTTATTTAATTTAATTTTTTTTTTAATTGTCAAACAGTGTTATTCACGGCATTTTAAACAACAGAAAGTGACGCCAGTTGTGGCACTCATTACCCCCTAAACGGCGTAAATTAACTTTTTGGTTTTTTTGCATTTTACTAGTTTTATTATTTGAAAATTGTAAAACGGCGTTATTTAATGTCAATTTATTGTAAAATGTCAGAAAGCTCCGTCAGTTGCTGCACTCATTATCCCCTAAACCAGACCTGGGCAAACTCGGTCCTGGAAGGCCGGTGTCCCTGCAGAGTTTAGCACCAACCCTGATAAAACTCACCTGTTTGTAACTTTCTAGTAAACCTGAAGACACTGATTAGCTTGTTCAGGTGAGTTTAATCAGGGTCAAAGCTAAACTCTACAGGGACACTGGCCCTCCAAGACAGAGTCTGCCCAGGCCTGCCCTAAATGGTGTAACTTAATTTATTTATTTTCTTTCACATTTTACTAGTTTTTTTTTTAAATTGTCAAATGATGTTATTTACGGAATTTTAAATGACAGAAAGCGATGTCAGTCGTGGTGATCATTATTCCCTAAACAGCGTAACTTTAATTTTTTAATTTTGCATTTTACTAGTTTCTTTATTTGAAAATTGTAAAACAGCATTATTTAATGTTAATTTATCGTCAAACGTCAGAAAGCGCCATCAGTTGCTGCACTCATTATCCCCTAAACCAGACCTGGGCAAACTCGGTCCTGGAAGGCCGGTGTCCCTGCAGAGTTTAGCTCCAACCCTGATAAAACTCACCTGTTTGTAACTTTCTAGTAAACCTGAAGACACTGATTAGCTTGTTCAGGTGTGTTTAATCAGGGTTGAAGCT